>JANAVB010001796.1:6085726-6530726 GCA_029216955.1 Iris pallida | reverse complement strand
GGCGCATGAGAGTGGTTGGTCGGCCACGTAGGTCGTAACCGTCGGAGGAAAGTAATGATGATGCTGATGTCAGCAACGCTTCGTCTTCTAAAAAAGCTGCTAACTGTCCAGTCCTCTGGGGACGTGCTGCCAACTCTGTCACTTGAGCATTAATTGCTTGATGGGTAACGAACCGAAATGGGCGTATGGGTCCATGTTGATTCGCATGGATCTATGCTCTGTTGGGCGCATCCATACGGGACACTTTGGAACTGACGGGTGCGTCTGTACGATGCGCGGTGTCTGACCGGCGCATCCGTTTGTATGACGCGTCTTTATTGGTCTGACTTTTGTGTTCTTTAAGTGCTTTAAATAGCCGTTTTGACTTGGCCAAATTTGAAGCGTCAGGTTCATCACCAATGTGGGATGAGCACGAATACTTTGACAAATGAGACCACCATGCTGTCAGGAACCTCTCACTCGAGCTCTACACGAAGGATGTCTACTTGAGCTCCGGGGCAAAATTTTGGCTCGGAGCAAGATTCTGTTGACGGAGCACATCCACCATGCTGTCAGAAAAAATTAGTAACGGTGGGAGACCCATCTGAGTAGGACGTATACTCTGATAATATCTCCTCCAGCACTCAATTCCACTACTGATATCATTCTTGTAATTGTGATCTCTCAGAGTATACGTCATACTGAGATGGATCTAGTATTCTCTCTTGTTGGTTGTCGTATCATCATTACCGAGGGATGAGGGTCGAAGGACAGTACAAATAGTCTAATACAAAAACAACTCAATATGTAGTCCAATACAAATAGTCTAATACAAAAACAACCCAATACAAATAGTCCAATACAAATAAGTACTAATAGCTAATGAGAACCACGCTGCTCACGCAAACGCTCAGTGATACGTTCACGCAACCACCTCGAAAAAGCGAGATTTTTGGCGCGAGGAGAGCTGTCGTCCATTGCAAGGATTGCATGAAGAGTCCTCTCGGTCTCACTAGCTACCGGTGCTGGATGAATAGAACTCTCGGTCTCACTAGCAACCGGTGCCACTTTCTCCTTAACTGTAGGAGGAGCCACCTCAGCATTCACTGTTTTCCTCAAACGACGTGCCGCTCCTCGGGTCATGGGTGCCATCTGGTAAGATCGATAGTCACAAATAATATAATTGTAACATAAGCAAGCTAACTAAAGGAACCATCATGTAATTTGAGTACATTTTCGAAAGCCGATAAAGTATAAAAAATTCAATTTTTTGCCAAGTGTGAGAACGGATGGCTCAGAAGACAACCCAAGATTCATTCAAGCATACATTAGTGTGAATCATCTATGTTCTGTACATATGGTGTAGTATATGTTCTTATCGTATCTAGTATCTGAAGAACGTAACAGAATCAAGATGAACTCACATAATGTAATACTAAGACATCATCTACTACTATATAAGATATAGTGATAGGTTGTCGTATCATCATTGCCGAGGGATGAGGGTCGGAAGACAGTCAACTTTATCTACGGCTACATAGTTTCTGCCTTGCCAGTCGAATGGCTGCAGGTACTATGTCCGGATCACCATGTCGTACCGTAGTTCAAATGGAGCTGGAACTGGAGCCAAAATACAGTACTACTTCACCATGTCGTACCATTTTACTCTCTCTCTCTCCTCCCCCCCTCAGGCGCTCTTACTCTCTCCAGCGCTCTCACACTACTAATTCCTATGTGTTTTAAGTGTGAGAACGGATGGCTCAGAACACAACCCAAGATTCATTCTAGCATATATTAGTGTGAATCATCTATATTCTGTATACATATCGTATAGTATATGTTAACCTTATCGTATCTAGTATCTGAAGGACGTACGTAACAGAATCAAGATGAACTCACTAATGTAATACTAAGACATTATCTACTACTATATAAGATATAGTGATAGGTTGTCGTATCATCATTGCCGAGGGATGAGGGTCGGAGGACAGGCAACTTTATCTACGGCAACATAGTTTCTGCCTCGCTAGTCGAATGGCTGCAGAGAATATCCGTCACCATGTCGTATCGTAGATTAATGCAATTAATGGAGCTGGAAATATCCGTCGCTAACCGGTAACTAGTCCGTCGCTAACTGAGATTGTCACATACACATATGTATATCACAGCTAGATGTATAGATATATACATCTATACAAAAGCACACAACTGATAGAACTCGTACTGTCCTTGAGACAGTGAACATATACACCATGAATCCAAACCCCATATATATTCACATTTACTAATCTAAACACCACCAAACTAATGGAACACCCAATATGGATAATATATTATTTAGCCAATATATAAACTCAGATGAATTTGAGAAGCAAAGCCACCCGCCGCCCCAAGCCCGCCGCCCAGTAGTTCGGTTGCATATATATATGAAGAGTGCTTATGGGTGTGCGTCGGTTGCAAATAGCCCCGACGCACCCGACCCAAGCCAGCCGCCCAGCGCCTGACGTCGCCGCCCCAAGCCCACCGCCCAGCCCCCGAC
Organism: Iris pallida; assembly: GCA_029216955.1. Lineage (NCBI taxonomy): Eukaryota > Viridiplantae > Streptophyta > Magnoliopsida > Asparagales > Iridaceae > Iris > Iris pallida. The sequence goes on along the minus strand of JANAVB010001796.1, from coordinate 6,528,208 downwards.
CCAAGCCAGCCGCCCAGCCTCCGACGCCCCCGCCCTAAGCCAGCCGCCCAGCCCCCGACGCCGCCGTCCCAAGCCCACCGTCCAGCCCTCGACCCAAGCCAGCCGCCCAGCCCCCGACGCCGCCGCCCCAAGCCCACCGCCCAGACCCCGACGCCCCCGCCCCAAGCCCACCGTCCAGCCCTCGACCCAAGCCAGCCGCCCAGCCCCCGACGCCGCCGCCCCAAGCCCACCGCCCAGACCCCGACGCCCCCGCCCCAAGCCCACCGCCCAGACCCCGACCCAAGCAAGCCGCCCAGCCCCCGACGCCCCAACCCCAAGCCCGCCTCCCAGACCCCGACGCCCCCGTCCCAAGCCCACCGCCCAGACCCCGACCCAAGCCAGCCGCCCAGCCTCCGACGCCCCAACCCCAAGCCCGCCTCCCAGACCCCGACGCCCCCGCCCAGCCCCCGACGCCCCAACCCCAAGCCCGCCTCCCAGACCCCGACGCCCCCGCCCCAAGCCCACCGTCCAGACCCCGACCCAAGCCAGCCGCCCAGCCCCCGACGCCCTAGCCCCAAGCCCGCCGCCCAGCCCCCGACGCCCCAGCCCCAAGCCCGCCGCCCAGCCCCCGAGCCTCCGCCCCAAGCCCACCGCCCAGTCCCCGACCTAAGCCAGCCGCCAAGCCCCGGACGGTCCAGCCCCAAGCGCGCCGCCCAGCCCCTATACGACACTGCGAGAGAGAGAGAGAGAGAAAGATCGAGAGAGAGAGAGAGAGATCGAGAGAGAGAGAGAGGGGGGGTTACCTTCAGGAGAGAGAGAGGAGAGGACGCCGATGCCGACGCTGACGATGACACCGACGCCGATCACCGAAGCCGACACCGGCGAGAGAGAGAGAGAGGAGAGAGAGTAAATTTGGGGGAAATGCAAAAACTTCCCTCCGTCGTTCCATTTAAAGTCTGGAAAGTTCATATAGCGACGGACGAGCGACTGGTAATAAGCCGTCGCCCATCCGTCGCCTTTTTTGATAAGTGCCGACTGAAGTTCCGTCGCTAAGTCGTCGCACAAAATGTCCCGCCAATTTCCTACACAATTACCGCCAAATAATCGACTGTGTAACGACGAAGGTAAATCCGTCGCTATAACACCGACAGTCTAGCGACGGATGTGCGACCTTTCCTCCCTCTAAAATTAAAATAAAAATGGCAAAGGCTTGTAGTCGGAAATCAGTCGCTGAGCGGCCACGAAACCGTCGCTAATACCGACGAAAAAATTCCATCGCTAAAAAGCCGTCGCTAAATGAGTGTATTTTGGCAGTGTGCTGATGCTCTGGGTTCTCACGAAGTTCCAGATCGAACTCAGGGAAATTGGGCTGACTACCGCAATTCGTACCACCCAGGCAGGCATCGACATTAACAGGCATATGTTCCTCGCACTCCTGGAGATGTTTAATACCCAGATCGGGACCTTCTTCACTCCGGTAGGAGAGCTGGGATTCGCGCTTCATGAAATGTACGAGGTGTCGAGGCTTCCTTGGGGATCAGAACCCTATGAGAAATACTTCCCGACCAACGAGGAGTTCCAAGTCCTGGGGGACAAAGAAGAGGAGATGATGGCCGTCTTCAAGGAAGTGTCGAGTCATTATTATTATGTGCAGAAGAGGGATAAGGACGGGTCACAGCCTCATGTGACTGTTTGGAGGGATTATGTATTTGAGCAGGACAAGGAAAATCCCTCTCAGTTCACGACTCCGCCAGCTCTTTCCAGTACTGCGGTGCTCTCTGAAATGAGTAGGCTAAATAAGAAGAGTCCCCGAGAAAACGAGGACCGGCAGTCGGACGAACGCTCCTATAGCTGTTTCTGGCACCTTACTCATCGGATGTCATCCAAAGCAGTGTTGGCTGCTTATCTGATGATTTTGCTCCGTGATTACGTCTTTTCGGGCGGGTCAGGCTCTGTGGAGAGGGTGACCCGGAACCTAATCCTGCCAGCTGTGAAGTTGGTTTTTGGCCATCGTCTGGCTCTACTCCCCGCGGTGGTGTGTAACCTGCTGCGAGGCTTACGAGAATTTACGGGTAATGTCGTTCATGAACGAGGTAAGAATAACAACTTTTCCCGTGCCGAACTGCCGTTTCATTATTTGATGGGGTGGTTAATTTTGCACCATCCCAACGTGATGAGCCCGGGCCCGGAAGAAGACCACAGGACCGGAGATGCATTCCTCCGCCGTTTCCACCAGAGGAAGTGGTTGCATACTGGTGTTCCTGTTTGCAGAAAAGTCTTATCCCACCTTCAGGGGTGGAAGATCACCAAAGTTGGTCCCGTCTTTTTAGGTTTTGAGGCCAACGAAGACTTAACAGATTCGGATGAAGATGCCACAATTCTGCCTCCATGGAGATTCTGCTGGTTGTAAAGCATCCGGCCGTCCCATCTGGTGTATCGGAATAGGAACCAGTGTTACCTGGAACCATATTTGCAGAGCCATTTTGTATGACAATTCGGCTATGCTCAGTTGATGTTGGAGAACCCCAGTATTAACTTGGGGTATACTGGAAGTTTGTCGGACGGTGCACGAGCTTGGCATTACTACAATGTCAGATGCACCGGAGTTCGCTTTACGCTACCAGTTCAAAATTCGTGGCCGCCGATTCTTTTTTTGGCTGCCAAATTTTATTGTGCCATGAACGTCGTGCCTCCTGGATATGATAGAAAGACCAGATTCATTGTCGGTACCCAGTTAGAGGCGATTGGGAACCTGTTGGCGAAGGCTCGATCGTATTGCCCGCCAGAGGTGGGTTATCGAGATACTCCTGCTGTATCCACGGGGGGTCAGGCAGAGCCCTCGGTCGATCAACCGAAGAGACGTGCTGATACAGAGGCTGGCTCTTCTGTGCCGAAGAGACAGAGGAAGGCGATGTCACCGGCAGTGTCAACAGACTCAGCTCCTGTGGAGGTAAGGATGTCCCACATAGTCTAGTTAGTTCCACCATTTTTGTGACATATGCTTTCTTTTGTAGGAGCCGCTGAAGAAAAAAACCCGGGTTTCGAAACCGGGCGTCAGTAAATCGAAGGAGGTGGCGTGCTCTTCTGACGAGCGTATTCCTCCGATTGTAACATCTCCCGTGGAAGAGAATCCTGACAATGTCGTTCCTGCAGAAATTTTAGTATCTCCAGATTATGTTGGAAAGGAAGCTGAGGATGCAGCAGTTCCCAGGAGGGTACAAGCCGCCGTGGGGGCCTCTGGCATTGAGGACCCAGCAGATACGGAGCTTCCAGATGAGGAAGTGGAGTGGAGTTCATCCTCTTCAGATGACGTTCCTCTAGAGATGAGTGAGCCTGTTGCAAAAGCAACAGACATGGTTGAAACAGAGGAGAGGGCTGATTCTCCTCCTTGTCATGATGAGGGGAGGTCGGCTGCAGCGTTGTTGAGCCCTACCCCAAACTCAGCAGCGGAGGCTGAGGTGGCTGCCGACCGGAAGGTAGCGACAGATTCTATCCCTGCAGAGGGATTCGGTGAAGAAGATGAGACTCGTCCGCCGAGCCTGACTCCAGGGAAGTCGAGTTAGGAAACAAGTGCTCATCTTGCTGCTTTCCCAGTGGAGGAAGGTCCCGTATGGCCTACTGATAGTGTGTTGGAGACGGAGGAGATAACCCCTGACGTCGGTGGTCCATCCGAGCTTGAGAAGGGTAAGGGTTTGCTGGAACCCCTTGTTGTTCCTTCTATTTGGGGTACAATATCGACGCCCCTCTCGGCTCCTTCCGCTCTCTTGGCTCCTCGGGCCAGTGGCGAAGTTCAAGCCCCTGTTGAGGGAGAGTCCGTTGATGCCGAGGTTTCAGCCTCACAGATTGAAGTCGGTGGATCTTCTTGAGGCCCGCCGTCTATCACAGTACCTCCTGTAACTCCTGCCATGACGCCTCAAGTGCTTGCTGATGCAGATGAGTATGTTCAGTTTGTTGTTGAAGCAGTGTACAAGATGCTGCAGAAGGGTGTATCAACGGTGCTAAATGCAAATAGGAGTTTTGCGACGGCGAAAGCCATGGCGCTCTCTTCCATTTGTTTGATACGTTTGCACTATGGCCACGATCACATGGCTATAATTCTGGAGGAGTCGGTGGTTGAGCTCGACCAGTGTCTTTCTGAACTGCAGAGTATCCAGCGGAATGACTTTTCCGCTCTGATAGAAGCAGAACAGAAGAAGTTGATAGCTGAGGTTGAGTCGTCTTATCAGGCCATGGTGACCATCTGGGACGACGAGGTGGCCGCTGCTGAGGCTGCAATAGAGAGACTGTCTCAATCCATACAAGAGCAGGTGGAGCTGCGGGCCTCATTGGAGGCAAGTATAACAGAGGTTACTGCCAGGATCCGCCTCTTAGAAGATCAGAGGGCCCAAATAATATTAGATTTTGAGCGGGCCCAGGCTGAGCAAATCTCGTCCAAGGAGGAAGAGGCAGTTGTTACTCGCCATATTCTTTCTCTGACTCACCAACGGCAGGAGTTGGACGCCAAGCATTAGAACGATACTGCTCCCGAGGCTGTGGAGATGATGCGGCAGGAAGCTGAACGTCGGGTCCTGGCGACTGCAGAGACCCGGGCTGCAGACATGAGGTGTCGGATCGAAGAGCTGTTCGCCAATCCCAATGATGCCTACGGATTTGTAGTTTTCTCTTCTTCTTTTTTAATATGCTGGGGATGTAATCCTTTACTTTTTAGATAAAAAATAAAGAATTTTGTGGTGTGTTTATCTTTTGTTGTCATGAACCTGTGATTTGTGTGGATCTATTATTTTTTGTGCACCTTAGTTGTTAGGTACAGATAATAAGTTTGAGAGAACCGACATGTTTGCTCATAGGTAATGTGGACGTGGCAAATATGGGGTTCAAATGTCAAAATCTTCCTACTCAGAGGTGTTATGGACGTGGTAGGAGTGACTCTGGGGAGATATGCGGAACTACTCAGAGGTAATGTGGACATAAAAGTTCTGCGATCGATGTACGACAACACAGGGGTTGTCTGTACGGGATGTTTACTCAGAGATAATGTGAACATGGTAAACATGATGGATAGCGTAGTCTTACGGAGCATAAGATTTCGCTTTGTAGGGCATAGTGGAGCAACTCAGAGGTAATGTGGACGTGGGTGTCCTTCTACTGGAGGTAGAATGCAATGGAACAACTGGGTTCCGAAAGCATAGGATTTTTGTGAAAGGGAGGTATATGTGAGCTCTGATGATCAGGTCCACTGACTCCCTTGCTAGGTAGAGGTGGAAGTACATATCTGAAAGATGTCAAGAGTAGTACTTCTTTAGAAACTTGCCGTTGATGGGCATCATGAACAAGTCCCCGTTTGATCGGGCGAGGCGGTAAGCACCGTTTGAGTATACCGTCTCTATGATGAAAGGTCCCTCCCATTTGGGCTCGAACTTTCTTGGTGTTTTGTGAGTCAACACCATCGACCTCCTGACTACCAGAACTAGGTCGCCTACTTGGAAAGTCCTCTGCTTGACCTTCTTGTTGAAAGCCTGTGATATACGGGCTTGATAGAGTTCGATACAATATTGAGCTAGGAGACGTTTTTCGTCAAGTGCCTCCAATTCTCGCAGACGACGATGTTGATTGTCTTCTTCTGTTAGTTGATTTGTGATCGCTATACGGAGTGAGGGTATCTGGATCTCGAGAGGCAGTACCGTTTCGCTCCCGTAGACTAAAAAGAACAGGGTGTTGCCCGTCGGAGTCCGTACTGTTGTACGGTAGGTCCAAAGACATTCGCCAAGATTTTTGTCCCAGTCGCGTTTGTTGGGTGACACGACCTTTTTGAGTAGCTTGACGATAGTCTTGTTAAAGGCTTCGGCCAATCCGTTTGCTGCCAGATTGTAGGCGGTTGATGCCACATTCTGAATGCGATTTTCATCACAGAATCTGCTGAAAACATGGCTGATGAACTGAGGACCGTTATCGTGGATAATCCTCTGAGGTACCCCGAAACGGTAGATGACATGGTGCTTGATGAAGCTGATCACCCTAGAGCTCTTCACTTCCGTCAGAGGAACTGCTTCTGCCCAGTTAGAGAAGTAGTCGGTGATGGCCAGGATGAAGCGGTGTCCCCTCGATGATGGAGGGGTGATCGGTCCTACAATGTCCATGCCCAAGCTTCGAAGGGCCAGGAGGCGACCGTATGATGTAGTGGTTCCGACGGTGTATGGATGAAGTCGGCGTGGAGCTGGCACGTATGGCACTTTTTGGCATAGTTGACAGCATCGGCTGCCATGGTTGGCCAGTAGTAACCCATGCGTCATAGTCGATCCTACAACTTAGGACCAGGTTGATGAGCCCCACAATTCCCATCATGAGCTTCTCGAAGGACTTCGGCTGCTTCTTCGTTGGACAGGCATCGAAGGATAAGTCCATCGTAGGAGCATCGGTACAGCATTTTAGTAGATGTATTGTAATAGAATCGAAAGGAATGCCTCCTGACTGAGATAGCTTCTTTCGGATCTTCTGGAAGAATTCCGTAGACAGCAAAGTCGATGAATGGGAACCTCCAGTCTCGGATATTAACACCAGCACTTGTTGTCATGGTATGGGCCATTTATGAGCATAGGTTGTTTTTAGGACAGACCAAGTCTCGACCAACTACCGTGACGTAGTATTGAGTCCCGAGGGGTGCTGCCAATGAGGCTGCAAGGCCAGCCAGAGCGTCAGCCTCCAGGTTTTGTAACTGAGGTACGTGTTCAATGAAAAACTTGGTGAAGGTTGAAATAATGTTCAATACAACTTCATGGTAAGGAACCAGATCTTTATGGCGAACTTCGTATTGCCCTCTGATCTGGTTAACAACGAGTTTTGAGTCGCCGTAGGCTTCCAGATGATCTACCCCCAGCTGTTGCGCCTTTTGGAGTCCCATGATGAGAGCGTTGTACTCGACAACATTGTTGGAGCACGGCTTCGAAGGAGAGTAAGCACGCTAGATGACCAGCTGATCGGGAGAGACTAAGACTACCCCCACTCCGACGATGATTTGGCCTTTGGGGCCTGTTCTTGAAGCGCCATCGAAAAACATCCACCAGACGGAGCTTTCTTCGGTGACGTTTGATTCTTGGACCTCATCTGGAATGTCTTTATAGAGTCCGGAGGACTCTGGGATGGGGTACACGGCTAAAAAGTTGGCCAGAGCTTGACCCTTGACGGCTTTTTGTGGGACGAACACCATGTTGTACGGCGTCAACAGGATCGCCCATGTAACTAGCCGGAAGTTCAATGATCCTGGCTTCGTCATGAAGACCTTGAGCGGATTGACTCAGGAGATGACATGAATTATCTGGCCCGAGACATAATGGCGAGTCTTCTGGATGGCGAACACCAAAGCCAAACACTCCTTTTCAACGGGGTTGTCCCGTTGTTCGGCCCCGATCAGTATCCTACTGAGGTAGTAAATAGCTTGCTCGTAGCCTGCATCGCTGTTCTGAGCCAGCAGTTCGCCGAGAGAATGATCCATGGCACAGACGTAGAGGAGAAATGGTTTGCCTGCGACGGGTGCCACCAGGACTGGCGGGCTCGTCAAGTAAGCCTTGATATCATCGAAAGCTTTCTGGCATTCCTCTGTCCAGACGTAGGAGACTCCCTTCTTCATGAGCTGGGTGAAGGGTTGACATTTTTTGGAGTGTTTGCTATAAACCTTCGGATGTATGCAAGACCCCCTTGCAGGCCTCGAAGTTCTCGGAGATTCCTTGGAGGGTCCATGTCAGGATGGCTTTGGTCTTCTCGGGATCGACATGAATGCCTTTTGCCGTGATAATGAAGCCCAAGAACTTTCTGCTAGAAACCCCAAGGAAGGATTTAGCGGGGTTCATCTTGAGTTGGTGCGCTCGCATGAGATCGAAGACTGTCTTTAGGTCTTGTAGGTGATCACCTCTAAGACGGCTCTTGACAGCGATATCATCAACATAGCATTCGACTATTTTACGTAGATATTGATGGAAGATGGTACTCATAGCTCGTTGGTATGTAGCACGAGCGTTCTTCAAGCCCAAGGGCATCACCGTGTAGCAGAAAACCCCATTCGATGTCCTGAATGACGTGTACTTTGCATCATCGGGGAACATTTTGATTTGGTTGTACCCTGAATACCCATCCATGAAAGACATCCGTTCGAAGCCACATATATTATCGATCATTACATCGGTGATCAAAAGTGGAAATTCGTCTTTCGGGCAAGCAGCATTGAGATCTCTGAAGTCGATGCAGACCCGTATCTTCCCATTCTTTTTGGTGACAGGGATGACGTTGGCTACCCAATTCGGGTGTTGTTCTTCACAGATAAACCCACTGGTCAGGAGTTTGTCCACTTCTTGATTGATAGCGTTCATGACATCAGGACGAAAATGTCGTTGTTGCTGCTTATAGCTTGGCATCAGGTAAGATGTTAAGCCTATGCAATACGATCTGGGGATCAAGTCCCGACATATCTTCGTAGCTCCAGGCAAAGACGTCGATATATTCTTTAGCCAGTTGGACTAAAGATTCCCGGTCTGGTTCCTTTAGACTCTTGCTGTTGAAGATGGGTTTGGAAGAAGATCCATCCCCAAGGTCGATCTGCTCAACTTCGTCTTCGGTAGGGGGTTCGCGTAATTCAAAACGAGACTCCCACTGCGCTCCTAGGCGTTGAGCCCAAGATTCCTCCTCGAATAATTTCGGCATTTGGTCTTCACCTTTATCTTCTTGAGATTGTGCAGATGCCATGTTGATTGATAGCACCTTCTTGAAGACTGAGCCGATACTGGTATCAGAATCCCAAGTTGATGCGTCGAACGAATAAGAATGTTCTACTTCTTCTGCCTCCGAACTCTCTGTAGTTGCCGATGGCGTGGCATAGCCCACCCCCCGTCGAGTTCGATGATAGTAGTCCTGCGGCTTTCCTTTAGGTGTTGGGAGCCGGAGAGGAAGACGTCGACCCTTGCAGTAGTTCAGGCCTTTGTTGCTTTTTAGATTGTAACCCATCTTTTGGTTAAGGTACTTTACCTTGTCCGTGTACCGATAGACTTGTATTCTGTCGGTATCTGGTTCTTGCTCGAGTGGTGGGAGGTCTTGATGATGCTTGACTTTGTCAAAGATGATGGATTCTTCGTCTCGATTCTGTGGTAGGACTACAAAACAGACCCCTTGGGACGGGACTACTCAATTTACATGATTGACGGTCGTTATTTGTGTTTACAACGACCGTAGAGCGTTATCTAATGTATACATGGCATTCCAATGTGGAAGACTAGAATAATTAAAAGACACTCTATTATTGATGAAACACGAAATTTTGTCCTGCGGGATTACATTATCCAGAGAGGGTGCATCTACATCAGCAGATATGTACTCCCATAGCTTTTCATCTGTGAGTACTGGGGTTGGTTCGGGAGAGTCCACCGCAGCTTTGACCTTGGGGTTCGAGAGGGCTATGTGGGCCTTCTTCGACAGCTTGGATGAGATGGATGATTACGGAGGCTTGCCTTTAAGACGCACCTTCAGAGGTGCCTCAACTGCGCCTTCAGTGATTGGTGACTTCCTTTATAGTTTTGCCACAAGGGGAGCCAATGTTTGAGGCAGCTTTCCCTTGAGCCGTATCTTCAAGGGAGCTTCAGTAGGTGTTCTACCTAGAGAAGTTGGTGCTTTTTCAGGTAGCTTGATGGTCATGGGAGGCAGCATCTGAGGCGATTTCCCTTTGAGTCGAATTTTCAAAGGAGCGTCGGGAATCATCTCTGGCACCATGTCCGGCTCTGCTGCCATTTCTGCTTCATCGTCAGCATCATTGGTTTCCCCTTCATCGGGCGACTTGTTCAGGATAGAATCAGTGAAGTAGGCTTCGACCCCCTTAAAAGGGTCAATGTCCGTGAACTCTGTCCGGATGATATCGTTGGTGGACACATACTTCATACATTGGTGGAGTGTAGATGGCACCACCATGTACTCATGCAGCCACGGACGACCCAGTAGGAGGTTGTAGTTAACGCCAGCGTCCACGACATAGCAAGTCACCTCGGTTCGGAGGTTAGCGATATGACATTTCAGCCATATTTTACCCAGCGGTTCACTTTTGCTAGCATTGAAATCGCTGATTGTAGTGTTGGAAGGCGCCAGACGGTACATCGGGATCCCCAGTATTGAGAGCAACGTCTTAGGGATGATGCTAAGGAAAGACCCTGGATCGATCTGAATTCGCTTCACCTTGACGGAACCGTCATACCCCGTATAATACAGTGGCCTGTTGTGTCGATTGTGCTTGAGAAGCATGTCTTGTTGGGTGAAGGTTATGTTGGAGATAACTTCATCCGTACAATGGCAGTGCGTACATGTGGTCGGGGTATCCTTAGGCTGCTTGACCTGACTGATGAAGGATTCAGCATCCTTCAAGGCTTCACAGAGAGCTTCACGAGTGTCCTTGGAAAGACGAAGAAGCTCAAACAGAGATAGGCGGGCAAGAGTACTGGCAAGTTGTGCCAGTATGTCGAAGTTGTGGGGCTTGGCTAGTCCCGAAGCATTCTCCTTTCGCAAAGGCTTGTCGAAACGGGCTTCTATCTGCTTCTGTTTATTGGCTACTGGAGGCCTGGATGGGCCCTCTTCCTGAGCAGCAGGGATGGTGCAATGAGGCACCACCTCGACGGCAGCTTCGTCAGGTTGGGCATTCTGATGTGAACGCGTCTGTACAGGAAGTGCCTCTTCTACAGAGGAAGAGACCATACGGCAAGACTTGATCTTCCTGTCCTTGGTTTTGGAGGTAGAGCGTACCCCCGGTTGAGTGACTTCGGAGACGAGGTCAGGGTGAACCCATAAGACCTCTCACCAAGATGTGGTGAGTGGGATGAGTCCACTCATGTTGTCGCGAGTAGGTGGTAGGTTAACCACCTCCATTGTCGCCTTTGGGATGGGGACGACGCCATCTTGTGTTGTGGTTGGCGGCAAGGTGCCAAATTGGAGTGACACCAGGTTGGCCGAGATCGTTTTTTCTTCATAGTCGACGGAGATGACATCCGCATTGATCATATGCTGGATGTAGTTCTTAAGGAAGTAGCAATCCTTAGTTGGATATCCGACAAACCGATGGTAGTGACAATACCTCGGATTGTCTACTCTTTCAACCTCGTCAGGACGCTTTGGGTCCGGTAACTTGATCTTGTCACCCTGCTTCAATATCTCGAAGAGTTGCAAGGTGTCTTCATCGTTGAAAGAATAAACCTTCTTTGGCCTTGGTGCAAATGGAGGCTTATGAGTAGGTACTGATACACATTTGGAGGCATTGACAGTCAGCTCCTGCTTCCCCTTCGTCTCTCGTCCAGGGTTGTTGGCTACAGGCCGTTTTTCTTTGTCCTCAAAGGCAGGAAAACTGACTCCCAGAAGACGAGCATTGGACGCCTTCTTTTCTGCTGCTTCGGCCTCGATGATCAATGAACTCCAGTCGGGTGGAGGAGTGGAGTTGAGCCAGAGTTTGATCGTAGGCAGCATGTTCATGCTGCAGGAGGAGAGGAGTGCATGTTCTGGCATGCCCGGGGGCAGTCTAAAGCAGGCTTGTTAGAACCGTTCGATGAATGCTCTATCTCTATGAGGGATGCCATTGTCATGTCCTTCCCTCCATCGTAGAAACGATCGAGGAAGAGACGTGTCAAGTCGTCGATGGAAGATATGGAGTTGTCGGGGAGACTGTAGTACCAGTCGTAAGCCACTCCTTTCAACGCCTCGACAAATATCCTGGTGAGTAGCGCGTCTTCCTTCGGGAGATGTCCCGTTTGAGACTGGAAGTACGTCAGATAGCGACGTGGAGAGTCCTTCCCGTCGTATGGCGTCAATGTTTGTCGTTTATACTTGGGAGGATAAACCACTTTGTTCTATTCGAGGGGGTATGGTTGTGGGATCCCCATCTTCTGGCGCTCCTCTTGTCTGTTCTTGGACTCAAAGCGCTCGCGCAAGTCCCTGATCATCTCAACCACGTCTTCCGTGGAGCTGGGAGTCGGAGAAGGTGCTATAGCCTGGAGTTGAGCATTTGATGGCTCCAACGTTCGTGGTGCTTCGCGGCGATCTGTATCCAAGGATACCCGTTGAAGGGGTACACTTAATTCTCTATTGGCCCCTGGGTCAGGACCGGTAGAAGGTGCCCTGGCCAAAGTTGACCGTATCTCAAATACTGCTTGAGTCAGTGTTTGCATGGAGGCATAAAGGGTTTTGAGTCCCTCCTCCAAAGTATCCATGCGCTGGACGAGGTCTGCTGTCGGCACATCTGACTATGTATCACCCACAGTCATGTATACTGTCATGACATGGTTGGAAGTGGATGGATCGGTTGAAGCCTCGCTCTCTTGTAGAGAAGTCGCTTCTCCTGGAGCTTCATCTTGACTACCCCCAGCTATGTTCTGGGGAATATCTTCGTCTTCGGGATGAAGATCGACAAGGACTTGGCTACCCCCAGCTGTGCTTTAGAGGACGTCTTCGTTTTCAGGAGGACGATCAGCAAGGATTTGGCTACCCCGGGCTATTCTCTGGATGACGTTTTCGTCTTCAGGAGGAGGACCAACAAGGGCTTGACAACCCACAGCTTCCTTCGAGCTCTTCTTTCTCCCCCGAGTGCATTCAAACACTCCAAAGGACGGGACAGTCGTCTTGGTCTTCCTCGACTGGCTTTTGGACGAGGACGAGGTCGAGGAATTGTCAGTCGTCTTTCAGATTGACGAGGAGTTAGAGATTACGTTGCAAGAAGCAACCTTTAGTTTTGGCTCTTCTTCAATTGACACCTTCTTTTCGATGCGACGTTGAAGGGGTGTTGATGATTGCAGCCACTGGAACACCGACGCCTTGGTGGTGGGACTGCTGTTTTGCAACAACAGTTGATGGTGACTACAGCACAGGTGTGCCTTGTGAGGGGCACATTGTGCTTGTCAGTCGACTCTCCTGATCGACGCTTGTGACTGATCATATTACGCAAATCATTGGAGGAGAGTGCCACCTTCGCCCCCCCCATCAGGCGTATGGCAAGGCCAAGCACCGGGGTGGTCAAGTGAGAGTGCCACCTTCATACCCCCATCAGACGTATGGCAAGGCCAAGCGCCGGGGTGGTCAGGTGAATGCTGCGCCCCCTGAACCAACGCAGAAGATACGCTCAGATCAGTAGTGGGGTACAACATTTATAGTGACTTGAACCAGCCACTGACGCACATCCTATGTAGGTGCTGGGGTTCAAGACCACAGAGTTTGCCTTGCTCGACTTGGTTGTGAACGCAACAGATGCGCCCAAGTGAGGCAAGGACTTTGAAGGTCGGCTCGTTTCTGGCACAGAAGCACCCGAGTCGACCTTATACAACTTATCATCAGCAGCACGCCTGATTGTGAGCACATGCTTTTGGTTTGCCGCTGGCATAGCACGTTTGAGGCGCATGGCCCGTGCTGCCTTGGACTTCTTCGTACCAGCCCGCTGGGGTGCATAGTATTCAGAGTCCAAATTCTCCTCGCCATGACAGCGAGTGAGTCTGTCAAAGACAGAAGCCTTCTGTGGCGCATCAGAGTTACTACGCAGGGCGTTAGATGCGCCCCTGCTCCATCGCCGCATCTTTCTTGTCTGAGAAGCAGATGGCTGGGAAATGTGGTCAGCACCATGCTTTTTCGAGAGATATGCTGCACCGGTGGGCGCATCGTGGCTGCTGAGGATGTTAGCGAGAAGGGTGGACTGCATCAGCGCATCCCCTTCTGTAGTAGTGCCAGGGGCCTCGACCTTGCGCACCCAGACTTGGCCAGTCTTCTTCGGCTTTGGCAGCCGCTTCGAAGGACTTGCGCTGACTTCAGAGATGAACTCCTCATACGTCTGTTGATTGAGGCGTACGACCAGCGTCTTGTGGGAGGAGCCCACCTTCACGTCGTCGGATTGCGACACAGCTTTCTCGGTAGAGAAGAAAGAGGTCTCCAGCAGAGTCGCCAGCTTGTTTGCCATTAAATTCTTTTTATTGCAATTTTAATTACAAACAGAACAGTATTACAATGTAGGACTTAGATGTAGTCCTAGGAGAACACTTTTGTTTATCAGGGTCCCTGTGTCGATGGAGCGAGTGGTAATGTGTTGACTCCGTTGACGATCTGACGACGGTTTTCGGTTCTCTGAAGGTCTGAGTTGCTCTGGGTGCTGGAGTTTGCAGATGGGAAGAAGACGTTGAGTATCTCTTCCGATCTTGGTGGATGATAACTCTGATGCCTTTATCTGTCTGTGTGCGTATGTATATTACATGGTCCGTAAGAAGAAAATGATCCCTCTATTTATAGTTTGCAGGCTGGCTGCTCATGCGCGCATATGTAGGATGTGCCTATACGTAGGGATGCTTCGTGGTTGAAGCTACGGAAGGCACATAGATGATGCACCATCATTTGTGGGTTGAATCCTTCATGCTGTATTTGTGAGCTGACACGTAGCAGGGGAGAGGATCTTTCAGTTGTTGAGATCTTGGGTGATTAGCACCTCTTCATAGGCTGAATTGAGTCAAAGGACACGTGGCGCATGCCCTTTGCTCAAAGATCTCGGATTTGGTGGAGAGTGATCTGATAGGATGCGCCTGGAATTGGGCGCATGAGAAGACTTTGGCTCACAACCTTCAGGAGTCATGAACCGGTCTGGGCGCACGGCTTTTGAGGTGCATGCGGGTCTTCAGGTGCATGGCCGCTGAGGTGCATACGAGTGGTTGGTCGGCCACGTGGGTCGTAACCGTCGGAGGAAAGTAATGATGATGCTGATGTCAGCGATGCTTCGTCTTCTGAAAAAGCTGCTAACTGTCCAGTCCTCGGGGGACGTGCTGCCAACTCTGTCACTTGAGCATTAATTGCTTGATGGGTGACGAACCAAAATGGGTGCATGGGTCTATATTGATTCACATGGATCTGTGCTCTGTTGGGCGCATCCATACGAGGCGTTTTGGAATTGACGGACGCGTCTGTACGATGCGCGGTGTCTGACCGGCGTATCCGTTTGCATGACGCATCTTTATTGGTCCAACTTTTGTGTTCTTTTAGTACTTTAAATAGCCGTTTTGACTTGGCCGAATTCGAAGCGTCAGGTTCATCACCATAAATGCAAATTCATTGCACGGGATTCGAAGTGCCCGTCACTTGACGCATGGGTTTGATTTACCTGGCCTATAAATAGTGGCAAGGAGAGAGTTTACTTCTCGTTCTCTCACGTCTTCTCGAATGAACTTATTTTGCTCGAGAACACTCTGTTGACAAGATGCTCCCGAGGGTGAAGATGCGACGACTTGTCTTCGTTCATGCACTTGAAGGTGACTGTTACATCCAAAAGTCGGAGTCGAGGGCTTTTTAGGCAGACGGAAGGTGCCTGTTGCATCCAAAGATCAGGATGCTCGAGCCCTGTCTCCGTTATACTGGAAGAGCCGCAGATCGGAATTGTGGTGCTCCCATCTTCCTTGGGCTTTGGAGAGCTCTTTCTCCTGCAAGAGTGGGGTGTTGCCTATTCTGGTTGTGTTGAAAGTTGCTCCTGTAGCCTCAGAATTACGGTGCTCTCCTCTTCCTTGGGCTTTGGAGAGCTCTTCCTCCAGCTAGGGTGGGGTTGATCGCCCACTCATGTTCTGCTCAATAAATGCTTTATCAGTCGAAGCATTTGATCGGGTCGAAGTAAGGTGCATATGCTGAGACTTCATGGTGCGTATAACTGAGACGCTGAAGAGATGCGCCTGACTGAAACGCTGAAGGCTGCGCCTGACTGAGACGCTGAAGAGACACGCCTGACTGAGATACTGAAGTGATGTGCCTGACTGATGATGTGCCTGGTGGAAGGCGCATGGCAGTTTGCTACGCCTGGCTGTAGTCTTAGGATCGTTCTTTTTGTAGAAGTTCTCCTTTGTAAAGCCTTTCTTTAGACATGTAATAGACTTTTATATGAAAATAAAAATCTTCTTTTGCTGTCTATACTTTTGCTATCTTGTTGTACCAAGTACTTCGTTTGAGTTCCCTGGCGCATGTTCTGAGTAGTATTTGAGCACATAGGAATTCTGGCACATAAATGCGCCCTGAAATTACATGCTTCTACACAACCTAGCCATGGCACCCTAATTGTCCTATTTTAATCCCACTCATTAGGCGCATGGCATCCCCTGTTTATATCTTTACGCCTTTTTGACACGAATTCGACACGGTACGACTCGTGCAAGCTTGGCACGAATTGGCATATATGTGGCCTTCATGTAGGCGCACGAAACCCCGTAGGCGCATAGCCTTGGGGCACACAATGATTTGGCATTTTTACATCGGTGGCCCGTTAGGGTGCACTCAGGATATGTCTTTCTGCTTACATGATGATATGATCATAACCATGATATGTGAATATGAAATGATGATTGATATGTAATGAACCATGATGGCGGCCCGTCATGGCGCGCTCCTAACAAGTAACAAGTACAAGTAAAGCAAGATGACAGTGGCCCGTCGTGGCGTACTCCAGACAAGAACATGACAAGTAAAGTAACATGATGGTGACACGTTGTGGTGCACCCTGACAAGTAATCTTGACAGATAACTCATAAACGCTGTTGCGACAGCTAACTGGACATGACACCGTGGGTGATTGTATTGAATGTGCTTGTATAAGCTACCAGTCGAGTTTTGCATCATGTTTAGGACATGTGTCGCTTGTTACCACGGTCAGGGATCCATACTGAATCTGACTAGGTTAACGACTAGATTGATCAAGTAGTTCATATAGAGAGGTAT
Organism: Iris pallida; assembly: GCA_029216955.1. Classification (NCBI taxonomy): domain Eukaryota; kingdom Viridiplantae; phylum Streptophyta; class Magnoliopsida; order Asparagales; family Iridaceae; genus Iris; species Iris pallida. Next base: position 6,511,498 of record JANAVB010001796.1, on the reverse strand, counting down.
TCCGGCTACAAGCAATCCCGTTATCTGGGCGTCTTTCTGATGGACTTGTAGCCTGCCAACGAGTAGGGCACATTTTCAGCTCACTGTTATGTGGGGCACTTCAAGCAAGCAATGATTACTAAGCACACTGTCATGTGTTGCACTCAAGTCACCTAACAAGTATTGAATATTTCTTAACATGAACCTTGCGCCTGGATAACCTGGATAGTCTGCAGGGCTTGTGGCCGTAGGAATCCTCATTGCATCTTGCTAGTAACTAGGCTTGTGATAACCCTAGTAAGTTAAAGTATCAAGCCGTACTCATTGATTGACCGTGAATGATTGGATGAAGTCCCATTTGTCTAGTCTTGTCTAGACCTAGTGCATGGCTATCTCAGGACATGATTCTGAATGCTTACTTTACCGATAATTGGTTAGAGACTAAGTTCCGTTCAGGTGAAGGGTTACAACCCCGATCCTTGTTTGGTTTGCGGGTTGTAACTTGGTTACCGGAATAGTCTTTTAGGTCTCTTAATCGTTTATCATCCAGTTTTATTCAACTTATGTCTATTGTTATTTCATCTATAACTTAGGTACTAATGTGCTGGTTTTAGTTCTTAAGTGAAGCCTCCTTTGTGGCACTTGCTCTTCCTGGGGTCTGACCCAGCTGATTTTGTATGGCCAGATTTTGGAGCAGCTACCGAGGATCTCCCAGCCTTCCTTCCAGATGGTGAACATTAGAAGGAATCCTGGCAACGAGTGGATTTTATTTTGCTATCCCACTTTATTGTAAAAATATTCTTTTGAGGCATTTAGCCGCCGAACAAGTGTTAGCTCGTTTGTAACTTTACTTGCTGTCTGCCTACGGGCTGTAACATGATTGACAATTCTAGGGTTGATCATGTATGACTAAAACTCTTGCTAGTCCTCACATTTTGTATGACTAGCTTCATGATCATCTGAATATGTAATGTATGGGACGTCTTACTTTGTATGTCTGATGATCTACCATCTTGTTATATTTACTTGCTTGCTTGAGATTGAGACTCTAGGCTTGATATTGACCATAAGAGACTGATGGCTTGTAGTAAACTCTCATGCATCTAGACAGCCGTGACCGTATTGCAAGGTGGAGTTCACTTCAATGTACGTAGCTGGCTGTGTCTGTCCCCCGCTCTCCAGTATTCTGGTTCTGGGGCGTGATACTATATGTCACCCCAATGCTATCATCATGCACATATAGCCACCACCCGTAGGGTGGCATCTCACCTCCTTTATTCTCTCTCTCCCTCTCCCTCTCTCTCTCTCTCTCTCTCTCTCTCTCTCTCTCTATATATATATATATATATATATATTGGAAAAAGGTAATTCTATTGATAGAATATAGTTAAAATACAAGATATGAAAGCATAATTATGCTTGTCTAAGTACAAGAACCCGTACATCATACTATATGTTGTGTAAGATTCCAATTTGTGGTGTCGTGACTCCTTCGAAGATCCGGTTGTTACTCGCTTTCCACACATGCCACACTGTTGCGGCCAATCTAATTCGTGCTTCAGAGAACCATGTCTATCCCCTCCTTCTGTGGTTGCTGATATCCTCCATTATTTCGTTGATGTCTTGTCTGCCACCAACATGTAGATTTAACTTATGAAGTTGTTGTGTCCATAAGTTCCACGTAACAAGATATTGGAAGTACAAGTGATCCATCGTCTCTTCATGCCAGCTATATAACACACATCCCTGACCCCCGATTATGATGCCAAATCGCACCAGTTGGTCCAGTGTAGGAAGTCTTTTCAGTATCAGTTATACATGTAAAACTAAAATTTCCTCGCGGCCTCCTTTGCCCAAATAAACTCAAATCTGTCCATTTTAGGATGCTTCGTCCGTATGGTGTCATACGCTTGACCATGTTCGAATGTACCCGACGCCATCCCTTGCCATACCTACGTGTCTTCATTCTGTCCGGTATCTACCTGTACTTTTTTTTATTTCTGTAGCAACATATCGCACCCCTGCATGTGTTTTAGGTTGCCACTGTCCCACCACAAGGATACGACTGACTCGATCAACTTCTCTTGGTCGGCCCAAGGCGTGGCCGCCTGCCAATTCTTCCAAGTTGTGGTGGCCGATCCATAGATCGTACCACAAGCTCATGTTCTTTCCATCGCGCATAACGCGTAGTACGTGGTTTTTGATCTGTGCTCTCTGCTTCAGTATGGTCTTGAAGGTGATTGACATATTACTATTAGATGGCATGTTCCAATAGTTTTGTTGCTTTACGTATTTGGCCTTCATCCAACGCGCCCATAAGGAGTCTGTTGATATGAATCTCTATGTGAGCCTCATTACTGCAACGTCTCGTAGCGTGGATAGGGAGTAGAGTCCCACTCCTCCTTTTTTTTCTTTTGCCTGCATAGTACATCCCATCAGATCGAGTGTAATCCACCCCGCCAGACGAAGTCGGCACACATCCTTTCCAGCTTTTTGATAGTAGTACATGGTAGCATGATAGACTGAAGCCAGTATATAGCGATTGCATGGATCACCGATCTAACCATTTCGATTCGTCCTTCAAAGGATAAGCTTTGTGCATGCCATCCCTATGTGCGTCTCTGCATGTACTCAATCAAACTCTGGCATTCTACGTCTCTGGAGTAATTGATAGAAAGCGGGATGCCCAAGTATTTTACTGGAAGTACTCCATGTTCCACCCATATAACCTGAGCTTTCTCCTTCTTATCGGGGCAATGTCGATTAAAGTATACCTTGCTCTTGTCACGGTTCAGTTGCAAGCTCGTGTGCAGACCCATAGTAGTCATAATGGAGTCCAGCGCCATCAAACCCTATGTTGTATGGTTTATGAATACCAATAGATCATCCGAATATATAAGGTGGAATATATGTGGCCTAATATTCTTCTATAAGGGGGTGATTCTCCTGTAAAATACCGCTTCCTCCATCAGACAGGTAAAGTACTCCATTACCAGTGTAAACAGATATGGAGATAGCGGATGGCCTTGTCGAAGGCCTCTATTACTCTCCACAAACCCATACGGTATACCTTTTATAAGAACATAAAATATAGGCGTACTGATACATTCACGAACTGTCACGACCCGGTCCCAATTTGTTGGGTCGAATCGGATCATGCCCAGCCTACACCGTTGTGAGACGGCGACAGTAAGCTGTATCCAAATGCAGGTAATCACAACAACACAATCTATTTTATCACAATATCTGAATTTCGAAATTTTAAAATAAACATTGTCCAACAAAATACAACTGAAATAAAAACTGAATTAAACTGTCTTTTATTTTAACATCAAAACTAAAAGATAAAAACATCCTCTAGAGTGTTGTCTCATCAGCCACAATATCATCGTCCTCCAATTGGGACTCTGGCAGCACTGCTGGATAAAGCACCGGGTCGTAGTAGCTATTTATCAATAGCTCAGCTTCATCAAAAGAACCTATTGGGGGTGGGGGATCCAGTGAGAAAAGGAGCAAAGTACAATTATGAAAATTTAACAATTTAACTAATAATTAGAAATTTGCAGTTTAAACAATTGAAATACTTGAACAATATTTTCCAGTAATTTTCCACAATTGAAAACAATGTGATTTGAGTATGTAACGTTTATGACCGGCTTGGGTTGTACAATAGTATCCTAGTGATACGATACGCTTATCCTCGTGTGTAAGAGGGTTAAGCTCGCACAATCAATATGCAATATGAGGGGTATTGGTCATAATACACTACACTACTCCCCCAATCCCACAATCGATAACAATCAATACTCTCGGAGAGAGTTCCGTGTAGCAATATGGTTTAATCTTGCAATATTACTATTATTAACTAAATTGAAAAATAAACACAACCGTACTTGCCTTTGTTTTATGACTGGTTAAAGAGTTGGTTCCGGGATAGACAATCAGACTCGTCTTCGAAATCCTACATTGAGAATCCTGACTTAGTATTAGAGAGAAAACCATATCTAGGTATGCTAGTTACAATCTCTAGAATTGGTCCTAATCCAGTTTTATGTTATTTACAAATTCTACCAAAATACGTTTATCGATGTGATTTATTAGTTATTAATTTACGAAGGAAAAATCCATTTAACATTTATTGAAAAATCGCATTTTCTGATTATTTGGCAAAACTTAGTATTTTGTAATATTATATATAAAACTAATATTTTTCTTTAAGTGAGAAAAACGTGAATTTGTTTAAATAACAAACTTGCAATTTTCCTAGTTATTTAATGTGAGAAAAAATGATATTAATTTCTATAAAATAATTAGTTATTTATTATTTTACGTGTTTACGTCAAACCAACAAACCAGAAAATAAAATTACTCTACATTATTACAGAACCACATAAAAGAAATAAAAGTTGGGCTTATGCCCTTACAATTATTTACATAAATAAATGGAATAAAATAAATATAATGATGAATTCTGAACGCCGGGAAGCGATCCATTCAGCAGGCCGAGGCCCTGTACCAAAATATGATTTGGCCAGTAACTAGTTCTAATAATAAATTATTATTAAATATAATATAAAAATAGGTCTCAGACTTGGTCCAAAGCATTACGTCGCGTACTAGCTAATGCCTCAACGTCCGAAACAATGCCGGTTTCGTTTGCATTTCGCTAAGGGCCCATTGACCAATAAGGTCGTCGCCCGAAAAAGTAATCAACCGGAAAAAAACCAGTTTAGAATTTTGAAATTTTATAGAAAACCCTCTTTAAAATATTTCTGAAAAATTTGGGCAGCATTTCCTCTGTATTTAGGACCACCCAAAACTGGGAATTTGTGCCAACAACACACAAATAATATCCCAACCAGGGAAAATAACCCATGAAATCATTTCCACCATTTATTAAAACCCGAAAATAATATCGAACCCGAAAATACACCCACGGCATGTTTTCAGTATTCGAAAAATCGAAGCTACTCAGAACCCGAAAATATCATAAAACCAATTTACAGAATATAACCGAACATAACTCGAAATTTCCGAGAAGCAACAGGAACAAAAACTACAAAACCCAATAGTTCGGAAATTCTGAAACAGAAGATTAAAAACTACCACAGCACACACTTAACCAAAGAGGACTTCGGAACTTTCCGAAATCGAATTCGTCTAAATCCGAATCCCGTAACGGGATCGGGGACCAAATTCATCATCGACTCGATAACGGGAGGGACGAACTACTGAGTTTACTCATAAATTATCCAATATCCGTTGGTCGGGGAGCCGCGGGATAAACTCGGGAAAATCCAGAACACGCAGACGACAAAACGTGCCTCAGAAAACACAGATCTGGACAGTAAACCGGGGCACGGGAACGGCAGCGCGCACAGGGAGATGCTCACGGCAGCGTGCTCCAGCGCCGGGGGCTCGGGCTTGCCGTTCGGGAGGTCGGCGGGGAGCCGGCGGTCGGGTTCGGCCGCGGGTGGCTTGGGGAAGCACAGCGACAAGGGCCGCGGACTCGTCGAAGGGCGGAGATGAGTTTGCCGAGAGGTTCGACGGCGGGAGACGCTGCGTCGATGGGGCTGTGCTCTGCCCGGACAGCTAGGGCTTAGGGAGTAAGTTTTGGGTTGGGAGAATGGAGTGTGGGGATAATAAAGGGGTTTGAGAGGGGTTTTATAGGAGAAAATTTTTGGGGGTTTCGGGAGATGAACGGAGGGGTTGGCCGTTGGCCGTTTGGGAAGCGGAAGGGGCTCGGCCACTCACGAACGTATGGAAAAGGAATGAATTCCTTTCCTTCTGATGGTTAGAGAATTAAGAGGGAGAGAAAGTGAGTTTAAGAGTAAAAGAGTTAATAAGGTTTTAAAAGGGAAAAAAAAGATTTGTTTGTTTTTTTGTTTTTATTAATAGGAAAAATAATATTTATATATATGGTTTTTCGGGACGGGTCAGAACGGTCAGAATGGTCAGGCCCAACAATCAAATTCCAGGATTTAATAATGTTTCAAAAAAATATGTTTTTCCTAAAAAAAACAATTTTCCTAATTTAACAATTAATAATGATTTATAATAATAATAAACTAATTAAATTATTCAATTAACTGAAATTTTTTACGGGTTTGACTAAACACTAAAATTCCAGAAATAATAATTTAATTTAATTTATAATAAATAAAATAACACTAAATTAATTAATAAAAAATTACGGGTTTCACACGAACTATAGTGACCCATTTCTAATCAAAACCAAGAGCAGACATAATATGGCAAACAAACTCTCAGTTGACCGTATTGTAAGCTTTTCGTAAATCCAGCTTGATGCAAGCACGTTGGCCTCCTGCCTTGTTGAAGTCACGTACCAATTCGTGTTCCAGCAAGTTATTGTCTGTTATAGCTCGTCACTTTATAAACGTAGCCTGGTAGGTATGGCTGTAAAATGATTCAAACCGTTCGCATTCGGCTCGTGTTCAGCTCGGTCCAAGCTCGGTTTAAGCTCGTTCGTGGACTAATCGATACCGAGTTCGACCATAGGTTGTTTGACTCGATCTTGTTCGCAAACAGGCTCGAGCTCGGTTCGGTTTCTCATATTAGGACTTTTTCTATATGTTGTGTCTTTTTTAATAGATAGAAATACATTTTGTCTTAGACATTTTATTCATTTTTCTATTCTTTATATGATAGTAAATTTATGATGTAAAGAGCATAAGTAATTTAATAAAAAAGTCTTTAAAACTTGAGAGAAACAGTGTGATAGTCTATACAACATGTCCTATAAATACTCACTACTAAGGCTGTAAAACAATTCAAACCGTTCGCATTCGGCTCGTGTTCGGCTCGGTCCAAGCTCGGCTCGAATCAAACTCGTTCGATAGTCAAGTCAAACCAAGCTTGAACACTCTTTGTTCGAACTCGTTCGTTCGATTTTCAGCCCTACTGGTAGGGGGATTATAAGGCTCTTCATGATTCCTTCCATACGTCGGCACATAAGATGAGTGGTGATTTTATAGAGATAATTGCAACATACAATTGGCCGGTAGTCTGACAAAGAGGTAGCGCCTTCTTTCTTGGGTATCAGCGTGAGGTATATATGGTTGAGTTCACACAGCAATCACCCATGTGTAAAGAAGTCTCTGACCTAACACTTGCAGCTTTATGTCATCCCAATATAGCTTATAAAACTTGCTACCAAAGCCATCCGGTCCCGAACCTTTGTTAGGATCCGTATCTTTGATGATAGCCTCCAGCTCTTCCATCTCCATCATAGCATGAAGAATACAGTTGCCATAGGGTGTGACAATTCGTTTGCATATAATATCTAAAAAATTGGTTATATAATCAAATTGATTAAATAACGTTGAGTAGTACCTGATGGCCTCTGCTTGTAGTTCACTCGTGGACGTTGCTTCCTTGCCATCTGGCCGAATCAGTTTACCAATATGATTCCGGTGCTGTCGCATTCATACCACGTCGAAGAAGAATTTTGTACACTTGTCACCTTCGCGTAACCAAGTGCATTTTGCACGTTGTGCCAACTCAATTTCTTCCTACATGCGTAGCCGAGACACCTCCTTGATCAGTACTTTCTCTTCTTCGATCAGCTGCATGTTGGTAATGTCCCCTTGGAGACGTTGTTGTGTATGCCGCAACTTTTTTTCCTGTTCGTGGAGAGGCTAGCTTGGCTGGTTCTTATTGCAGTCCTTAAGTCCGCTTTCACGCGCTTCAGTCGCTATACTAATCAGAATTGAATATTCCCTTGGATGTCCGTGCCAATGTCGGTCTTCACTGCTTCTCCATATCCTTCGCTTAAATGCCATTTGTTATTATACCTAAACGGCCTGGCATGGTCTTGGTCGGGTGCGGATAGACGAATGCAAAGGGGGGAGTGATAACTGGTTCCCGCAGCTAGTCCCTCGACCGCAATATCAAGGAATATATGAAACCATTCCATGTTCCCTAATGCTCTGTCCAACTGACATGACACACATTTTTGTACTGTCTTATCGTTCCACGTCTAGATATGGCCTCGTCTTTCGAGATATTGCAGACCCGATTGGAGAAGGCACGACCTGAACTCTTGCATAATAGGATCTAGTACTTTTCGACCCTCGACTTTCTCATGCCGATATAGAAGTGCGTTAAAGTCACCCATTACTAGAAGAGGGAGTTTGCATTGGTCCATGGCCAAGTTGGCAATATGGATCAACAATTGCCATAACTCTAGTCGGTTCTTACAAACGTTGTGACCGTATACGGCACCAAACAAGAACTGAAAACCACTTTTATTTGTGAGATGAACAACGATTAATTGTTCTGAAGTATGAAGTAGGGTGCCGTCCCAGCTTCGACTATCATATTGGATCCAAATGCGAGCCATGTGACAATGCTGTAGGTTGTGTACCTATTTCCAATGAGGCAACGTCCTTCGTGAAAGCAACTCCTCTGTCTTGATTTTTGTCTCGAGCAATGCACGTATGGTGTGTTGCCCCTTCCTAATCACCTGGCTGATTTCCTTCCAGTATCCCAACGAACACGTACCTCGTACGTTCCAAGTTATCAGAGACATTTATATATTATTGGGGTTTCCAACTGTCTCCTGAGCCATGCCCTCTGGGAGCGGGACATGGCCATCACCGTCGTTCTCCTCGGTATCAATTATTTTGCTTTGTTCTTGAGAGGGGTCGAGTTGGTACTTCTCCGTCTATAGCACCCAGTTTCTACAAATGAGGGTAATTTTGAACTTTTGTATTTTTATTTTTTTATTTAATAATGTTATTTAAATCATGATATGATTTATGGTGACTTTTAATCAATTTAAAACTATTTAAAACCATAATTTGTGATTTAATGTTTTGCTAGTGCAACCCTAGAGACTGCATGACCTAAAGACTAACCATGACCATGGGGACCTAACCATGTGATTAGGATGACTAATTGCAACTTTTTAGCCTAAGGATATTTTGGTTAATTTGATAATTTTGTGAAATTGTAAATTGTATTAATTAAATATGTGCTAGTTAATTATGTGAGACTTAACCTAGAAGTTTAGCCTAATCTACATTAGTCATGAGGATTAGATGATGATTAGAACCTTCCTACTAAGTGCCAAGATTAGCAATATCTAGATATTTCTAAGTAGAATATTTTCTTCTTAGGATATTTGTAAAAAGAAAGCCTTAGGACTAAATTGAACCAATAGGAGGACTTGAAATTGGGTGGAGAAGCCTTAGTCACTCATCTACATCTAAACCTAACCCTAATTTTTATTATGGCAGCCACAACATAGTATCACCCCCCATAAGTATGCTCCTATGTTTGTTCTTACCTCTTTTAACATCTACTAAGAAACCCTAACTTGTTCTTCTCCAAATTTCTCCTCTTTTATCCAAATTGACCTTAAATTGAGGCTGCTCTCTTGCATTGGGATTCATTTCAGAAGTGGAGACTAGTAGGGGCTTGCTTGCAAGAAGTGGAGCTCAATTGGACATCGCTTGAGGAAGGAAACTTCTTATTTCGGAGCCCTTTACATTGAGTTTGAACTCTCAATAGGTAAAACCCTACAAACCCTAATGAATTCCTGATTTCTTTACATAGATGCATCCATTTAGGGTTCCCCTAGGTGTAGCCCAAGTTTGGTAGGAATTTGTGTCCATTTAGTGTCCGTATCGGACACGTACCAGTCCTCTATAAACAGTGTTCGATGTAATGCCTCAAAGGATTCTTTGTTATTGTTTTTCAAAACAAAATACATTTGAGTAGCTAATAATAGGTAGATTAAAATGGTTTAGGACTAAGTTGGTATTAGGATCCTTTTCGTGTCCATTTTGGACACGCACACACGCGCACAGACACCGTGCACATCCCCTGCTACCCATGTCCTAATTCTCTCTGGACACAACGTTTCGACACACGACACTTGGCATGCAGCTTGGGGACGTGACTGACATGTCACCCCCAAGTGCCATGTCACTTAGTCTTGTGTCGGACTTGAATTTTGAGCCGTACTGATTCGTGCGCTGTGCTGACACGCAAAATTTCACGTGTGATACGCGTTTCTTGTCGCGTGGACACGTGCCGAGAGACTCTCATGTCGTGTCGAATGTGTAGCCCTAGTGCTGGGCTACGTATGGACACGAGCATGAGACGTGTCGTGGCTCGTGTCGGGTCCACAAGGTCGTGTCCTCACTGCACGAGGCAGTCTTCACTGGATGTTTTGAACTGAGTTCGAATTTCGTTTGGACACCTCGTGTCCAGCCTTGTAGACATAAGAACCCTTCCCCTGACACATATGACTTGTACCTCACCTCTGTTTGAATTGATTTTGGGTTTATCATTTGTATTGGGTTCGATTTCATTAGAATTTGCATTTTACTGATACGGGGATAAATTTTAGTTTGATTTGTATTTGGGATGTTTGATGTTGTTGGTACACTGAATGTAGTTGAGATTAGGTTTTGTAATGTTTTGATAAATAAGTTATGGTATATTTAACTATTTTCTCAAATCTAAGTTCATTGTCAATGATAAAACTGAGAGGGAACATGTGAATGAATAAGGGGAAATCTGAGTTTCGAATTAACTGAAACCTGAGATCAATTGTGTTGCTCTAAATTTTTGATACACTTCATCTTATTTTGTCAAACATTAACCACTGCATACACTGCCACAAAAATATTAACACTCCATTTGGTCATGTATCTGCCATCTACATTCACTTGCCTGCACATTATGTACACACACATATTTCATTATCTGCACTATTTCACATTGGCTGCACATCACTCTGTAAAATACTACATATCTACACTTCACATTAGCATTTGCATTAGAATAAGCACATTAACATACCCTGCCATGTATCAGAACACCCTGTCTTGCCTTCATTGCATTGCATTTCATTCTGTCTGCACTTCTTTACTATCCTGATACTTGCTGGATATCTGTCTAGATACCATGTGGTATCAGAGAGAGGATAAAGAGATTAGCTTAAGTTGGGTTAGCATCATGTACAGTCCATATCTGCATCCACTGCCTATAAGTTCTGACCTGCATTACATTACCTGAGGCAATTGCATGTTCTTAACACTGCATTTAACCCCAGTTCAGAAGAGTGCCCTGCATTCACTTATTTAGCTACTGCTCTGCACACTAATTCCTTCACTGCACCATGTTAAACCCCCTTTTACCTGTCCATACATTCCTCCTTAGCCTCTTGCTTCAGTCCAGATTATATATATATATATATATATATATATATATATATATATATATATATATATATATATATATATATATATATATATATATATATATATAAAAATATATATATATATATATATATATATACAAAAATATATATATATATATATATATACAAAATCCCTTTTACCTGTCCATACATTCCTCCTTAGCCTCTTGCTTCAGTCCAGATTTTGTATATATATATATATATATATATATATATATATATATATATATATATATATATATATGTACTAATATGATTAGTTATGTTAGCAGTACATGGTATGTATATAGGTGATACATTATAGGTCAGATACCTTAACTTTGATATGTGGGTTTTGAGAGCTCATGCAAGGGCTACTTGATATTTGTAAGGCTTTGTCATATATATACTATATATGTTTTACTATATATGAGAGGCTATATATATATTCATGGATATATAGTTGATGTATATATGTGATAGGTATATATATTTGATATAATATATGGTGCCCTAGGATGTTAGCCTATGGTTTAGTTTGAGTTAGCCTTAGATAGAGAGACCTAGATATTGACCAATAGTCTAAAGTTGACCTTGTTTGACTAGACAGTTGACCAAACCCTAGATAGTTGACCTTTGACTCTGAGTTGACCAGAGGGTTGACCAAGAGTTAACTTTGACCTAGAATGACCAAGAATCATGTAGATGCATTGTACAATTCATTTATAACCCCTTTGTATACCTCATGACTTGTGTTGCTCTAATTAGGACTCAGATACCTCGTTTCGGACAGTCTATTTTCACAGTCACTCAGGATCTCAGGCGAGTACATTCTCTGATCGTTTCATACTTGTCAGGACTTATATTCTTGCTCTAAATTACTTTACTTGATACTGGCACGATTGTTATCACAGATTGGTACTATATGGATCTTCTCTTGCAATGTTATCCCCATTGTGTTCAGCAGATACATATTGTGATGTGCGTTTCATGAACATATTGTATTTATTGTACACCCCTATTCATGTATACTCATTGTGTATCTTGTATTCTCATGATCACATGAGCTTTATGGAGAAACTATTATACAAGGTAACGTAACTGGATTGGATCCTTGTGTATTGATTGGAGAGGGTGAGTAGGAAATGGTTATGTAATCAAATCCTATTGTACAAATATTGTATAAACTATTATATATATCTATTGTACCCTCGTGTATAATGGAGTCCCATTTTATTGTATAACCTAACATGTTTGTATAACCATATTGTGCTCTAAATCACTATTCACTTACAGTTCTTACTTATCATGTATATATTTCCAGTTTACAAATGTCTCTCGTTTTTATGTACATCTTCTTATATTTCATGTATCTTACTCTTTTGCATGTTTTATATTTTCTGCCATGATATGAACTGCGTGAGATGTACTGTGCTCGCTCCTGTCCTGACTAGACCTGTTAAAAATATTACAGATGATGATAATAACTGCCCTACCTTCTATGGGGCATATGAGGGTGACATTCAGGAGCATGAGGAGCATCTAGTTCAGTAAAGGGTGCCTAGTTTAGTTTAGTACTTATAGCTTTCAGTTTGTATCGGATTGTTCCGATTGTTAGTTGAGACTTAGTTATATTCAGGACTTGTATTTATTTGTGTTGGATATCTATATGTGTGTTGTGATGACTTTACTTATATATTCAGTTCTTTCTTTTATCTTATTCCATATCGTGCTCTATCTTTCCTAGACTTGTGATTGAAATATAGAGTTGAGATGTTATATTATACCTCCGTGTGGAGATGACAGATTTATATATCTTGTTGTTAGATGTTAGATGTTATAGATGACCTATACAGCATTCTACCGTCGATACTGCGGCGTAGGCTGGACGTACCCACTTCTCGTGCCCCTACCCAGGGTACGGGTCGTAACACGCTTTTAGTGGTGGCCCATGCATGTCGAGTTTATGTAGTGGTATTCGAAGTAGAGTATCACTACAGCTTGTAGTAGGATTAGGATATACTTTGAGGTACTCAATCACATTTAGGAAAAACTCTTAACTGAATTTCTGCCATCTAAATTTTTGTTGAAAATTGTTTCCTTCGAAATAAATCGTCCTCCTTTGATTATATCGCTTCTTTCTCAGTATTGATTTTCTTGTTTGATCTGTCTCCATGATGACAATGACTCGAGCTCAGGCAGCTGGATCTAGTACCGCCCCGGAGAGGTCCAGTCCATCGAGGCCTACTGTTCCAGAGGAGGGGGAGGTCCAGATGGATGTCTCTGCTGCCCCTACTGCTCCTGCCATCCAGGTGGGAGTAGCAGCAGCAGTATCAGGAGGTCTTCCACCTCCAGTTGAGAGGCCTTCTATCGTTATTCCAGAGACTCTTCCACTGCCACCTCGAAGATCCCGCTGCCCTTCGAAGACTGTGCAACCGCTTCGATTCCTGTGCCGACGCCTCGGGATTTGTGTTGCCCTTTCGAGCATCGTGCAGCCACCTCGAAGACTGTATGACCCTTCGGAGCTGTCGACCACCATCAGTGACCAGAGACGCTGCCGACGCCGCTCGCGACCGCCGCTCGTCGAGTCTCCGGATCCACCGCCGAGGTAAAAAATTTGCTCGATCTACTCGACCCCTCTTCTTCTGGTTCCTTATTTCTAGATCTAGGGTTTTTGAGATCTAGGGTTTATATTTGGGGAAGAACATAGAGTTAGGGTTTCCTAACATTTGGAGGAGAAGAGATGACATTAGGTTAGGGTTTCGGTTAGGGACGGAGACATGAGGAAGGTGGAGAAGATGATAATTAGGTTTGGGGTTTTCTTGACTAGGGATATCGGGAGGAAGGAGACGAAGATGATGATGGAGAGGCTGGGATCTATTGCGGCTGTGATGAGTGGTGAAGTGAGAGAGTGTTTTGTGTGCGTGCGTTTTTGTATTTGTGGTTAGGGTTATTCGATGGGCTGGGTAGAGGCTGAAGTAGAATGGGCTGGTAGTGTAGGGTGTATTGGTGTTGAGTTTTAGTTATAATTAAAAATTTACAACAGTAAGCAGTTGGGCCTGGGCCAATTGAGGTCGGGCCAGTAGGAAAAGCACAGGAAAATAAGAGTTGAGTTTCGGCTTGGACTTGAGCCAGTATAGGAAGAAAAAGGGGAATTTGACTGGGTTGGCCAGTTGGGCCGAGCAATAGGTTGGGCTTGACAGGGAATATAAGGCTGATTTTATTAGTTTTGTTTAAATCCTGTTAACTAGTATTAGTAATAATATATCATTATTATTGTTATATGATTAGGCTTTATTCTTCTTATCATTGATAAAATTTTACTAAAATTTCTAAATAAGAATAAATATGTGAGTTCATAGGCCTTGGTTGAGCTGTTTGATAGGCGTGGGCTTAGGATTGTTTTGATCTGGACTGTAGGTTTGACTGGTTTTTATATTAGTTTATATAGTTTTAGTATTATCATTATTATCATAATTAGGATTGGTAGTATTCTTGGTAGAAACATTTTTAATAAATATTGCCAAGATTTTATATAGTTAAAGCTATTTTGCTAATTAAAATGTTTACAAATTTAACTAGTATTAATTTGCTATAAATATTATGCTGGTATTTAGAATTATGGAGCTATAAACTTTTTACTAAACTAAAAATATTTTACTATTAACATGCACATTTTTGCTATGAAGATTAGTTTTGCTAAATGGTTTTACAAAAGCTTATTAGTATTAGTTGCTAGCATTCAATAAATTTTGTGAGTGTTATTTTTAACTAACAAAATATGTTCTAAATGTTCTTTAACAAATGATTTTGACTAAAATAAGGTTTAAAGTATTTTGTTAGTATTTATTTTGACTAAATTAGATTATATATCTTTCTAAAATATTGTTATTTAGTATATGATATTGATATTTTATAACCTAACAAACTTGTACCAAATACTAGGTGACATTCATTCATGCAGTACTACTCCCGTGCTTCCAAAGCGAGGCAAGTACACCGACTCGAGATTTTACTTTGTTTCTGTTTTACATTCATGTGCCATATTCTCATATCGGACACGTGATACACACGATTGCATCGTCCTTGTTCGTCATTGCATTGTGAATCATTGTTTATTGTAGAAATTGGGAAAATATTAACTTTTGTGTGACCACACCCAACCTAGGTATTATGAATAGCCTAATCGTACACCTCACGTACGATTAAGCCGCACCTTGTAGAATTGTGAATTGTGAATTGATTGATTGTGGATTGTGGTCCTTAAGTCGGTCACACATTAGGTTAATATTTTAAAAAGGTCACACTTGCATTGATTGTCGTGTTCATTGTTTCGTTCATTGATTGTCGTGTTCATTGCCTTTGCATATTGATTGTCGTGTCCATTGTCATCAATTTTGCATTTCATTTCTGGTACTATAGTTTTATTTTCAGTTCTCGTATTCTGGTTTTACCTTGTATTCTATATTACAGATTATATTGTATATTGTTCTTGTCGGGGTTGTACTTTGTACTTTTTTTGACAGGATACGTTGCAGGTGAGCTTGAGGCCACATGGAGCACGGTGATATCATTGGAATAGCAAGATTTAGTTTATTGTTTAGATTTCATTTCTGGAGATTGTATTTTATGATTTTATTATTGTATTTTATTTTATCGGATCTGTCTCCGGATAACATTGTAAAAGACTTGGTGGATTGTGGTGATATTTTTTAGGACGTTTATAGATGATGTGGATGTTTACATTATATTGTGACTTAGAGTTTTTCTTATTATTGTACAGCTTACTTAGTCGTGTCCATCGACGAAGGCTGGATGTGCCCGACTCGTGTCCGATTATTCGGGAGCGGGTCGTGACAAACGATCACCTCGATACCCAAACTATCGAGATCGGCTAATAGATGACGATCTGCCGTCAAATACATAGCGACTGGATACCTGCTCAAGGCATCTGCAACTACGTTGGCCTTTTCTGGATGGTACTGTAAAGAGATATCGAAGTCTTTCATCAGTTCTAGCCACCGTCTCTGTCTCGTATTCAATTCCTTCTGGGTGAACACGTACTTCAAGCTCTTGTGATCCGTGAAGATCTCAACTCGCTCTCCGTATAGGTAGTGCTTCCACAGCTTCAAAGCAAAAAAATAACAACTGCCAACTCCAGATCATGGATAGGGTAGTTCTTCTCGTGAGGACGTAGTTGCCTGGATGCATAGACAATCGCCTCATGTGCTGCTGAAGAACGCAACCCAAGTCCTTCCCAGATGCGTCACTGTAGATAGTGAAACCACCTGTCCGTGATGGCAACATCAAGATAAGAGCTGTGGTCAACCTCTTCTTCAGCTCATCAAAAGCAGTTTGACACTCCTTGGTCCAGACGAACTTTACGTCTTTTCTGGTGAGTCTAGTCATTGGCTCTGTAATCCGAGAGAAATCCTGAACGAACTTCCTAGCCTGCTAGACCCCGAAAGTTCTGAATCTCGACGACTGAGCTCGGTGTGGACCAAGAATCCACTGCTGAAATCTTCTTCGGGTCCGCTGAGATCCTATGCTCGGTC
Organism: Iris pallida; assembly: GCA_029216955.1. Taxonomy (NCBI): domain Eukaryota; kingdom Viridiplantae; phylum Streptophyta; class Magnoliopsida; order Asparagales; family Iridaceae; genus Iris; species Iris pallida. The sequence goes on along the minus strand of JANAVB010001796.1, from coordinate 6,494,752 downwards.
ACAACGTGACCCAAGAACTCTACCTGCCCCGGGAGGAACTCACATTTCGACAACTTCCCATACAAATGCTCCTTCCTGAGAGTCTTGAGCACAATCCGCAGTTGCTCCTCGTGCTCCTCTGGCGTCTCAAACTCTGGCTCTCCCAGCAGTTTATCTCTTATAATACTACCGATACACTATGGTTCAAGGCCATGGGCATACTCAACTCTCTGACACACACTATCCAGAATAATATACCACACCTTAAAGGATACTATCTTCTATTGTCTGCCTCAGTTCTTATATCACCTAACACTGCTTAATCATGCACTCTATTGATACATTCATCTATCTAGAACACTCTCTCTAGGGTGTCTACCCAAGTCTTGACAATGTCTACACAAGGCACTAACTCCTTTGTATGATACTTGAATGGTACTCCTATACTAGGTTATTCATGTCCCTCCTCTAACTAGTCACTTAAAATATTGGTACCTAAACCTCTATAACACTTGAAATACTCTGGCTATTGCTACTAGGGTACTCCTTCTATTCTGGCACTTGGTGCAACTCCTACATTAACACTTATTAATCACTCTAGGGTTCTCATCTATATTTAATTATCAACAATCATATACAATACTTCCTAACTATACTCTAAACTATTAACACTAATACTCAAGGACACAGACCAATTACAAGTCACCAAACCAACACACTACGAAGAACCTATAATGAAATGAGACTCTACAAGGACCTGGACTAAAGAACCGAAAGTATCCTTACTCCTAAGCTAATTGAGGATGGAATATAATCTATAATAACAGAAGTGAAATGTTAGAGATAGCATGTTAGGACCCTTCTCATCTGATAATCATACACGTCTGTCCCAAATCATGATACTCAGAATCCTTGTCACGCCAGTAAGCAAGGCTGCGATAAATGGTAGATACCACAACTGGGTATACACCTTTATAATCATGTCGTCTAGAATCCTCACCACGTCGATTAGTATGGCTGCAAAAAATCTCAAATCTCATGACCAAGATATGTACATCCGAAGTAAGGTCTCTACGTTTCTGCCATGTCGGCTAATATAGCTGCAATAAACTCTAGGTTCCATAACCAAGTAGACGTTTACCTTCTCTATTATTCCCATCAACATTTGTTATCAGAAGATACCGTAATTCATGCCATAAAATTCATCTCGATATGAATAATCAAAGTCAGCGATGATCCAACAAAATCAAATTCAATAACAAGGAGCAAGGGTGAACAGAAACAAAAGGAAAGGATTTCAATTGACGTTCAACCAAGATTCTCAAGGGTCGTTCCAGGAATCTCAAAATTCCTAACTGTGATTGAGTAACTCCTATCATAACCAAGAACCTATATCCTAAGAGCAGGCTCGTAATTAGTACTCTAAGTCGAGTACCATTACGAAATTGTACTAGTTGCGACACATACCTGCATGGGCCACCATAAAAACGTGTCACGATCCGCACCCAGTTTAGGGGCACGAGCACGTGGGTACGTCCAGCCTACGCCGCAGCATCGACGGTAGAACGCTGTAAGGGTCATCTAGAACATATAGTATCTAAGACACAATAATATAATCTGTCATCTCCGCACAAAGGAATATAATCACAACTCAATCACATAATTCTAAGGAAGACAAGCATAATGATAAAGATAAAGATGAAATAAATAGTCTGAAATAGTGCCGAGTCACAATCACAAGTTCAGAATTTAAAGATATAACACAAATCCCAAATAAATACTACAAGTCTCAAAGTATCAAGCTGGAATATAATCCAGACAAAATCTAGCTAAACTAAGTCACTAAAGGTGGTGCGTCCTCTACAAGCACCGGATCCACATGCAGGTCCTGGTCGTAGACTCCATCTATGCCAAAATCGTAGTAGGTCGGACAATCTGTATCTAAATCCTCTGAAAAACAATGAGGGTTATCCTGTCAGGATATGAGCAAGTACAAACGCCAATAGCAGTTCCATGTGAATTGACAAATACTATAAGAGACAATTATAATAGAATACAAGATAAAATGTTAAACTGGAAGTAAAAACAGTAAAGTGGACTGGATATCATGTCGGGGTGAGATATAAGGTAAAACTAGAATATAAACAGTGAAAAGTAATCTGAGGTATGATGTAAATATAAAAAAATAACATGAGATATTAGAGCGTTATGTGATCGGCTTGGGTCAGGATCATGCTGTTCCATTTGACTGACTATCACAGAAAATGCATATATAGGGTCAAGCCGACCAACCTGAAAAGTGAGCACAAGAAATATAGGATCTGGCTACACCCAACGTGCAGTGAGGATGGAGCCAGCACATGAATAAGTGACAGGATGGGTATTGATTACATAACCTCTAATAACTCTCCAAATCCCCCGAATAGTATAATGGATCCAACCATGACACGTCATGACACGGGATTTAAAGCAGGAGGCCAACCCACTCCCAAATCGGTGTCTATACAAGTACAAAAAATAAGATCGAATAATGTACTCATATACCAGGTAAACCAAGAATAACATCTCATGACGAGATCCAATGTATACTAGTATGTATAATCTCGTGTCGAGAATCAAGTAAAATACTACAACTGAATCGAATATAGTAGATATTAAGACAATAAAAACTATCAGAGAATGTACTCGCCTGCTGTCCTGAACTGAGAAAATCAATACTACCAATCACTCAAATGAGCCACGAACGGTCAACTCGCACAACAGTCTCCTAATGCTGAAACAGACATTATCAACGTTCTCAGAATAGTCAAATTTGCTAGAATAGCCTACATAAGTCCAATTCTGAACACAGGAGCAAAATGATAATTTCGGACCAAAACGATATCCGTCGTTAGACTCGCTTTGCACCGAAAAGCGTGCTAGTATCTACGATCTCTAAAGTCATCAACCTATATGTCTACGGGTCCGGTTTGACGAGACGAACCCAACCGTATGTCCAAAGTTGGATTCCGGTAGGCCGTGCACAAATTCGCCCGTTGGATCGGGTCGCGGGTCCGCCAAAATAGCGTTCCGGTCGACCTTCTCAGAATCGGACCAAACTTGGCATACAGGACCAGAAAAATAACACGGTCCTGTTGGCGTAAGTTTCGTCTCGAAATGACGAACGTGTACAAAGTAATTGATAAATTTGTAAAAAGGTCGATACGGTAAATTTCGACGGATACGCATCAAATTCGTCGCGCACACGCGACCAATTTGAATTCCGTCAAAGCCCACACGTCCGTGAAGTCGATACGCACCTTTCGATACTTTTGATTTGTGACCACGTCTCCCGGTTTGTCGGGACGTACGTCGTATCGGAATAATTTTTCTAAAAATTCAGTTTTTGAAAACAGTTTTTTCTCATTTTTGGAAATCGATTTTCGTGACGCACGGTTGACGAAATCAGAAACTAAAAGATGAGTTTTAATCTCGTATATGTTGTCTACAAGGCTGTTCAAGTGATTTTTCCAAGTTTCGTGATATCCTGGTCGTAAATCGACCACCAACTTGGAATTTCGGGACAGTTTCTAAACCCAGAAAATCAAGTTTTTTCTCGATTTTGGGACTCGTTTTTCATCATATATGTTGCAAAATTAAACGAACCAATTGAAGGGGATTAAAAGTGTATAGGTTGGGATCGTACCAGAAGAAACGGTTCGTAAAATGAACTAGCACGCGCGAGATTTCACGCTGTGAATGTTGGCTCGGAAACTGCTGTGTCCTGCTTCCTTGTGTGCACGGCTGGCAACGGGCGGTCGTCTGACAGTAGTGCCTGGCTAGGGCGGCGCACGTAGGATTCACGTGGGCGGCGCTGGGTCGGGGTGGAGTGAGGATTTCGAAAATTTTCCTATCTTTCTCTCTCGAACTCTATATAAGGGGGTGGGGGTTGTTCGGGTTCGACCGAAGGCCCTGTGTGTGTGCGTGTGCTGTGTGTTGGTTGTTTGATTGTTTTTTTCCCTCTTACTTACTTTCTTTCTTTAGTTATTATATATATATATATATATATATATATATATATATATATATATATATATATATATATATATATATATATATACACACACACACACACACACATATATATATACACACACACACACATACGTATATTTATTTATATTAATAAAATTTATTAACTAAGCACTCTTTATATATATATATATATATATATATATATATATATATATATATATATATATATATATATATATATATATATACCCATAAATGTATAAATATCAAACAATTATATATATAAATAAATTCTGAATTATTTATAAATAAAACTAAATAATTTTGTATCTTATGTTTATTAAATATATTAAAGTTTTATAAATACAACTCAATAGTACATATATACTCATCTACACAATAAACATCTTAATTAAATATTTAAGTAATAAAATAATGTAAATGACTATAATAGTCCTATTTAGGATAGTGGGGGTGACATGCGGGGCCTCCCGCGGGACTTTTGATCTGCGTCTCTCTCTCTCTCTGTTTTTTTTTTAATGCGGATTGGAAACGACTAAAAAGTGAGCCGTCCAAGCTTTATGTATATCATCAACCATTTAAATAATTAATAATAATAATAAGTAACTAAATAAATACGTAAATATTCCATTAATTATTTAAAAAATTAACTTAGTATTTAATATCTAATATTATTTATTTATAATCAAATAATTCTAACGCAAATGGTTAATGTATAAGTTATTTTTTGGTTGCTTGAGTTCTAATCCTAGGATAATTTTTTTATAATTAATTTTTTAAACATTTTTGGCACATGTATTTGCACGTGCGCGTTATATATATATATATATATATATATATATATATATATATATATGTGTGTGTGTGTGTGTGTGTGTGTGTGTGTGTGTGTGTGAGAGAGAGAGAGAGAGATTTTGATAATGATAATTGGATTCTTAAAATTACTTTTCTTTTATATTTTCTAATAATACTAACTTTATTTTTAAGTTTATATTCACACATTCACACATTCTTGGTCATTTGATATACCTAAACTAACCTTCTTTTATAAAATAAAATATTCTTTTCTAACATTTAAAAAAAATAGAAATAACGTGATTGGTCCCGAAGTCGGCGGCCCCTCCATACATTCTTGGATAATGAACCAATCCCAATTTCTTTCCTTTTTCTTTCCCTTTTCTTTTTGCTCTTTTTAAATCCCTCTCCAATCCCTTTGGAATCTTTTATTCTTTCTTCCATCCCTCTCCTACTCTTCTATCCCTTCACAATTCCTTTATTCACAAAACCCCTTTCTCATTCCTAATATTATAAATAGCCCCTCCTCCCTCTTTCTCCTCCTCTCCTCCACTTCCGAGTCAGCGGAGATGGAGGCGGCCGCGGAGAAAACCACCACCAACGCCGCCGCCGCCGACCCCCGCCTCGATTTCGGAAAGCTCGATTTCGGGTTAGTTTGCAATTTTCCACAAATCTGCCTCTTTTTTTCTTCAATTTGCAAGAAATCGATGCTCATTCTGTTGTTTGTTGCAATTTTCGTTGTAGGTGCAAGCACTACAGGAGGAGGTGCAAGATCCGAGCCCCCTGCTGCGACGAGGTCTTCGGCTGCCGCCACTGCCACAACGAATCCACCGTAAAAAAATATTATTATTATTATTATTATTGAGGAATTTCTTTTAGGCTGTGTTTGATTGGGCTTTTTTTTCCATGGAAAATATTTTCACCACAAATTTTTCACCTATTGTAGTGTTTGATAGCTTATATTTTCCATGGAATTATTTTCCAAAAAACTATCATTTTCCATATTTTCTTTTAAAATGGTGGAAAATGAAACTTGTCTAACCCATAGGAAAATATCATTTTCCATGGAAAATAACTATTTTTCGTGGAAAATAATGACAATCAAACAACCAAATTAAGTTTTCCATGGAAAATTTTAAAATTCCATGAAATTTTTTTCCTAGGAAAATAATTCCATGGAATTAATTTCTTTTCCACACCCTTAGGGTTTCGATTTATTGATTTGTCGATGGTTTGATCCGAATGAATGCAGGCCGATAAGCACGAGATATGCCGCCACGACGTTCAGAAGGTCCGGTCGATTCGATTTCTTGAATTATTGATTACTGATTGGTTTGGATCTTGACGATGATTTTTTTTTTCTCTTTTTTTTTTCAGGTGATCTGTTTGGTTTGTGATACGGAGCAGCCGGTAAGGATTCTTGGATATATTTTTTTTAGAATTTTTTTTGTTGTGTTTGGGATTAGATTTGTAAATTTTTTTATATTTTGAATTTGTTTGTTTGGGGATTTTTAGGTTGGACAGGTGTGCACGAACTGTGGGGTGAATATGGGGGAGTACTACTGCGAGGTTTGTAAATTCTTCGACGACGACGTCGGCAAGGAGCAGTACCATTGCGAGGAATGCGGCATATGTAGAGTCGGAGGGAAGGATAATTTCTTCCACTGTAAGAAGTGCGGTAAGTTAAAGGGATGGAGATTGTAGATGTTTAGGTTTTTTTTTTTTAATAAATTTGTTAGTTTGTATCTTACTATGTGGAAGTATGATGAAGCTTTTCTTATGTGCAAATTTCTTTTTACCTAGGAAGCACGGACACGCAAAACATGTGGATCATGTTGTGTCGGACACATGTTGGTCACAACCTGGACACACCAAAATACCTTATGACACACCAAAATAGGTGTCATGCCTGTGTCCTCGTGTCCATGTTGTCGTATTTGTGTCCATGCAACATAGTTTATACCCAACCTAATGTGGGTGGCTAGGGATAGGAAAAGCATGAACAGCCCAATATTTGGTGCCATGTCAATTTCACATCGAATCGGATATGACACAACACTCCAATATAACACTAGAACACACCGAAAGCGGTGTCCTGTCGTATTCGTGTCTGTTCAACGGCTCAAGTCAAGTGAAGGATTGCCTCGTTAAAATTTCAACGCGGAGCTTCTGTCTATTTTATGCTTGATTATGAGATGAATGTTCCTACTTTACTAGCTTCAATTGATGCTTTGAATTATCAATGGCGAGGTATCCTAGATCTTGGATCATTCAATTTCTTGCAGTCCCTTTTAGGACTAGATCTTGGATATTTCAATTTCCATATATATCCTTCAACTCTAGCAATATATTTACAATTTGTCTGCATTCACCAAATTTTGTCCTTTAGGGGACGTTTGGTACACGGTATTTTTTTTTATTCCCGGAAAAATTTAAGATGGGAATCTATTACCACGTTTGTTTGACTTATAAAAAATTTATTCCCGGGAATTATAAATACTCGGGTAAATAGTTTACCCACAAAACATGGGAATTCTATCCCTTGAGAATAGGTGGGTATTTTTTTTTTTGCCCGGGCAAAAAAAAAATTGTCTAAATTTTTTTCTTCTTTTTTGATCAATTTTGATTAGTTTTGAACATTTTTTCTTTTTTTTGTCGTTTTTATCTTTTTTTGTCATTTTTTGTCGTTTTTACCAATTTTTGTCGTTTTTAGCGATTTTTTTTCGTTTTTATCTATTTTTTTGTCTTTTTTGTCACTTTTGATTATTTTTTGTCGTTTTTACCCAATTTGTCCTTTTTGTCGCTTTTTTGTCGATTTTTGTCGTTTTAAGCGATTTTTTGTCGTTTTTGTAGCTTCTTTTTTTTTATAATTTTACCGATTTTTAGTCGTTTTTTGTCGCTTTTTGGTCATTTTTACTGATTTTATGTCATTTTGTCATTTTCGTCGCTTTTTTTTGACGTTTTTGTCGCTTTTTGGTTATTTTTTTTTCGTTTTAAACCGATTTTTTGTCGTTTTAACTGATTTTTTGTCGTTTTAACTGATTTTTTGTCCTTTTTTGTCGTTTTTATCGATTATTTTTGTTTTGTTGCTTTTTGGTTATTTTTTGTCGTTTTAAACCGATTTTTTTGTCGTTTTTAATCGATTTTTTGTTGTTTTTAACTGAATTTTTGTCATTTTTTGTCGTTTTTAACCGATTTTTGTCATTTTTTGTCGTTTTTGTCGCATTTTGGTTTTTTTGTCGTTTTTACCGATTTTATGTCGTTTTTGTCGTGTTTTGGTTATTTTTGTCGTTTTCACCCTTTTTTTGTTATTTTTTGTCGTTTATACATTTTTTGTCGCTTTTTGGTCATTTTTGTCGTTTTAACCGATTTTTTGTCGTTTTTCATCTTTTTTGTCGTTTTTTGTTATTTTTTTCGTTTTTACCGATTTTTTATCGTTTTTACCGGTTTTTTTTATATTTGTTCATTTTTTTCGTTATTATTATTTTTTATTTTTTTCCCGGGAATATTTATATTGTCACCAAACATGGGAATGTAATTTTCCAGGGAATTTAATTCCTTGGAATTTGATTCCCAGGAATATAGAATTCCCGGCTATATAGTATTCCGCATACCAAACGCCCCCTTAGTGATATCTACCTCTTGTATATTTGATTATTTTCACACCCACCACTTGGTGGCAGCAACAACTTCTGACGGGGCAAGTTGGCTTCATTGTTACACTTTCCTCTAATGTGATAAATAGGCTACTCATCAACAACATTTTGGGTTTTCTAATTGTCCATACATTCTTCTCTTTCACTTGAAACTGCTGACTTGTCCATGAAAAACTATACTTATCAATGTTGCTTACTCCACCCATTCTTGTACATCTTGAATTGAAAGAGGGTATCATATGCACACTATAATGTTTAAATCATTTCTTAGTTTGTTGACATGCGCTCAACAGATTTGTACTCTCACTATTCGTACCAAAAAATTTCAAGATGTTGGCTGGAGGAAGCATCGACTTGTATATTATATGGTAGCAACGAATATAGAAGGTTTTAGCATATTTACATAACACACCACCAAACTTCAGAATCTGACTACATTCTGTATTAGAGTTGCATTGCTAACTTATAGAGTTGTCTGTTACCTTCCCTTTATAAAGATGACTTGGTTCCATGGGCGGACATACCTGGGGTCAAGTGGGGTCAACTAACACCACTGATTTTTTTTTAAAGTTATATATCAAGTTTATTATATAGTAGGCAGCTGAAAAAGAGCTGCTCTCAACAAGTTACTATATAGCAGCTCCAATATGAAGTTAGTGATTGCACATTTAAACCCGAAGTTACTATATCATATTGGAATGAACAATATACTATACAAAATTATAACTAGACAATGATGAACTTCTCTCAACAAAAATAGGGAAACTGAAAATTTTGCTACATGACTTCAAAATTCTCTTTTTCAGCTGCCTACTTTGTCATAAATGATAGTTAATAAGCCAACAAATTGTTTTTTGTAATATATATATATATATATATATATATATATATATATATATATATATATATATATATATATATATATATATAATTTTTTAGTATGTGATTTTTCGGCTTTCTTTATATTTGAGGTTGACCCCTCTCTTAAATTCCTGTGTCCGCCCCTGCTTGGTTCACAAGCTAAACTACTACATTATGCTTACCAATTGGTAATTCTTCCAATTAAGATATGTCTACCTTGTACACATAAAAATTATGACCCTAACCTTCCTTGAGGTACAAATTCATCTGAACCAAGCTATGTTGTATTAAGCATGAGGCGAGACGAGACGACGAGGCCGTCGCCTCGCTTAATGGCGCTTAAGCGGCGGTCAGTTAGTGCCTCACTTTTTTTTGCTCCTACTTGTAAAATACTCTATCTAGTATATTCACATAAATTTTAATATTTTTTTTCATACAATCCTACTAGTATATGCAAGAATAACAACACCAATTATCAATCAAGCAAAGTAACAATATAAATACTAGAATCAAAATGTAAACTACAACCCACACAATCCATACATACTACATAGTCATCAAAATACCATCACACATAAAAGTTGTATCTAAAATTCCTACTTAAAGTTTCCAACTATCCAACTATGTAAATAACAAAAGATTCGGTTCAGTTTATTAAAAAAAATCAAAAATTGTTAAGCGAGGCGCCTAAGGCGAGGCGAGGAGCTACTAAGCGATGACTAAGTGCGCTTAAGCGCACATCGCTTTTCTGGGGCAAATATTCATTAAGCGATGCGTCCTAATTCAAAATTTCGCTTAAGCGGTGCTTAAGCGCCGCTTTTCACAATATAGGAAACTAGATTAAGTAGTTGTACAAAATTGATTTAAATATGGAATCGTGATTCCTTCACTCTTTGGCGTAACATGTCATAGAGATGAATGAAACGCCCAATAGTAAATTATATCATCTTACATCTTTGTCGAGACTCTTTATATAGTCTAGGAGAACTTGGAGGATGATCCTTGGTTGCATGAGTTTAAACTATAATCTAAAAGGTTGTTTACCTACCCGCCAACTGGCCACGTAGGGTTTATGTCATGCCCCTCTCTTGCTCATACCTACATTGCTTAGGAATTTGGCACCAACAAAAAGGGTTGATATCAGGTCGACAACGAGTCAATAAAACTGTCAAATCTTGTATGGAGCTTTCTTATGCTCCATAGTCGACCCCATTCTAATGGGAAGAAGGTTGGATGATGATGAAAATGATTCCAATGCTTTTGTTGCTGAATCTGAAAAAGACCCTCTTTGATTTTACTCTATCTTAAACTCTTTAGTGGCAGACTGTTTCAGTTTCTATGTTTTTTCCTTCCAGATATTATATAGACTTGTAACTTATTTTGACTTTACGAGGGCATCCAATTCATTGATGAAGCAAAATCTATACTACTATATAATAAGGAAAGTTGGCTTCACCGTGAATTTTTTCTTCCAAATATGCCCTTTATCTAGCTTTACTAATTAAAATTGTTCAACTATATCTATACTACTATATAATAAGGAAAGTTGACTTCACCGTGAATTTTTCTTCCAAATATGTCCTTACCTAACTTTACTAATTAAAATTATTCGTTAAATTTAATGAGGGCAGCTAAGTAATTACGTATAATTATTATTTTTAATATATAGTTTACTATTATGATGCCTTTTGCTCTTTCCAAGTACAAAAAAATTAATTAAAAGGTGGTTAAAATACGTGCAAAGCACGTACATATATGCTAGTATCTATAACTTGTTTGTGAAATGCACATGTGAAGTAGCAGATCATAAATTTGAGATGTGTAAAAGTAAAACAAGATGTTCACACCAAATGTTCTTCTCAATTTCCTGAAAAAACTTCCTGAAGAAGTAGAGAGGAAGAACTTGTGCAGTTGATGTAAATTTGTATCTATATGTAAGCGTGCTACCGTCCTTGACCATAAGGTTTAATGAATCTGTGTACATGTGACATGATATCTAACACATGACTTGGTAACTATCAAATTTTCCATCTGAAATTATGTCCTGCTCTGATTGTTTATAATACCTACAGGATCCTGCTACTCAACTGCACTGCGTGACAAGCATCCGTGTGTGGAGAACTCAATGAGGCACCATTGCCCAATCTGTTATGAGGTGTGTGAGCTCTTTTGCATGCTCCTCCCTTTTACTTTTGTACATTTTATTTTCATTCTTTTTAATCTTAGAAGCTATGTGCAGTATCTTTTTGACTCGTTGAAAGACACACGTGTTTTGAGATGTGGACACACAATACATGCAGACTGTTGTGAAGAGATGAAAAGCCATGCACAGTACGTTATCTCCTTAACACTTCTATGCTCTATTGTTACAAATTTGACTTTGCAATTTGTTTCTTTTTTTGTGTATATGAAATATGGTTGTATCATGTACATGCTCAGATCTTTTTTGTCATTTCCACTAGATACTCATGCCCAATATGTTCCAAGTCAGTATGTGACATGTCAATGTACTGGAGGAAGCTAGATGAGGAGGTATGATCTCTACAGCTTTATTACTTGCAATATTACATAGCAAGAGTTGGTAATCTACCAGTTGACCCTAGTAGTTTTACTGTTATTGCAGATATGCTTCTGGGATAATCACATGTATTGCCACTGTCATGGGGAAAATTAATTCAATCCAGAAATTTATTTAAAATGTTGAAAATTGAATTTTAACTAGGAAGTTAGGAAAAAAAACTTACAAAATGGAAGTGTGAGATTCATCTATTTTCATGTACATGTGAGGGTAGTTTGAAGTGTTTTATTCACTTCTTTTTTTGGAAAAAAATGCTTTATGAATGTGAAGCCGAACTCTAATTAACAAGTAGCCGCCACATTGCTTGAAACAAATTTAGTTGTTTACAAGTGTTTTCTTCACTTCTTTTTTCGAAAAAAAAATGATTTATGAATGTAAAGCTGAACTCTAATTAAGAAGTGGCATCCACATTGCTTGAAACAAATTTAGTTGCTTACCCTACTTGTTAAAGGACCACAATAACACATCATTACAAATATAGCAGGAAGTAAAAAAGTAAATTATGAAAGAAACTATGGCCAGGAACAATATTACCATAGGAAACCCTGATATCATGGTCATCTAACAACACATTTATCAAATCTCTCCAGGAAACTAATCTTCGCCTTAAACATAACATATCTCTATAGGAAAGAAGGATTTCTGTTAGAAAAAAACTACATTAGGTAGCCTACAACCTATATGCCATCAACAGATATACCAAGATAATTTATTTCTCAGTAGCCATAGAGTTAATTCCTTGTATATCTTTCTTATAGCGACAATACAAAATATCTAGGATTTATGCATGGCACTCATGCTCATAGCTCTACCTTGGTTAGGGAATGTTGCGTCAACGTTGAGATTGGGTTTCAAGACGACAACTGACAATAACATCATCAATTCTTTTGTGGAACTTTCTTTTGCTTCATACCATAAAATATTCTGATGAGAGAAGACTTGGATGATGATAAGGATGATGTTAAATACGAAAGATGGAAAACAGAAACGTTCTGTTCCAAGCATATGACGGATGCGTACCTCACATTCAAAGTATCTGTATCAAAGTTGGTATGAATCCCTGTTGTGGAAGATTTGAGGATTTAGGCAAAATGAAGTAACCTTTAAATTTTGATCAAGTTGGAAGCTGTGACAGATACACGATCAACTTGGTCGTTCTATTTTCTTTTGGCATCTGAATAACAAATGTTTTGCCGTGTTATTTGGTTAGGAGATAATACCTTATAGGAAGTAGACCTTTTTGATCGGTATAGTAGAGAATAAAGAAGAATAGAGTGAAATTTTGGGTAGAATCTCTTCTTAAATGAGGAGGCAAGGTTTCATAAATTATTGGATGATTTACAGTGGCCGTCAACGATCCTATTATAGCCTCCAAGAGGTTGTACAAAATAACAACAAAAAAACAAACAACCAAATCTCTACGAACTTGCTGAAAAACCACATATGTTGCAACCAACTTATCTCAGCTTGATCTGCCACGATCTGCTGGAAGAATTGTATCGAAATAGTTTTATCTACCACGATTTGGTTGTAACAACCAAGTATGGTATTGACCGAAAAGATCTCCACTAAGAGATCCTCCTGGATCACTTTTGAAGTTCAGTCAGTACATTTTTAGAGAAAGTGTGAAATAAGTCTGATTCAATTTATAGCTATTGCTTGTTGCAATAAGTGGATTTAGGTGTCGTGTTAAGCTTACATTGTATGATAGTCCACCTTTATGAGGTACTAGAAATCTCCGTGCCTCTGGCACCCCTAGATAATTCGGTTTCTGAAATTGTTTATCATTTAATAATAATGTCTTTAAAATTATTAACCTACCGTTACACTTCTTTAGATGGTATATACACATGCGGGAAAGACAACTCCGTTTTAATCACAATTCTTCCTATTGGTTAATCCTGGCCGTTGGTATATACACATGTCGGGAAAGACAACTCCGTTTTAATCACAATTCTTCCTATTGGTTAATCCTGGCCGTCTTTTATCCTCGTCTTTCATTGCGAAAGACAACCCTGTTTTTTTATATCGATGTGTGTGGACACACACAAAAAAGAAGAAAAAACGATGTCTTTTCTTATTGGCGCAAGGCACCACAAATCGAGTACGCCTAAGAGATCTTGCACTGAAGGTCCCCGAGTACAAAATGAATTCTGGGGAATGGGACGATGGAGATCGAGCGGCAGTTGCTCTTTTACTCCGTTGAAACTCTGATTACAAAAGTGGGAGAAAACCTAAGAAAATTGCTAACTGCTCACTGGCAAGAAGGGCAGCAATTTGGTTCTTGAAATGCTCTTCGTTCTGTCTGTTTTTGAAGAGGTATGAGACCCCTATTTATAGTCGTTTTGCACTGAAATGACTGTTATGCGTCCACAGGTAAAAAATACACTGATTTTACTGTGGGCGCATAACACCCCTTTGGACGCATAGGGTGTAGGCGCATGAACACTAGATGATCGTGGGTTGACGTGGCCGCATGCTTCGGTGCACGATTGCTCGTGGAGACTGACGTGGTCGCATGCTTCGGTGCACGACTGATCGTGGATGTTGACCGAGTCGTAGGGATCTGCTGCCTTGGGCGCATAGTGTGGGAGTAAGTTTATGCGCCCACACTTGGGTGCATGTTTGGTCTGCATGAAAACAATGTGGGCACATAGCCCCTCTTCGATCATGTGGGCGCATAGCCTCCCTTTGGTTCTGTGGGCACATAGCTCCCTTTGGTTATGTGGGCGCATAGCTTCTTTTGTCTTCTTCATGTGGGATACATAGTCTTGTATTTTTTATGCTTCTACAATGTGCTATGCACGATTTAAGGCTCCAGTCGAAACTCTGGGTATTGGTTATTATGGATCAGTGGATATCGGTCCAAAACGTATACAAAACTCGGATGATTATCCCTTGCTAACCGAAAGAAGCAGAAACAAAAGAGAGGGAGGTGGATTAGAAAGCAGGTAGGGAAGTGTTGTGCCTCCATCGACAATGGGTCATGCAGCCTTTAACGAGAAACAACATATAGGCTGCAGATTGGCGACGGATTCATTGGAGCCAAACTATGATAGCAAAGAAAATGTTGAAAGCCCTACTTATAGGCTGATTTTACGAAGGACACAAGCGGCTTGCAGGCTTTTGCCTAGTTGTTGTTCTTTGAAAGACAAGGTTCAGCGGAAGAGGCAAGATGGGCAGGTTGAGTACTCAGATTCGGTTGGGCTCCATCACAACTACTAAGGAATCATGGGATCCCTCTAATTTTTTTCCTTTTCTCCATCACCTGAGTGAGTGTTGTGTAACTTCAAATAGGTACAGTAATAGTCACCAATGTTGCACGAATTTGGACACGGATACAGATACAGACACCATATTTCTGTCTTCATGCTCGTGCAACATAGAATGGAAGTAAAGTCTCGAGAATTTTCTTTATAATCAACCACCCACTTTTCTGGCTTCCGGAAAAGTTAGCTAATAATACAAATTCTCTATAAAAATCCCCTAGCTAGATTCTTAAAACTCCCCAAATTTAAAAACCTTACAATTGAGGACATCATAATTGGTGGAATCTTGACGTCAAGTGTCAGGTACGATGCTGATGCGTTTGAGGCTAGCAGCGAGTTGCCAGCGACGGCGTCATTACCATTGATAGCGCCAGCTATGATAGTGATTCTACTAGCACCCTACTAGCAGGGTTTAAGGTTGACATTAATCGTTGGGAAGTGCCCTAGATTCCGGCCTCCAATTTGTCAAATTGGAGTGTTGGGATGTTGCAACTCAAAGTAAACAAAAATGGAGAACTTAGCATATTAGGTTCTCTATGTTTTACCAGTGTTTGGTGTCCTAGGATAATTGTGGCTAAGAACATTTTGAACTAATAGTATGTTCACCTTCATGTGTATTGAAACCAATGGTACATTCAGTTATGTTTTGTTTCAAATGTGAAGGATGATTTTCCTTACGGATGGTAATGTTCCTATTCCAACCTATATGTAATTTATTGATGTTAAGAATAAATGGAGTTTGAAACTTCCCATTGCAATCTGTGTTATTCACAAGTAACACATCCTACAGTGGCAACTCTACATGCCGCCTGCGGATTATACATAATAGACAACATAGATTCTTAACATACAGACATATATTTGTGGTACACTTGTATTAGTATAAACTAATAAAAACACAAAAGAGAAAAAAGAGCCTTTTACTTCTCATTGTTATTAACTTATCTTAGTAATAACTATTCTTCTACATCTCCAGGTTGCAGCGACTATCATGCCTTTGGATTATCGCTACAAGGTCAGTCACTTATCCTTTGGATTATCTATGCAGCGACTTTATTGTTGTGCAACAAAATACTGAAGGTATGGATGTCTTGCAGGTGTGGATTTTGTGTAATGACTGCAATGATATGACTGAAGTCTTCTTCCACATTATCGGCCACAAGTGTGGCAGTTGCCACTCCTACAATACTCGGACAGTTGCTCCACCACCAGTGCCTACCCGGTAGTTCATTTTTCATGCACAAATCTCAGCTGTGGAGAGCAAAAGGCTGAGAGGCACCATGGTGCATGCATTCTTGTGCTAGCAAGAACATCATAACAGGCTCTCTATTTTTCTTACCAAAGGAAAGTTGAAAGGGCCTGAATTTCATGTTCAGACTAGCTATAGATAATATGGTCCCATTCACATTATTTGTTATGATGAAGTTGCTCTATTCAAGTATATTAGTCACTGTTTCGAGCTTAAATTCATTGTAGAATCCATTGTACTGGTTGCGAACTCATAGAATTGATTAGATGATGAAGAATTGTTTGATTGTAATCACATATTGACATTATACAGTCTTTTGCTACAATCATATCTTTCATTAGTTTGGACATTAATTTACATTCTTCTTGCTTCGACTTCACCTCTGGCTTGGTAATTCTTGTTCTTTGGGCTAAGATTTACTATTAGTTATTCTCCAGGAACTTAGTTATTCTTAACCCATAACAGAAGTCGCACTGACTAGTTGAGCATGATCAACAGACCAGTGGAAAATGTTTTTAACCTAGAAATGCCAAATGAATGTCATACAGATAACTCCAACCATGAATGAATAGTGTAATTCTGCCTGAGCGCAGATAACTCCAACCATGAATGAATAGTGTATCCTCTAATGCCCATTGGAAATTTATGTAAGTTACTGGATCTTATATTTCAAGTGTGCAATATTATACAGTTCAAAATACAACCCATAGGAAATTATGTAATTCTTGATGTTATGTTTCAAGAGTGGACAGATATACACTACATCAACAAAGAAGTTACACAGTTTACATAAATGTTCAACTTTAGACGGGAACAGCTGTCGGTGTAGTTGGTGGAACCCTATTTTCAACAGGAATCTCCACAAACTCTGAAAGGATTGCTCGGAACTCATCCCCGGTCATTGTTTCCTTCTCAATAAGCACCTCGACAATCTTGTCGATCGCCTCCCGGTTGTTCCTGATATGAGTCAAAGCTATTTCATAGGCACTGTCAGATAACTGCTTCACGGCTCTATCGATGTCCTCTGCAAGCTTCTCTGACATGGAGTTCCTTGCCATCATTCTCATGATCACATCACTCTGGGCTGAAGAGTCCATCAACGACCATGGGCCAATTTCAGACATCCCAAAGGTCACCACCATCTGTAGAAAAAATAAAAAAGTTGTGATAAACACGACTTTCTCTAGAGCATCGATCAATAGCTAGGCATTCCTACTTGGAGAGCAAGAAAGAGTAATCCTCATGGTGTCCTCGGGGGTTTTTTCCTTGCTAGTTATTCTATGTAAGAAGAAAAAACTCGCATTTTGTTTCCGGATTAAGTAAAAGAAAGGACAAATCTGGGGTGGGTGTTCAGTATGTTGGGACTCCGCATCCTTCACAGCAGGTTCATGTTATGTGTGGTGGGTGGGTTGGGGGTGGGGTGTGGGGTGGGTGGGGGGGGGGGGGGGGGGGGGGGGGGGGGTTGAGTACCTTTCTTCCTGTTCATGGCACAGGTTTTGTATCAGGTTCTTATGGAGGTCCTCTCCATCAACTAAGCAGCCGGTTGATATCAAATTGACAACAAGACTGAATAATTTTGGTCACTCTCAACTTAGTTATGTTCCATAGCCAACTTGATTTTCATGGATGACTGGGGGATAATGATGCTGATCCGTAAAAAATATTTATCTGGCTGATTAGAAATGGCTCAGAATTGTGCATTAAGATGCTGGACTCCAACCGATACCTGCTTGATACTCAACAAGGTTATTGTTGCTCATCGCATACCAGCTAGTGGGCCATACATGACCCGTAGTTGACCTCTAGAATAGATGTACTAAGTTAGCCCATTGAGCTCTTCATCATTGTTTTTTTCTTCTTTTTGCACAGTGATATAAGATGGAAATTTATTAGCCATCAATCTGGGAGGATTTCAAACTAATTATATATAAATTTATAGGCAACCTGATTTTATAAGCAACCTTGTTTCGTATCAGGAGACGATCATGATTTTCTCAGGCTGTTTATTTCAAGTAGATATTTGAAATGCAGTTATTTTTCTCATCTGCCTGTAATTAGTGATTTCATTGTTACATGTTCTACCTCCCATAGCCTACCCTAACCTAAAATTTTCACGAATCACGTTGAAAATTCCTGGTCCTAAAATGGGATTATTCCTGGAAGAGTAAGAAGGTACCTGTTTGGCTAAGCCAGTGATCTGCTGCAGGTCACCGGCAGCACCAGTGGTCACCTCGGGTTCTCCAAAGATAATCTCCTCAGCAGCTCTGCCTCCGAGGCCACCAACAATTCTTGCAAATAGCTGTTGCTTAGAGATCAAAGTTGGATCATCAGCAGGAATGAACCATGTCAGACCTCGTGCTTGGCCACGTGGAACCAGGGTGACCTTTTGAACAGCATCATGACCGGGTGTCAACGTGCTGCAATAGACAAATGTCAATAAATCTGTAAATTCCAACCTTTGATGTTTAAAGCATGAAGTATAAACTTATAAAGACGACAGCTTCAATTGTTACTTCTCGAAGGTTTTCAAGTCTCAACTGTGAAGTTTGAAGGTTCCACTTGAGAACTGCCACAATATTCTAATTCAAGTTACTGATTTCATTTTGTATGTAATATATAGGTTGTAGAGGTAGCTCACTATTGTCTATCAATAACCCACATTTCACGAGTCAGTGGATTTTTGGCATATATACAGATCTTCACCTAAACTGATTAAGAACCTGCTCAACGAATCTAATCTTTTTAGCATTAAGAAACCTGCCTAAGATACGCCTAAGTATCTTGTCAAAGACTCGAAATTGAGAGGCTTTCATTGAAGATATATGTACTGTTCCAAGTTCATGATAGGATCCTTGGTATCTAACTAACATCGAGGTTCAGTTTCATCCATAATCAACACGATACAAGTTTTCCCCTATGTAATAAATGAATCTGAAAGCAACTTATCGGATGAGAAATGACAATGTACAGACCCCATGAGAAACCTCTCAAGAAAGATCATCTTGCGGAGCTAGCTGATTCAATTGAAATCACAGTTCACAAAAGAACAAGAAAACAGCATAAAAAATAACAAAGCGTCAACTATCCAAAATTGGTGAACCTAGCATGACAATTTACCCTATTTTGGCGAATGCACATTTTTCCTAACAAGTATGACCCATTTGTTAGAATGACTTGGGCACAAAAAGGACCCTTTCACAGAGCTCTTTGACATCACTGATAAATACAATGGACTTCAGGGGGGACATTAAGGAGAGTCCAAGAAAATATGCTAAATGACATGAAAGAAATATTAATGCCAGAAGTACATATTTAGTACCCCCAAAATGGGATGCTCAGAACGGCAATGACTTGGCTCATAGTAGGAACCATGTTTGTAACTAAGCAAAAGTACTTACAAATATATGCAAAGATCATTCTGATATGCTTAAATGCATTATCTACTTCACAAGTAGAATTTGGCACCAACATACATGGTTGACGTCAGGTCAATATAGCCAATCATGAAAACTTTGTCAAATCTTTTATGGAGCTTTCTTACGCACCATAGCTGATCCTATTCTGATTGGAGAAGTCTTGGATGATGATAATGATGGACCATGTAAAAACATTCAGTTAATTATTAACTTTACATTTGATGTCTAGGAAAAGTTATGCTTCAGACACAATGTTGCTTTTTGTAGTCATCATACTAGTGGATATCGACTACCAAATTTCAGTATTCACAAATTTTGCCTGAACAGGAACAAGGAATTATGTATTTATTATTTATTTATTTTGAGAAATAAAAAGAATTCTGTATGTGGCCCCAAATACTTTGACAGAGGAGGAGGTGGCCGTGGTGTTAGCAGCAACAAATTTTCATACCACTAAACAATTTGATCCTCGACGCCCATACCGATGATTTAGACTCAGCTTTAACTTCTCAGAGACAAAAAATAATAATTAAAAGTATAAATCAGATAAACATTCTTGCAAAATCTAATTGCAAAACACAAAGTATTCGCCATTTCCTTGCAAACACTAATTAATGGACATGGAATTGCTTCAATATTCAGCAGAAGACATGAAATTAAGAAGAAACAAGAACATATGCATTTGCTTCAACTTCAAAGGGAAAAATGTTAGGAAAGAACTGGTGATGTTATCTGCATAAGTTCGGAGTCCTAGAACACATACATATAAATGCCTTAATAGAAGTAGCCCAGAAAACTATTCCTGAATCTGCTCGGTTTTATTCAGAATTGCAAAAAGGTTCTGATAGATTAGTTCGAAACGATGTCCAAGTAGCATGGATAAAACATATAATAGAAAAGGACAATATAAAACAGGTTAATTCATCCATACCCGCAAATTGCATGTCCAACTTCATGATATGCCACCAGGCTTTTGCTTTTGCCGTCTGTCATGACTGTTCCTTCCATTCCAGCTACAATCCTGTCAATAGAATCGTCGATCTCTTTAGACGAAATGGCTGTCTTGCCACGACGGCCCGCCAATATGGCTGCTTCATTCAAAAGATTTGCAAGGTCTGCTCCACTAAAACCAGGTGTCCTCATAGCTACAACTTCAAGAGAGACATCACCATCAAACTTCTTATTACCACCGTGCACCTTTAAGATCTCAGTGCGCCCACGTACATCTGGAACATCAACGGATACCTGACCGTCATTATAGGAAAAGATTAGAGAGGTAGTAAAACAAATATCATATAGGAAGCCATATAAATGCAGTTAATTTTAGTACACAGAAATAAGTAGGGTTCTGGTTAGTAAAAAGAAGTGAAACATATGTTGACCAGACAATAGACGAATAACACTCACCTGTCTATCAAAGCGACCAGGCCTTAGCAAAGCTGAGTCTAGAATATCGGCACGGTTTGTGGCTGCAATTACAATAATCCCAGTGTTCCCCTCAAAACCATCCATCTCGGTCAAGAGCTGATTGAGAGTCTGTTCTCTTTCATCATTCCCTCCTCCAATCCCTGTTCCTCTTTGCCTACCAACAGCGTCTATCTCATCAACAAAAACAATGCAAGGAGCATTTTCTTTGGCCTTCTTGAAAAGATCACGAACTCGGGAAGCACCCACACCAACAAACATTTCTACAAACTCAGACCCTGAAATAGAGAAAAATGGAACACCTGCCTCACCAGCAATTGCCTTGGCAAGCAGAGTCTTTCCGGTTCCTGGAGGACCAATGAGAAGAACACCCTTGGGTATACGAGCACCAACTGCAGTAAATCTCTCTGGTTTCTTCAGGAACTCCACCACTTCCATGAAGTCCTGCTTTGCTTCATCCACTCCAGCCACGTCGTCAAATGTGACACCAGTGTTGGGTTCCATTTGGAACTTAGCTTTGGACTGACCAAATGAAAGGGGATTTCCTGGACCTCCAGGTCCACCAAGTCCACCACTTGACCGCCTTGATAAGAGAAATAAACCTCCAATGAGAAGCAGAGGGAAAGCTAAATTCCCGATTAAATTGAACAAAAGAGAGCCTGAATCCTCTTGGGCATTATGTGCGGCAAAATCTATATTTTTCTCTCTTAACTTCTGAAGAAGCTCCTGACTGAGACCTGGTAGTTGCACTCGAACCCTTTGGATGCGGTTACCAAGTTCAGGTGAAACAGTCTCCACAATTGCTATCGTTCCGTTCTCAAATAGATCAACTTTGTTCACCCTACCCTTGTCCAAGTATTCTAGGAAACTTGAATATGACATCCTTGATGAGGACACACCTTGCTCATCAGCATAAGCCTTCCCTGTGCTCACTAAACTTGGCAAAGTCAGTCCAGCATTCCCAAGTAGCAGTTTAAGAAATCCTCTTCTTCCTCCATGCTGCTGCTGACCCGAAGAGGCACTGGCAGAGACTAGCTTAGACACTGTGGCACAGGAATGAATTCCTGAAGAGGAATTCAGACGGATACCGTAGATTTCCTTAGTTAGACTTGGTTTAGTGCAGCAAGTAGATATCCCATTTGAGGTGAGGCATATTGAAGACGCTGCCATTTAGAACTGTTGCCAACCAAGGACGAAGCAGGTGTTAGTGTCGATACTTTAAATTAGAACGTTTATAATAATAGAAAGCTGTAAAAATTGAACAATAGTTATTTTTTTTAAAGACCCTGACAGTAATCAGTTCGTGACCAGAAAGAGCACACTCAAAATACTTCATGATTCATCAGAAATACGGAAACCGGTCATAAGACTATAAGTTAGGAAAGTTTGATTTCATAATTTCTGTCAAATTGTTCTACAATTCGAACAAGATTCATTTAAACGAACAGATCAAAATTAAGTGACCTGAAAAATTGTAAGGCCAAGAAAAACAGTAAACCCCCTGTTTTTCGCTCCCAAATTTGACATTTTTTGGTTACCCCAATTAGTATTAATAATTATTTTCTAATTTTGTTATCTTTATATTATTGATTATATTTTACTAAAATTCTTAATTGGGTTACTTAATTAGCTACTTTAATTTACTAATTGATTACTTAGTTAATTAACTAAGTAAATACTAATTAGTAAAGCTTTTTTTAAGAACCAAAAACCAAATCTCTCTCCTTCTCTCTCCCATATGGACAGCCCCCACCCCCCTCCCCCTCCCATGCAAGTTCGCAACGCCCTTCCACTAACCATCACTCGGTCACTCTCCATCATCATCATCCTCAACCTCATAGGCAGCGGCACAACAGAAGGAGGAGGAGCGGCAGCAGTCGACGCTAACTGCCGCAACGTCGATGCAGACCGTCACAGCCACCACCTCTGTGCCTCCTCGACAACACAAAATTTTTATCTTCTCTGCCTGTCCTGGACGAAACGTCCCCCGCGCCTTGGCGACCGCTAGTGGTGCCCGACTAACGGTCAAAATCGAAAACAGAGAACTTCCCCTTTGTTTCAGTTTGATCACCCCCTCCTTTGTGTCGTCCCGCCAATCTAGGACGTCTCATTGTGCGTCGTTCAAATCGAAACGTGTGTAACGGTATTCTTGATGTGCACAACGTGACGGACTCAAGAATCGTCGACCAAATGCGACGAATTTGATATGTGTTTGTCGACTATGTCCATCTCACTGATACGGACTTAATTCTCCTAATGCGCCCGTCGGATCGCGACAAAACTTCGTGTCCTTAGATTCGCATCGTTGAATGACCCATACAGTGATATTCTCGATGGATTTTGCAATACTTTTTCGGGACGACACATTTTCGGCAAGCCGCCGTTTCAGTAATTTGCAGCTCAGATAATACCAGTGAGTTCATGGTGTCATTTTGGTGTTGAATGACACAAGTGTATCAATTTGGACATATTCTAACTTATCGCATTTTTCGTGTTTTGTGGAACCATGTGTTAATCCAATGACACAGGAAGTGAATTCATGCAATTAGACCTTTTTGGACTTCTACATGTTGCACGATGATTCTATACAGTATTCTGGCTGCGTGGCTACTCCTGGTTTGGGATTTAGATATTATTCATTTATTATTGGCTAGTGTGTTCTTTCATGTCTAACACGTCAACTCTTCTCAAACGCATATTAGGTAAGTATACCTTTTGGCAAGTACTTTAGTTTATATAATTTTATGTTTATTATAATAGTATCATTGTGATATTAGTTTGAAAATCGATTCCGAGCTTCCGAGTTAGACTCGAGTATGATCGACCGATTGAGGCGGTTGAGATTGATGGTTAGCCTAGATTGATTGCTGATTGCTTGTTGAGGTACTATGTTATCTCGTCATCTCTCTTTATACAGACTTGACCCTAGGACATAGTTACTTCTACACTCATGCTTAGGCGTGTGCCCTCGTGTCCTACTAGTCGTCGGAAAGTTCGAGAAGTGGACCCGTTATAGAGATTATTGAGCATAATTTTCCGTTTCAGTGTTGATTACTGGACCCATGGATTACTCGTGGATACTCTTGGATCTCCCGTAGATTCGAGTTAGATAATAGGTTCTCGATTGTACATGTCGTGAATGCGACAATTTCAGTCTTATTGGGTCAAGAGGACGGTTACTAGGCGCCTTGGCTACTTATACATGTTTTCTTGATATTTGCTAATAGTGTCTCGAGATGAGCATCACTCAATGTTTATTTTTATAGCGAATGATATACGAGAGAGCCCATGAGTGCGAACATTGTCCTCAACTTGCATTTCACTTAACTAGTTAGTCTTAGTTGTAAATTGTACCCCCATGATCTTGTGGAGTATGTTATAAATATATATTTATTGTTTTACTTTTGACATGTTATTATGTGTCCTTCTACATCTCTCTGAGAATTTGATTTCTTTCCAGACATAGGCGAGGAGATCTATCCGGAGGAGTACAGTCGGGGAGTCTATTCAGGAGCTAGCCCAGTCGAGGCACCTTAGCTACTTATACACGTTTTTTTCGATATTTGCTGATAGTGTCTCGAGATGAGCAGTACCCGATGTTTATTTTGATAGTGACTACTATCCGAGAGAGTCCATGAGTGTAAACGTTCTCCTCAACTTGCATTTCACTTAGTTGATTAGTCTTACTTGTACCCTATGATCATGTGGAGTATGTTATAGATATATATATATATTTATTGTTTTACTTTTGGTATGCTATTATGTATCCTTGTACATCTCTCTGAGGACATGATTTTTTTTCCAGGCATACGCGAGGAGATCTACCCGGAGGAGTATGGACGGGGACTATATTCAAGAGCTGTCCTAGTCGAGGATGCCGAGATCTATCAGGAGGAGTACCCTTGATCAATGGTATGACTTCCACATTGGGATCCGTATATTTTATCTAGATAGCAGATACTCGAATTTGATTATCTTCATGTGCTTTTTTTTATTTCAGTACTTGTATTAATGATTAATGATTTTGTTCCTGTCAGACTCTAGTCAGACTTGTATTATATCAGATCTATTTCATTAATGTCTTTTATTCCTGCATTTAAATTTCAATCTTATTTACTTCCCTACTATTGTAGCTTCTAACTCTGGTCCTTATAAATGCATTACACACAACAGAATATCACTAACAAAACACTAAGGGTCTCCTTGGCAATGATTTTTCACTAGTTTTGTGTTTGTTTGTTTTTTTTTTTTTTTTTTTTGTGTGCGTGTGTTTGTTTATATATGGACATATAAGTAATTTTATTATTTTAAAAAACTTTCAGTACCGCTCGTTAATGAATTACCAAACATGGATTACATTGGATTAAAAGCCACTAATTAAAACTGACTAAAATCGGACCCCTCATAGCCTGTACTTTAAAAATATCTCATTACCGCTACCTCAACAATTGCCAAGCAGACCCTAACATAACGCGAACATAACCATACATCTTTAAATATACATAATAGATGGAATAAAATGGAAGCCTCTAAACCCACATAAAGGAACGAAGTAATTGTCTGTAGACAATTAGGAACATGAATCAAAGTATGATCCCCTTAAGGCACCCATCAGGAGACTAGCTTTCTTTTTAAGTATACAACATACAAGAGATTAAGAGAGTAGACTTGTGGAAAACAAAACTTGGAAATTGTGAAACGAGTAGGAATCCATCAAAATTGAACTGGTTTAATTGACCCGCTAATATTCATGAAGCAAATCTGTACTGAGTCAGTTTCTCTAATTTCTTTTTGGGGATTTTAGTGGGTTATTGACTGACAGTTAATATAAGTTATAGGGAAAGTAACATTATTATTATTATTATCCCATGTGAATTGATGCCAAAATATGACCAAGAAAATATTAGCGAGTAAGAATGAAAAAAAATATTACAGATGACATCATGATGAGGGAGTAGGGAGACGGAATTAGCTTACCAAAGCGGCAATGAGTCGCTCAGCGGAGAAGAGAAGGAATGGGAACTAAGCAGCACAGAGAGAGAGAGAGAGAGAGCGTCCGTTTAAATAGACGGAAGAAGAAGAAAAAGGAGGAGAAGGATTCTTTTATGACCGCAATCTTTTGGGGATTACGTGGCTCCCCAAGCTGACGATAAGACCAGAACCAGCAGAGGAATCACTAACAATTGATACATAGATTTTTATTTTTTATTTTTTATTTTTAAAATAGAAAGTCTATTTTGATAGTCCGCGGGACTGGCTCGCGTCCGCGTGGTGGCCAGCTATTGGCCTCCTGCTAACGCAGGCCCACCCCGAGTCGGAGGCCCAATGTCGACACACCGCGGACTAGCTCCGCGACGGTCCAAATAGCAGCGCTGTTTTTAAAATGTTCGACATATATGCTTATAATTTCTACAACTCCTCCGATCACCATAAGAATGGTGGTTACTCAGATTCATAGGTCAACACCCAACCTAAATATCTGCCACTGCTTCTCACCCCTGTTTTGCACCGAAAACTAAACCGAATAAGAGATTCGGTTCGGTTTAAAAAAAAAATCGGTTCGATTTCGGTTTTAAAAATACTAAAAATATATATATATTCAGTTTCGGTTTCGGTCCAAAATCGAAAACCAAATAAAACTTGTGTAATTATGTAAATTCACTCAATTATATGCATATATTATAATTAAAATGTATATATTTTGAAAGTAACAATTCTATTTATGTGTTTTAAAACCAAACTTTGATAATTTAACAACTTGTCTAACTTTCCATGCAAATATAACAAAATATGTGTATAAAAATTAGGCTTAATTGCAATTTGATACCTCAACTATATCGATTTTTCAAGTTGATACCCTAAACTTTTTTACTCAACAACTTAATACCATCAACTATTATATATTTTCAATTACATACCCTAAAATTTAAAAAAAAAATCCCAAACTACCCCTGCCTTTTCCTCTCTCCCCCTCCCCGCCCCCACCCCTCCTTTCACCCACCCTAATCACTTCGACCAACCACCACCAACCCCCACCCCCCCCCCCCCCACCCCGCCCAGCGCACCCTAGCTAGAAGGGGGGGGGGGGGGTGTCCTTTCCTTGTGATTGATGAATGCAAGCCCTTCTTTCGTGTAACTTTATATCTCACTACTTACAGACTTCAATTCACACTTCAGAAGGTACATGGAAGCACGTGTGTAGAGGTGAAAGAGAAGGCTCAATAAAAACAATAATGCTAAGTTTACTACCAAATTCTTACAACCTTCCTACAACCTCACTCACCCACCCCTTACATATGGGTCCCACCGGGTCCCACCACCTCTCACACCCCCCTGCTACATGGGCTCCATCCGACCCCACCACTTACTCCCCTCCTCCAATCGAAGTCCGACACGTGGCAGATTGTAGGAGGGTTGTAAGCATTGGTTGTAGGCATAGCAAAGCTCCAATAGAAAATGTAAATATATTTGGGGCTGTTTGGTTGTCCCATGGACGCTGGAGGTGGGGGGTCAGCAAGAAGGGGGGGGGGGGGGGGGGGGGGGGGGCAGGGCCGAGGGGAGGGGTGGCCGGTGTGGCTGGAGGGGGCTTGAGGGAGGGGGGAAGGGGGGGGGGGGGTAGGTGGGGGGGGGGGGGGGGGGTTGGGAGGTAGTTTTTAGTTTTGAACAAGGACATTATTATCCAAAAAAAATTCAGGGTATTAAGTTGTACCAAAAAAAGTTTAGGGTACCAAGTTGAAAAAAATAAATAGTTGAGGGTATCAAGTTGTAATTAAGCCTAAAAATTATAATTTTTAATATCATTCAACCACAATTTCAACTTTGGACCCTACCAGTTATACAATAGAAATACTCCAACTGAACAAACCGAATCACTATTCGCGGTTCGGTTTCGGTTTTTGGCTAATTTTGGTTCGATTTTGGATTTTTAGAATTTTCGTTTATTCGGTTTTGACTATTTCGGTTCAGTTTAACCGAATAAACCGAACACTTACCCCTATTCCCACCTGACTCAAATCCAAACAGATAGGATGGATATCTTCCAACTCAGCTACTTGAACTAGAGGTCGGACACTTAATCTAGAGGTGATCGACAATAGATAAAAATAATAAGCTTGACCTCTTCTGTTCTAGTTATTCAAAAGTTTAGTTTTACCACGCAATTGCTTGGTAATATTTGGGTCATTTAGTTTTAGGATCTCGTATAATATTCAAATTTTGTGTTTAAGTCTTCATATTGGTCAGAAGAGGGGTTGAATTTTGCCTTGACGGTTGGCTTGGAATTATTGTCCAAAAGAAGAATTAAATGTAAATTTTGAATATTATAAAAGATCTTAAAAACTAAATGTAAATTTTGAATATTTTGACAATAGAAAAATACAAATATAAATTTTAAATATTATATTAGACCTTAAAACTAAATAAACCATTAACATTTATGCGGTAACAAATAGGCGATGGCAAACCTACCTTTGGATTTGTCACACCTGTAACACAGATGAGATGGGTGGGTAGAATGTTTTCCTAGACGACAGGACAACATCAAGAAATTAGGTACAATCATGCCAGATCAATCAATATCCAGTCCAATCACTAGTCACTTGGTATGATTATTGAACAAGCCACTCCACTCCATGTCGACTAGCTTGGACCGGAAACAACATACAATTTCAAGCACCTTAAGTCATATTTTCCATTCCTTGGGTGGTTTCAAACTCCATTATAAAATTTTAGAAACTTTAAAAATCATGACAATCGAATCGAGGATGACAAAAAACTGTCAGAATTTTGATTGTTGTTAGAATTAGACCTATCTAATCTAAAATTTGAATCCGATTCGATTCCATATCCGAACATTCCGATATTATTCAAAATTTCGTATATCGGGATCGGATATCCGAATACTTTTCGAATATTACCTTTTTCGGATACGAATTCGAATATTAAGATATTCAAATTCGTTAATATCCGATCCGACTTTAAATTGCAAATTTCAGATATCGAATTCGGATATCCAAAATTTTATATTTACTATAGTATAATGTATATGTAATACATATTAATTACTAGAGAAGATTAAAATATTTTATTCTCATCTGATTTTTAAATAATTCGGTTCATTTATTACTTTTCTACCCCTCTCTCTCTCTCTCTCTCTCTCTCTCTCTCTCTCTCTATATATATATATATATATATATATATATATATATGGATCAAATTGAACATTCTTGAAAATTAATTTTAATTTTAATTTTAATGTTAAGGTTAATTTTAATGTTAAGTTTAAGATTAATGTTAATTATCATGTTAATTTAATATGAATTTTAATTTTAATATTAATTTTAATTTTAATTTTAATATTAATTTTAATGTTAAATTTTGTCATGTCAGCAGCTATGTCAGCAACCATGTCATATGCCACATAATGGAAGATGATATCACCCAAATATTTTGGGAGCCAAATAGCATTTTTGAATTTGCTAATACGAGATCAAAGCTCTGAAAATAGCAACTAAGCGGCTATGAGTACAAATCTGAAGAAATCTAAAAAGTGTTGAAGAAGATTCTTGTCGGTGTGATTAGAATTATCGTTGCTCAAAGATTCGACAATTTTTTGTTGATTTGTTTCTAGGAACCAGCAAGTTTAGACGAACTTGGAACACTCATTTGTCACCCCTTGACGTCGAATGGAACATGGACTCTGTGCGGCTGATATTGCTGCTCATTGTTGCTGCAAATTCTTCTCTCGTTGCATATATTCTCTAGAGTTCTCTTAACTAAGTTTAGAGATTATATAGGGGAGACAAGCACTTAGCAGCATTAACCGTCCACTACCAACATGGACAGATATTCAAGGAGTAACACCTCGTAGTGTGAACAGTAACTCCACATTAAGTGAACAGTTAGGACGTTGAAATGCCCATAACATCAACAATGCAGTCACGTCACAGGAACTGAAATTCCTACGAAGGACATGTTCCCATAAAAACTGTTGGACACACGAAGCACGCAAAGCTGCAATAATCGTGGATCTGCTAGAGCCTGTTGGGCCCGCAGGAACCATTGAGCCGCGAGAACCGTGGATCCTACTGTGCTTGCGGAGCCCTTAACCGTGGAGCCGCTAGAGCGCTAGAACGCATGGCTCACGCGCAAGATGTGCAAAAGTGCCTGATGCATACGTGCGAATGCCATCAAAGTGTCACTTTGTACCCTTAGTCCACGCCCATGTCATCTAGGGCCTAGCTCTAAAAAAAAATTGTTTCTTGAAGGATTTGGATCTTACCATCTAGTAAAAAAATTATAATATACCAATCACATGGACTACCACGTTCCATATGTGCAAGACAATAAATGATAATACATATATTGAAATGCACACTTGAATTTGCCACATCATAAAATATGGAACCGATTTCCTAGAGAACATTTTCAAACCAGGGCCGACCCGGAGCATTTCAATGCCCAGAGCGAAATCTAAAATGATGCCCCTTGTTCGAATATATTGAAAACAAAGTGTTAATTTTTTTCGAGAAGATTCATTGTTTCATTATCATAAGCGCATTTTACATTTAGGGTATCGTTAAAACATCGTTTCACTTGAAAAAATAGTACCATAAAAATTTAAGTAGAAGCGTCTTGATCACGTTTAAACACAATATCATAAAATATTCTACAAAGTCAATAAAAACTCCTAGACACAAACTCTTGTACCATTTTTTATATAATTGAATAATCAAACACCATAACTCATTCCAACTCAAGTTCGACCAAACAACATCCAAAAACTAGACCAATCTAAATATCAAATTGGCTTTCCGTAATGGTTAATTAAAACAATAAAAATGACATCTTTATAGTGAACATTTCGTTCATGCACATGATCCAAATCTAAAGACCAAATCCAGCAATCCTCAAATCAATCCAAATATCGAATTCAACAATCCCCAAATCAACTTATCACTAATATTTGTTAAACATCCACTATGTAATATAACATTTCAAAGTATGTTATGCAAAAATTGAAAATCAGTTTACTCAAAATTCAATAATTCATTAGTGCAACTCAAGATCGTTAAAGTTATCGTCGCTATTAGCATAACCAACAATCAAGTTCATCACTAAAACTCGAATTTCATACCTCAAGTTCATTATCTGGAGATTATTCAACAGAAACTTGCGTCATCGTTTCAGAGAGTAGTTGTTATTGTCTTAGCCGCAACTCACGTCAATTCAACAATTATAAAATCCTAATTCTTAACTTCATATCCCTAAGTAGATTTTAAAATTATTGACAGTAGAAGAGGACATGAAGAATAAATAGAAAGAAAAATAGGAGTTTGGGATTCAATTATAAGTAGAAGAAAGAAGGAAGCGAAAATTAAAATTGATAATTTTCAGGAACATTTATCGTTGGCCATCAATTTGCCTCTGAAATTGGAAGACAAGAAGTTCTTAACTGGAATCGGAAGGGACAAACTTTCACTACTGTAAAAGCAATTGCCAATTTTTTTTTCTTTTATCAACTCTTTTATTATATATTAATATTATATAATATATATTACTAACTCTTAAAATTATTTGGAGTCCCTTGGATCTTGGTGCCCCGGGTCCATGCCCCGTTTGCCCCTCCCCCGGGCCGTCCCTGTTTCAAACCAAACCCAAAAATCCTCCTCTAATATTGAGAATCCTCCCACATTAAAATTGCGAATTGCAATTGTATACATATCATGTACCACTATCCTCCCACGTTAAGGCCATCTCCAATAGTAATTTCTAAAATTGAGTTTCTATTAATTGTACTTTAAGAAAATTTATATCATAGTTGATAGAGTTTCTATACAGAAATTGTACACACATAAAAATACTCTCCAATAATTCTCCTTTTATATCCTACATGGCAACAAATAAAAAAATTAGTTTAATGATGTAGAACATAATATTAATTGTTATGAGAGATGGAAAATTACTATAAAAATTTCTACACGTAGAAACTCTCATAGAATATTTTTTATCTAATATCACCGTCACATAGTATAAAAATTGAAATATGAATCATAGTTGTGAGGTACATTTTTTCTAAAGATGATTTCTACCCAAAAAAAAAAAAAAAAAAAAAATAGGGAGATAGAAACCCCATTGGAGATGTGGCCTAAGCGGGCTGTTTTGCTGACTCTTTGTAGTAAGTGTTGCTACAACATTTATACCAACTATAACGCTATTTTTTGTGTAAATGGTTCATTTATTACAACAGAGGATACAATATCCATTTTCTATAATTTTAATTTTAATTAAAATGAACGCAACACCAATATAACATAAAAAAAAAATATTTATATGCAACCAAACAATTCCCTAAAGTTGTAATGTGATTGTTGATTGTAGTGTTTAATTGGTCTTTGGGGATACTTGTCAAATAATTTTCCAAATAAAAGGTGCCAACACTTGTGGAATGTTGTGGTCAATGGTCATTATGTGAACTAATTTTTCATTTTTTTTAATAATTCAAAAAACACTTGTGGAATGTTGTGGTCACTGGTCAATGGTCATTATGTGATATGATTTTTTTTTTCATTTTTCGTAATAATTAAAAAAACATGTGGTCAATGATCATTATGTGATATATTTTTTTCATTTTTCTTAATAATTCAAAAAAGAAAAAAAACATGACAGCTGTGGGATTTGAACCCACGCCCTTTCGGACCAGAGCCTAAGAGTATGTCATTTATTTACTACAAATAATACTTAAGTTGGCTAATGACAATGTAGGACAGTTTGGCCGAGTGGTCTAAGGCGCCAGTATGGGGGCATGGTGATGGAACCATTACTCCATTAATTTTCTTGATCCAGAAGATATATATTTTAACATAAATATATTTCTTCCATATTGTTTTGAAATGTCCCAATTCAACAGAAGTCACTGCACAAAATGTGACACAATTTCATGCTCAAGTACTCTATATGCTTTCTCAACAATGTGTATTAATTAGTTCATAATTTGTTCGGCGTCCATTTTATGAGGAAAAGAAAAGACTAGGATCATAGCGATCCGACCTATAGTTCATTTCATATTTTAACGAGAATTGAAAAAGAAAACCCCACTTGACAATTTCATACTATTATTTGGTGCAGGTCAAGCGAGCCAAGGAGATAGGGTCCAGTGAGACCCATCCTGCTTGTGTCCGATACATCATCAGTGCACAACCTCAAAACACCTTCAGCAAATGTAGAAGACCAATGCTAATGCTAAGGGCACTACATTTGTTATTAAGGGCTATCACCATTTTCTGCACTCATAGCATAGTCAGGACTAGGGGTGGCGATGGGTAGGGTAGGGTAGGGTAAGGGCAGGAAGAGGGCAGGGCAGGGTAGGGTATTGACATTTTTTTGATACCCTAGGGGAGTCATGAGGGTAGGGTAGGGTAGTCCTCTTCCAAAAAACCAATACCCATTACCCGTCCTTACCCTTTACCCTCACAGGGTAGCTGAGGGTCAGGGTAGGGAGGGTAAGGGTATTATTCTTGCCATTTCAGTTTTTTTAACTTTGAAAATTATTTTTTTTGCTAGTAAACACCTTGATACTTAAGATTTTTACAACATTCAAAAATCATAACAATTTAACAAGAAATAACAGGGGGAATATTTTTTTTTACTAAAGGCGCTGAACCCAGTTATATAGTGGAACCTGGGCTGCCTATATACCCAAGGAGGGGGCTAGACCTGACTTCTTAGGATCAAGCACTATGTAGTTCTCCTAATCCTAAGTACTAACTAATTACAAAAAACTACAAATATGTAGTAGTAATTCAGGGTAGGGTAGGGTAGGGTTCAGGGTAGGGTTACAGGACAGTGGGAGTGTGGGACTATACAAGTATGTAGTAGTAACTACAGTGGGAGTGTGGGACTATACAAAATTACAAAGCACAGATTTACAAGGTAGTGGGTAAGGTAGTGATTCAGGATAGGATAAGGTTCAGGGTAGGGTTACAGGGCAGAGGGTAGGCCGGGTATCCGGATAATTGCACTAGGGTAACAGAATAAAATCCTTACCCTACCCTAATTCCAAGAGGGTAAGGGTAGGGTTTGCCCTCCTAGGGTAGAGTACCTGTCACGCCCCGATTCGATAGAATCGATAGTCGTCCCCCGGACGTGATGCCGTGCAAGCCTAAGTTGCGCTTGCACAAGGCGGTTCATAAGGTTATCCGAAACAACAGCATATATAAGAGTACGCAGAGAAATTGAACACATTCATTTAGAGAAGGAAACTTGCATTTTCATTGATAATAGGTATATTACAGACTCGATTACAAAAGAGGCCTCGCGGGCTTACAACCGACATCGATGAGATAGACATTCCATACATTTACATCCCTTTTTACAAACATCAAAATGACTCTCTAAGACCTGGGATCGGCGAGAGTCTGTGACTCATGATGCAGTTGGGTCGGAGTCTTCAAAATGTTGCAGAACTAGCCTTCGCTCTAGCAAGGCTTCAAAAGAAAGGAGCGTCGCCTTCAGTTCCTTAGCACGCTATCCTGGTCCCGAGTACCTGTTGAGAGCGAGGGTCAGCACTTTACACTTTGTGCTGGTGCGTGGCAATTTAAATCCCGTGCTCTCATTTGTTGAAGAATTCAAGTGAGCGTACATATAAATATTTAGTGAAGTTTCTAGCCATCCTACTCAATTCAAACTTGTAATTGAAGGCACAACGTATAATGACGATAGATCTTACCCCCGGCAGTGCGCGCCGTCGTAACGTAAACTTACCATGTTCTTCCCTGTCATGTTGATAATAATGATACGTAATTGAGCGCGTTCGTGAAGGTCACTGGCATGACAAGCCATCCTGGACTTATAGTTTGGTAGACAGAGGTCCTTCAGCGCGGGTAGCGAGCCCCGTTGAAAGCCACTGCCTACCGTGGCATGCATCCGGCATAGCTATCCGTGTTTCTTCCTAGGCCGGAACGGTCCCGTGGCCTCGGGATACCGTCCGAAGAAACAATCGCCCTTGTCGACAAGTTGTCCATGACCGTGCTAAGTTAATTTGTTATTTCAAGGCACATCTTATAGTATCGTTGCGACAGTTATTTAATCGATTCATCCTTTCCTTAGCACGGTTCTATATGATTTGATAAATTGCAAGCACGAATATATTGTATGACAAGCATCTGCATAGTTCGTGTTCGTGGGACGTCGTGTGACTGTTCATCTGAATATCATTCCTGTCATTGCATTTCCTCTAACATAGCACATGTCTAGTATTGATAATGTATTAGAGAAGAGGGTCGAGGGAAGAAGGGTCAGCCACTCACCTTAGTATTTACTTGAGGCGAGAAACTGGTTGGCCGCGCTAGACGTTGCCTACGCGATCACCTGAAATCGCACAAGCAACTGATTAGAACACTGTGTTATTCAAGGAAATTTGATATGAATGCGAAGTTCGAAACGTAAGCCATGAAAACCATCGAAAACATTCACGAAAACGCATTCAGAAAACAAAGCCAAAACCAACGCAAGCGGCGTGAAAAGCAGAGCAACGGGAGGTCTCTCCCGACTCAGCCGCAGAGTCAATCCTTGAGGCGCAGCCCGCTGAATATGGGACTTGGTTCCGAAGAAGCCATTCCATAACGGGGAATGGATCTTAATTCAACCGTTCCCGTTCGATCGATTCGATCGATCCCGACCTATCGGTCCCGACCGAGTCGATAGCGACAGTGTTCCTTTCTCGCGCACCCCGTGGACGAACGACGGGGCACGATGTAGGGACGGGGCACTACACCATAACCAACTAAGAAAAAGTTTCGTCCTCGAAACTTAAGAACAGAACCTACCTCTACGAAAATAATGAAGGAAACTTCTCCTTCATCTCAGACTCGAGTTCCCATGTCGACTCTTCTGCCGCATGGTTCCTCCAGCGCACGCGGACGAGTGGGATCGCCCTATTCCGCAATAGCTTATCCTTGCATTCTAAGATTTGAACGGGCTCTTCAATGTAGGATAAGTCAGACTTTAGCTCCAGCTGGCCAAAATCCACCACGTGGCTAGGGTCGTGCACGTACTTTCGCAGTTGGG
The DNA here is from genome assembly GCA_029216955.1 of Iris pallida. Taxonomy (NCBI): domain Eukaryota; kingdom Viridiplantae; phylum Streptophyta; class Magnoliopsida; order Asparagales; family Iridaceae; genus Iris; species Iris pallida. Next base: position 6,458,423 of record JANAVB010001796.1, on the reverse strand, counting down.
AGACGTGGAAGACATTGTGCACACCTTCAAGCGCCGGCGGTAGGGCAATTTTATAGGCCACTGGGGCGACCCGCTCGAGTATTTCGAACGGCCCAACGAATCTCGGACTCAGCTTTCCTTTCGTGCCGAACCGAGTAACTCCTCGCATAGGCGACACCTTCAGGAACACATGATCGCCCACCAGGAACTCAAGCGGTCTTCGATGGGTATCGGCGTAGCTCTTTTGCCGACTCTGTGCAATCTTCAGTCTTTCCCGAATTAGCTTGACCTTTTCCACAGTCTGTTCCACTAGCTCCGGGCCGAGTATCTGCCGCTCCCCGACTTCATCCCAGCAAATAGGCGATATGCACTTCCGGCCGTACAAAGCTTCATACGGCGCCATTTGGATGCTGGACTGATAGCTATTGTTGTATGCAAATTCCGCCAACGGTAGGTGGACGTCCCAGCTTGATTTGAAGTCAATTGCGCAGAGCCGTAGCATGTCTTCGAGAATCTGATTAACGCGCTCCGTTTGGCCGTCGGTCTGAGGATGGTAAGCTGAGCTGAACTGCAACTTGGTACCCAGCGCCGACTGAAGGCTACTCCAGAATCGCGACATGAACCGTGAATCCCGATCAGAGACGATGGATACTGGAACTCCGTGCAGTCGTACTATCTCGTCAAGATAAATCTGCGCCAGGCGATCAATGCTCCAAGTAACTTTGATGGCAATAAAGTGCGCTGACTTGGTTAGTCGATCGACGATGACCCAGATGGCGTCGCTTCCCCGTGGTGTCTTCGGCAAGCCAACAATAAAGTCCATCGTGACATGATCCCATTTCCACTCTGGAATGGCAAGGTTCTGCATCTCCCCGCCCGGTCGCTGATGCTCAGCTTTCACCTGCTGACAGGCCATGCATTGCGACACGAAGAGCGCCACATCTCTCTTCATCCCGTGCCACCAGAAGGTCGTGCGAAGGTCTTTATACATCTTGGTACTGCCTGGATGCAAGGTATATTTCGCATGATGCGCCTCCGACATTATCTCCTTTCGTAGTTCTGAATCATCCGGAACACATAGTCGGCCATTCATTCTCAGCACGCCGGTCTTATCTTCCGCAAAGTCGATCGCACTACCTGTCGAAATTCGCTCGCACACTTTCTTCAGGTACGGATCATCCTTCTGAGCGGCTATGATCTTTTCCAGCAAATTCGGCTCTAACTGCAGCTGCGCCAGCCGTATATCCCTGAATCGAACCCGGAGATCGATGCCCATTTCTTCTAGATCTTGTAGTAGTCTGCGGTTGATGGAAAGCGAGGCAAGATATTTCCGACTCAGAGCGTCCGCCACAACATTTCCCTTGCCCGGAGTGTAGTCGATCGTCAAGTCATAGTCTTTGATCAGTTCGAGCCAGCGCCTCTGTCGCAAGTTCAATTCCTTTTGAGTGAAGAGATACTTGAGGCTCTTGTGGTCGGTATAGATCGCGCACGCCACACCATATAGATAGTGACGCCACAATTTTAACGCGAACACAATCGCCGCTAACTCCAAGTCGTGCGTAGGATAGTTCTTCTCGTGCGGCTTCAACTGTCTGGAGGCGAAGGATATCACCTTGTTTCGCTGCATGAGCACACATCCCAAGCCCTGGCCTGAAGCATCGCTGAATATCTGAAAACCCTCTGGCCCATCCGGAAGTGCGAGTATAGGTGCCGAAATTAGTCGCTGCTTCAGCTCCTGGAATGAAGCTTCACAGTCATCCGACCACTCATACACGACTCCCTTTTGAGTGAGGCGAGTCAGTGGCGATGCAATCTTCGCGAAGTCTTTCACGAAGCGTCGATAGTATCCCGCCAAACCAAGAAAGCTTCGAATCTCACTAGCAGACGCAGGCCGCTTCCAATCAGCAACAGCTTCCACTTTCTTCGGGTCGACTGCAATGCCTTCGGACGAAATGATGTGACCAAGAAAGGATACGCTGCTTAGCCAAAATTCGCACTTACTTTGCTTCGCATACAACTCATGTTCTCGAAGTGTCTGGAGCACGGCCCGTAGATGTTCTGCATGCTGCGCCCTGTCTTTCGAGTAGACGAGAATATCATCAATAAAGACTACCACAAATTTATCAAGGAAGGGTCGAAATACCCGATTCATCAGATCCATGAAGGCAGCAGGAGCGTTTGTCAGGCCGAATGGCATCACCAGGAACTCGTAGTGGCCATACCGAGTGCGAAAGGCGGACTTTTGCACGTCGTCTGACTTGATCTTGAGTTGATGATAGCCTGAGCGGAGATCAATCTTTGAAAATACCGAGGCGCCTTGCAGTTGATCGAATAAGTCGTCTATGCGGGGCAATGGGTACTTGTTCCGGATGGTGGCCTTGTTCAGCTCTCGGTAATCGACGCACAGACGCATGGACCCATCTTTCTTCTTCACGAATAACACGGGCGCTCCCCACAGTGAAACACTAGGCCGAATAAACCCTTTATCGAGTAACTCTTGTAGCTGGACCTTGAGTTCCTTCAGCTCGGCGGGAGCCACTCTGTACGGGGCCTTAGAAATTGGTCGAGTATCGGGAAATGTATCGATGCTGAACTCGATTTCTCGATCGGGGGGCATGCCGGGTAGCTCGTCCGGAAACACATCGGGGAATTCTGCCACAACGTCGGTCTGACCCACGTTTGCACCATCCTGTCGCATGTCTCGGACGGACGCCAGATAGCATTCACACCCAGAATGCAGCATCCTCCGAGCAGAAATTGCCGAAATCAGCATACAGGTCGACGACGCCTCACCACACGAAAAGCAGAATTCAGGCACCCCTGGAATGCGGAAGGTGACCATCTTTCTGGCGCAGTCTATGGTTGCGTTGCACGGCCCGAGCCAATCCATTCCCAGAATGATATCGAAGTCCTTCATATCTAGGACTATCACGTCAAGACCGATCTTTTGACCACCGATACAGATAATCCCGTCGGCGCAAGCTAAATTAGTGAGTATTGGTGTGCCCGAAGGTGTGCTTACGCTAAGGTCGAGGTCTAATGATATCATCGGAAATTTGTGCTCGGCGACAAAGTCCGCCGATATAAAACTATGTGAAGCACCTGAATCAAATAATACACGGGCAGGCACATTATTGAAACTAAGTATACCTGTCACGACCGTATCTGATGCAAGCACTTCATCTCGGGTCATGGCGTAGACGCGGCCCTGGGCATTGGGGCGACGGTCTTGGCCATTTTGCAGTGCGGGTTGAGGTGTTCGAGGTGCCGGAACTTGATTCCCTGGACGGTGCTGTGGATGCTGAGGCGCGTCTAAGTTGTTTCTTCTACGCTTCGGGCAATCTCCATGAAAGTGACCCCTTTTTCCGCAAATGAAACATCCGCCATTTTGAACTTCACAGTCGACGGCGAGATGTCCGTTCCGGTTGCATTTTGTGCAGTGAGGTCCCTGGTTCCGCGCCTGGTGTCCGCCCTGGGGCCCATTGTTCGGACGCTTGGTCACGTTGTTTCCTCCCGCGTGGCTTGGGCGTTTGTGATTGTAGGTATGCACAGTGCCGGCAGCACCTGGAGGATATTGGCGTTCAAGGCGGAGGGCGTGGTTGAGAGACTCCCCCATCGTTTTGTATTATGGAACGGACACATGGGCGTAGATGGATTGTCGTAGTCCCACTTCGAACCGTCGAGCACGACTTGCCAGGGAGGGCAGGAATTCTCCAGCAAACTTGGCCAACTTGTTAAACTCCGCCGCATACTGCCGCACCGTCATGTTTCCTTGCTTTAGCTGCATGAATTCATTTTCCTTCTCTTGTCGAATGGCTATGGGGAGGTACTCGATCTCGAACGCCTCGCGGAAGGTGGCCCAAGAAATTGCCGTTGTCTCGTCGTCGCGTCTGATCGCTCGCTTTTGCACGGCCCACCAGTCGTGCGCGTTCGACCGGAGTAGAAGTTGAGCGCATGCGACTTTCTTGGACTCTTCAATCCCAGCAGCTCGAACTTGTCTTCTAGTTCCTCTAACCAGTCAATCGCCAAGGACGGATCTTCCGTGCCGTTGAATGAAGTACGGCAACTCTTTGTGAATTTTGACACGTCGAAGTTGGAACTTCTCGGTGCTGCAGGTGTAAGCTCGGGTGCCTCCGGATCGACTTCGCTTTGTCTGACCGCAGGCTCGGTTACGGCAGGAGTTGTCGCTGAGTTGTTGTTGTTGTTGGCCACCACCGTCTGAACAATCTGCTGGAGCGTATCAAGCTGCTTCTGCTGCAACTTGAATTGTGCTTCGAATCGGGCCTCGAACTGAGTTTGACGTGCCTCCGCCTGCCGTCGATGTTGTTCATTCTGGCGTTGACTCTCCTCAGCTTGTCGTTGTTGCGATTCCAGCATGCGTAACATCCGCTCCATGGCATCGTTTGAGGGTCCGGGCCTCGAGCTACTCGAGCCGCTCGAAGCACTTTCTTCGTTCATCGCCACGTTCACCGACGTGCCTTCTGGGATTTTGAAGGCAAAATATATTAGTCACCAAACTTATTACGGGCGCACTCGTATGGAACGACATATCTCATCGACACGAGACCAACGATTTTGAGACTAAAAACTCGACACTGGAGGCCAAGGACGTAAAGCCGTGCTCTGATACCATTATGTCACGCCCCGATTCGATAGAATCGATAGTCGTCCCCCGGGCGTGATGCCGTGCAAGCCTAAGTTGCGCTTGCACAAGACGGTTCATAAGGTTATCCGAAACAACAGCATATATAAGAGTACGCAGAGAAATTGAACACATTCATTTAGAGAAGGAAACTTGCATTTTCATTGATAATAGGTATATTACAGACTCGATTACAAAAGAGGCCTCGCGGGCTTACAACCGACATCGATGAGATAGACATTCCATACATTTACATCCCTTTTTACAAACATCAAAATGACTCTCTAAGACCTGGGATCGGCGAGAGTCTGTGACTCATGATGCAGTTGGGTCGGAGTCTTCAAAATGTTGCAGAACTAGCCTTCGCTCTAGCAAGGCTTCAAAAGAAAGGAGCGTCGCCTTCAGTTCCTTAGCACGCTATCCTGGTCCCGAGTACCTGTTGAGAGCGAGGGTCAGCACTTTACACTTTGTGCTGGTGCGTGGCAATTTAAATCCCGTGCTCTCATTTGTTGAAGAATTTAAGTGAGCGTACATATAAATATTTAGTGAAGTTTCTAGCCATCCTACTCAATTCAAACTTGTAATTGAAGGCACAACGTATAATGACGATAGATCTTACCCCCGGCAGTGCGCGCCGTCGTAACGTAAACTTACCATGTTCTTCCCTGTCATGTTGATAATAATGATACGTAATTGAGCGCGTTCGTGAAGGTCACTGGCATGACAAGCCATCCTGGACTTATAGCTTGGTAGACAGAGGTCCTTCAGCGCGGGTAGCGAGCCCCGTTGAAAGCCACTGCCTACCGTGGCATGCATCCGGCATAGCTATCCGTGTTTCTTCCTAGGCCGGAACGGTCCCGTGGCCTCGGGATACCGTCCGAAGAAACAATCGCCCTTGTCGACAAGTTGTCCATGACCGTGCTAAGTTAATTTGTTATTTCAAGGCACATCTTATAGTATCGTTGCGACAGTTATTTAATCGATTCATCCTTTCCTTAGCACGGTTCTATATGATTTGATAAATTGCAAGCACGAATATATTGTATGACAAGCATCTGCATAGTTCGTGTTCGTGGGACGTCGTGTGACTGTTCATCTGAATATCATTCCTGTCATTGCATTTCCTCTAACATAGCACATGTCTAGTATTGATAATGTATTAGAGAAGAGGGTCGAGGGAAGAAGGGTCAGCCACTCACCTTAGTATTTACTTGAGGCGAGAAACTGGTTGGCCGCGCTAGACGTTGCCTACGCGATCACCTGAAATCGCACAAGCAACTGATTAGAACACTGTGTTATTCAAGAAAATTTGATACGAATGCGAAGTTCGAAACGTAAGCCATGAAAACCATCGAAAACATTCACGAAAACGCATTCAGAAAACAAAGCCAAAACCAACGCAAGCGGCGTGAAAAGCAGAGCAACGGGAGGTCTCTCCCGACTCAGCCGCAGAGTCAATCCTTGAGGCGCAGCCCGCTGAATATGGGACTTGGTTCCGAAGAAGCCATTCCATAACGGGGAATGGATCTTAATTCAATCGTTCCCGTTCGATCGATTCGATCGATCCCGACCTATCGGTCCCGACCGAGTCGATAGCGACAGTGTTCCTTTCTCGCGTACCCCGTGGACGAACGACGGGGCACGATGTAGGGACGGGGCACTACAGTACCCGTGGGCACCTGAGGGTACAGGGTACCCGGCTAGGGTAGAGGGTACCAGGGCAAAATCGTCAGCCCTAGTCAGGACTACATAAATTTTGACAGTCCTTACTATGTTTACAACACTTACTATCTGAAAGGAGTACAGAAAGTGTGATGTTCCTTAACAAATTTTGTCTCCAAATAAAATCGAAAATTTTCACTGAAAGCATAAAAAATTTATAAAATTATATCTAAAGCACAATGTTTCATATAATTGCATACGGAGCATAAGAACGCCCATCCGAAGAACGTTTTCAATTAAATATGAATTAAATTTAACGTCCGTTAGCGAGCAAACGGGAAAAGAGAAATTTAAAAAAAATATTTAAATTAGAAAAATGCCCATCAGAAGGACGTTTTCAGCTGATTGTGTAATCCTAAAAAATAAACTAAAAATATATAATATATAAAAATATTATAAAATATGGAAAACGCCCATCCGAAGGGCGTTTTCTTCAGTTAAAAAATTATAAAAAAAGGATTAAGATTCCCTCGGTCGCCGGAACAAAATTTCTTAAAATTAGCGAAACGCCCTTCGGATGGACGTTTCGTGCTGACACCTCACTATTTTCTACAGTCACGTATTTACTCCGAGATACACTTAGGTGCCACAATAGGTGCCATGTTTCCCAAGTGATGTCATGTCACATACATGCAACATAGTGATAGTGCCCATTTTGAAAATTTCCATATATTTATAGGGTTTTGACTTCAGATAGAATTTATAATCTTAGTTAATAATTTATTAATTAATATCAAATTATAATTATAATTAATAATTTATTAGTCTTATTATAATCTTAATTAATATTTTGTTAATTACTATTTTACTATAATATTAATTAATAATATTTTAATCACAATTATAATCATAATTAATAATTTATATATTACAATAGTTTTAATTAATAATTTATTAATCATCATTATAGTCTTAATTATTAATTTATTAATCATAACTATTATCATAATTATAATAACTGTTTAATTATTAATTTTAACCATAATTATAATATTTAATTAATAATTAATTTAGTATAATTAAATATTTTTTATTATAATCATAATTATTATTATGTTAATCATAATTATAATTTTAATTATTAATTTATTTAGTAACATTTTATTATAATCTTAATTAATTAATATATTAATTGTAATTATAGTCTTAATTAATTAATATTTTATTATAATCCAATGGCAAATTTTATTTTTTATCCACACTGCTGCTTCGCTGCCACGTGCTTCCACGCTGCTTCGCTGCCACGCACTGCTTCGCTGCCACGCGCTGCTACGCGCCCGACGCTTCGTGCCACGTGCCGCCGCATGCATTCGCTGCCACGCCTTGGCTGCTGCGCCCCGTCTCCCTGGCACGCCTCGGCTGCCGCGCACGCTACATGCATTGGGCTGTCTCGCTGTGCTTACTGTCATTTGATGCAACTTTATTTGCTTGCAGCTTTATTTGTTTTGGAGACTGTTTTGGATGACACGTAAGAATGAAAAAAATTATAATTATTCCCACTTAACGCCGTCCATCCAATCCTCCGAAACCGTCAATAGATTTTAAAAAATAATAATAAAATATCCAAAACGCCCTTCGGATGGGCGTTCTGATGCTTTGGTTGGAAATTTTTTAAAAATTGTGCTTTGTATACAATTTAATATACTTTAAGTGCTTTAGATGAAAATTTCCGAAATAAAATACATTGTCCTCCGTACTATTTTTATTTCAATCATATCAATAGTCAATACAATGGTTACTTCGTGCAGCAGTAAAACATCTGCAGGCTCAACAATCATATGTTGTATTGAAGATGAAGAAGAAGAAGAAAAATCAAGTGCTGTATGGGTATGCCAATGTTTTTTTCATAGAATTTGAGCACCACCATTATTTGTACATATCCAACCTGCTTACTATATAATCTATCCTCTCTTTTCCCTCTGGTATTATTCATTTTCTTTCGGTTCCTGTTTAGTTTGGAAGGTTGACCTTCCCCTCTATGAACCGGCTCTCTTCAGGTACGCCATGACTCCAAGCCCGGCAACAAGTGCAGCTCCTGCAGCAACTGTGCTGTATGCCGAGGCCCATGCATCTTTATGAGCATAGTCCAAATCTGATCCGCTTTTCTTCTTCCCGCCACTGTCAGAGTTAGGATACTCTAAATGCAGCCTTAAGCCCTGCAGGAGAGGAGAAAGGGGGTAATATGCATGTCGGCCACCACTAAACTATATATTTTAGGCATCCTATTGTTAAAACATAGGAGTGTCGGGTACAGATACATGGTTTTCGCCTAATCAGTGTACAATACTACAATTCTGATGAAATTTTTAAAAACAACCATTGTTGATGTGAAGATGAACCATTAATGAAGACGCATCCATAAAAGCTATCCAGGCTAAAAGCAAGAATGCCGAATGGATATGCAAAGGAGCTTCGTGTCATATTCAATCTTAGGCACTTGTATGCCAGTTTTTATTAGGTCTTAATTGATGGCACAGGTTCTCGGTAGGACGATAAAAGATTAGGACGTTATGGTAATCTACCTCAGATAATAGTATTAACTGTACAGTTAATTTAACTTTGAAAAGGATATATAGGTTTGAACTCACAATACCTTCCATCCAATTTGCCTCGCATGATCCACAGCTGCAGCAAGGTCGCTATCTGATGCAATTATGACCTTGTCGTGATCCTCGTCTTCATACTAGAACAAAGTACCATGAGAAAATTTTAAAAAGAATAAAAATGAAAAACGAATTAAGGTACCATGTTGGAGAAAATATTTATTTAAGTCGTAGAGAAAAGTATTGAAGTACCAAAATCTGGGGCAAATTGTCTTTATCAATATCCGCACCGATCCTTTGTAGGATGCAAGTTATAACTTCTGTCAAGCTCTGCGTATCTGGTATGGCAGGAATGTTCACCCGCATTAACAAAACAATAGCAGGAATGCAAAGATTTAAAAGAGAGTAAGAAATCCAGGATAAAAAGGTAAAGGGAACAATGAAGAAATACCACAATTAAATCTATGCATTCTGCCCTTTCGATCCTGAATCTTAAAGCCAAAGGTGGTATTTAAGCCTGAAGATGGATAAAAAGAGGATCTGCCTGCTTCTGTTGTTTCTGATGCTAGCTTCAGAGATCCCTCACTGAAATGAAATCTCAGCATGTAAGTTTTACACAATTAGGTGACAATGTTGGAACTTTGGAAGTGAACTTGTTCGATGTAACCTCCGAGTATCGTCATCATCATCCAGAGGCCCTATGGCCATAGCAGTATCCCAAAACTTCTGCATCATGTTACCAGTTGTCTCTGGTCCAAGTCCTCCGCTGCTTCCCACCTTAGTTAATGACAAACATGAAGAGACAAGAAATCCTTCAGAAATATAATGTGTCAAGCCCATGAATATCTTACTTGACGTCCTAAAAGGTTGATTATGTAAAATATCAAATAATTGGTCAAACATATGCACATTTGTACATACAATACAATAATGCACAATAAACAATTTCATAAACACCATCATTTCATATTAAAACGTCATGCTTAGCTTACTAGACAATCTAATAATAACTACCCTCCAATCTGAAATCCTAGTATTTTCATTCAGAAAGCACCCCCAAACTCTCAGCAACATCATCAAATGTCTTAATTTATTAAAGACATTAAGATCCATCTACCATCACTAGGCTCCATGTTTAAATACCCAGTATATTATTGAAATCAGCTATGTAGGCAGCTAAGCAGACTGTCTACGTAAATGCAGATCTTAAAGAATGAAAAATGTACATGTCAAGATATATCACCCTCCAAAAGCTACGTAGTAACTTTATATTTTTACTCTATGCATCAGGGAGAGACAAGTCACATGTTTTTGGTTAATCATGTTTACAAACAAAACAGAGGGTGGTTGTGGTTTGCTTGCCGGCAGTGGCAATGACCTGCCCTCCTGAAGATGGCACACATTTTATGATTTTAGTAAGTTATTCCTATATGCATTTGATTTGATTGATCAAAACCGGTGGTTACAAGAGTATGGTATTTTGTTCTATTTCTAACTTAGTTTATCCTTGATCTGTTCATTTTTTCATCAGACATAGTTCCCCTTTTGGTGTCCTAACAAAAGTTTTATCTCAGTTTGGACAGTAGGAACATATCGGTTTGGGATTCTATCATGAGAGGAACTATACAGAAACAAAGATAGTAAGTATAAGGAACAAAAAAGGATTCAAATAGACAGAAAGTAGAAGGTAGCAGTTGCATAAGTTGAGGTATTATTTTTATTGTGCTATGAAGTACAAAAGTGGCATAAGTTTGGGTATTATTTTTATTTGCAAATAAGGTATATTTAATCATATTAACGTAAAATATGCACACAGCATAAGATAAGACTTAGCAAGTGGCATCAAATATGGGTTTCATAACTACTGCAACATACTAAAATGTGTTAAGAAACCTACAATACCTGAAATAAAACCAAAACAACGAAACCTGTGTTCAGAACTTCAGATGAGATGTTTAGCTTATTAAGACCTGGCCACCGATTCCAGGTGTTTGACATGCGTTGTAGGTGTTACATATCCAATATTTGTCACATAAGGGTATGGTACCATTCTGATACCATGTTCCCTAGAGAAGATGTGACCATCTGTGATACTACTGAAAGATAAACAATCCGATGACCCAACATGCCTAATCAACTCTCACCAACATCTTGAAACATTGCCTTCACTCGTTAGATGCTAATATATTGCTCACCAGCAGCATGCGATCAGTAATCCATTTGCTACGATGAAGGGTATTTAACATGCAATACCAAAAAAGATAACAGGGCCCGCCTAAGAAAGGCTTAATATAAGTGTAGAGACTTACGGTAGAGATTGCAGCATAGGTAGGTAATATGAATGACATCAATGAAGGGCAATTTAATGGGCAAAACCAAAAAAAATAACAAGGGCCAGCACAGCTTAATGTAAATAGAGACTTACAGTAGCAATTGCAGCATGGGTAATATGAATGACATCAATAACTGAAACAATGTTCCCATCTGTTACAAAACACAAGTTATAGGTAAATTAGAATTGATGCAACAAAAGGGGGACAAAGCTGGCCATTTAATTCAGCAGATAACTTCTTTTCCTTATAGTATACCTCTATCCACGACAGGAAGATGTAGAAATCTTCCATCATGCATGGTATGTAGAGCATCAACTATTGGTGTATCAATAGTTCCACATTCAGGATCTGGAGTCATCACCTGCATACCATAGAAGTATTAATTGTATTAATTGGCCAAGTGTTCTGTATGCATCACTTTTCTTCTTCTCTCTTTATATCTTAATAGACTATTTTGTACATTGCACCTAAAAATACTTGCCTCATAAAAGAAAAGAAAGAGCCACTTAGATGCTTAGTATTTATAATGTTGTCAGATGGAAACAGATATCATGAACTATATAACCCGCCTCCTAGAAAAATTAGCAGCTTAAAACTTTTGGATAGAGTGCCTTTTCCATTTGCACTTCCCTTCTTACTAGACAGATACTAGTACATTGCATACGAAATCAAATTTCTCAATAAAAATGCTATGGAGTCAAAATTAGCACAATTTGCTAACTATATTAGAAATTTTAATTATGTCTACAAATCACACACATGCATCTGAGGCGGTTCTTTCCCCTTTTACTTTTAGGTGAATTAGCATAATTTTGGGGTCGGGTCTGTACCGCTAACAAAAACCATATCCTTCTTTAACACTTCTAACCATGTTTGTCTAGTCCTAGCAGCTCCAAACAGCCGACCTCAAATTGGGATAAAGGCTCTGTTATTGTTATAGTAGTAGTTATCACTGTCATTTTCACAATGGTATTTTACGTGCAACTATTCCACCACCAAGTTTCTTATGTATCATTACATTTATATCTGCATGTAGGTTACAATATAACCCTATTGTGAAAAAGCATTCCACGGCCTGGATTCAAATATGGAACCCCAGCCACATTGCACATGAAGACCAATAGGATCCAACCCAGACTCATCATTTTGTAGCCCTAAGAAAAAGATTACTAGCTATCTGTGTCTGAAAATATGCAATAAGTATCAAGTCAATGAATTATACTAAAAGTATTGTATATAACATCTGAAATTTGAAACAGTGTACTTTAACTAACTATGAATGCCCTTTGGGCTCCACAGTTCCTCTTATTTATTTTTTCTCTAAAATTAGGTGCGCTTAATGACATTGAACCATAGAAAGCATAAAAACATATATCTAAAATAGAAAGTAAATTATACATTCATACTTATCAAGCATCACAGTAAGGTGCTGAAATAATTATTAGGTTATATACCTTTTCCACAGGGGTCGAGTCTGGTGAAAGATTTTGTGCAACTACACGCATTAAAATATCCCTCGAACTGAAATCAATGAGGAAGAGAACTCAGCATATACGAGCAAATCAAGGAAGCATATTCATTTTACTAAAAGATAAACTTTGGGAATAACTTACGTGATTATTCCCCGCGGCTTGTTATCAACTGTTACAACTGCTGAATTCATCTTGAGTTCTAGCATTCTCTTTGTTGCGGTTAACACTGAGTCGGTTGGTGAGACCGTAACGACCCTAATAAACAACGGTTCAATCAGCTCACCACATTACTCTCATATTGCTTGCCATTTCACAAGTAAACTTCCACATTTCAAGATTAGGGTATTACCTACTTTGAATTTTCTGAAATAATGGTAGACAAGGCTGGCCTAAACATTCGTTCCCGAAGTGTTTCAATAAATGTATTAGGACCTGGCCAGAGAAATAAACAGTTGAAGTTGCAATGAGCTATACGCAGCTTTGTGAAGAATCAGCTCCAGAAATTTAAAATAAAAGATAAAAGAAACACGAATACTTCAATGTAATTGAGAAACTCAAATGAAAAAGACAAATGAAGGAATTAGATGAGAATAATTGCCTTGAAACATTCTACCCTAACTCACTCAATTGTATTATACCAGATACTGATGCTCCCCACTGCTTTTCGACACCTTCAACAGCAGCTGCAATGGCTTTTCCTTTCTCTGCTGCCCTCTCCATTCTGGCGATGGCATCATAAAGGCACTTTGCTATATCAAGTAAAGCAATGACCTCACCATTCTCCACAACAGGCAAATGCCGAAATTTTCCTGGATATAGAAAGTACAGGATAAAAAAACTAGTAAGTTTCAAACAGAATGGGTGGAAAGTCCTTAGATTCAGAAGGTCCTCACAAACCTAGAACCATCTTCTGCAAAGCTTCCACAGCTAATGTGTCTGAAAGAACAAAAACAGGATTCCGGGTCATGACTTTGGAAATGGGAGTCTCTTCAATCTTTAATTCACGAGCAATGACTCTTGCTACATCCTTCCATTCAAAACATTATAAAAGCATTATTTCATCAATTGAATCCATGAAGTCCCTATAAATACAATACAATGCTCAAAGGTGAGAATGACTACCTTGTCTGTTAGTATCCCACAAAGCAAACCATTCGAGTCTGTTAGTAGTACAGCATCAACCTTCCTAGCAGCCATCCTACGACAAGCCTCTTGAACAGTTGTATTCTCAGGTACAGTAAGGGCTTTGGACAAACGCAATCTCTTCACGGTTCTCTCACTGCTCAAACTCCTGCTAAAAGGAAAAACATAAACATTCATGCAACTCTACATATGACTGGGTATTACTATTATATCAATGACAATCTAAAGAAGAAGATTGTGTCGCTTGGCACAATGGTAAGGCTTGTTGTTTCAACCCTGGAGGATGCGGATTTGAGTTGCGGAAACATCCAATCTACTATAAAGCACCAGTACTCCATTTAGGAACGCGAACCCGGATGGGGTACTTGGATTCCTTGGTGATACCTAGGTACGTGTACCTCATACATACCCAAATATTTATTTATTTATACTCTCATTTTAAATTTTGGTACTTTGCGGGCATGCGTCTACTGCAACTCATTAGATATGACCTTATATTTTAAAACACAGCTTAGCTAATTGTCTTAGAAATCAAACTTTCTTGATTTTAAACCAAAACTACATTGATTTCGACTTAAATTCATTTGGTAGCAATGGAATTTAAAGTCTTAATTTCAGTCATGAAGTTATGAAGATATATTACTTGTCTTTTGTGTCTACATACTACATAATGCCCCCAATGTAACTTTGTCGTGCATTTTTTGTTCGGGTTTTTGAAATTGGTTTCTAGAAATGGTCTCACTTCATGTGGCAACCCCAAATGTCTATTTCAATATAAATATTCTTCTTTTATTGACTTGTACAGATGGGGAGTGGTAGCCCATGTGGTTGGTATGATGGCGTGTTTTAATAGAGGGCAAGGTTCAAGAGCTCAAAACAATATTTGTGTTTTTGTCACCCATTTTTTGGGAATTTTTCTTTGGAGCCAAGCCTCGAAGGGACCTAGCGACTCGGACTCGAACTCTTACTCTTAACTCTGGTGTGGACGAAGAGCGCAAAGTGGAGCTTTGATGACGTACTTTGCAAATACGCATCAGGTGCAAGATGGCGCTTATGCACGTCATTGCGCCGTTCTACGCTCATTTTTGCATGGGTCGCACGAGTACAGAGGGTCGTGCGGGGCTACGGTTCCGCAGGGAGGCTGCTGCCACTGACAGAACTTAGGTTCCCGTGGGAAGTCAACTCCTACAAAACCTAGGTTCAAGCGGGGGCGGCTCCCGCAAAACTTCAATTTCCGCAGGAAAGGCTCTCCGTATGACTGTGCTCCTACATAACGTCGGTTCCCGGGGGAATGATGCTCTCGCGTGACTGTGCTCCCGCGATTCTATTGTCCGTGTGCTTTGTGGGTGTATGCCCACTTAGTGGGGGGGTTACTGCTGTAATTCACTTAATGGGAAGTTATTCACCGAATTGACTGCCTACTATGGATAGTGGATTGCTAGGGGGATTGGCTCCACTATATATTCTATAGTATTTCTCTTTCGAAAAAGAGACACGTAGAATATATGCTATGAGAGGAGAGTTAGCAACAACTAGAAGAAGCCACGAAGTGTTGTCCGAGAGTCGAAGTATTGTCCGTCCTTTCCAAGGGTGACACTGAGCGTTCCAGAAGTTCTATCGATGAAATTGCTAGTTTATGGGAGCAGATCGGAAAGAAAAAAAAACGGTCGAATCTTTCAGCAAGTATTTGTCTTCTTCTTCTTTTGTTTCTTGTTGTAGCAACTGTGTTGCAAAGTTTTGAATCTTTACATTTCAAAAAGTTGTAATCTTCCACTTTCTTTGTTGTTGTAATCTTCTATTTTCAAACGTACTTTGTACGATCTATGTTAACCCGGAAATAACATTTTTATGAATTGGTGTACTTCTAAACAAGGTACTTATAGTACCCGGTACCCATGCCTACGCTTCATAAGTTGATGTTATTAACTTCTCTATATATGTTAACCGGGAGCCTCGTGGCACCGGGACACCCTTCTAGCGAGTAGCGACAACCGAAAGAGCAATATACCCAATTGAATGGCTAAAGCAAAGTCGGTGCCAAGCGCAAACAACAGCACACAAGTAGTAATCACAAGTTAATAATAATTATTGTATTTTAAATGGTACAAACCCATTTTTTATGGGTGGGGAGCTGGATTAACGCCGCGGGGTGAAAACACAAAAATTTGATCAATCTAATTAATCATGTAACAAATCTTCAATAGAAATAGTGATATCGAGAAAAAAAAAAATAATATCAAGAATCAAGAAGAAGAAGAAGAAGGGAGGATCATATACTGAGGAGATGGAGGAGGACGAGGGAGGGACAGAGAGGTCCTCCTCCCGCCGCCGCCGCCGCCGGCGGTGTCGCCGTTGTTCTCTGCCGGCTTCCTCCGACCGGAGATGGAGATGCTGTTCCTTCTAGAAGGACCTCCTCCGCCTCCGCCTCCGCCGTCCATTTTTTCGATTGGACGGCCGAGAATCGCCGTCGGTTAGAGAGAGAGAGAGAAGGGGGGATGCGATATCTTTTCTTCACACGGTTTTTTCCTCTCCTCCCATTTTTAAAGGGATTCGGTACCTTCCTTATTTTTTCCTCCTCTCTCAGCTAATCTACATTTTTATGTGATTCCCATTTCTGTCCTTGTAAAATATTCCTATTCCTCATTATTTGGAAAGTTTTTTTTTCCCCTCTCTCTCTCTCTCTCTCTCTCTCTCTCTCTCTATATATATATATATATATATATATATATATATATATTTGTTTATATATTGTTTTCACATATGCCCCCCTATATCTTGTTAATTGATGATAAGTCCGATCCAAGATTTCTTGGGATATAGGACGGTGTTAGAAAGTGAGGCATCTTCAAACGGTAGATAAAAATACATCCATTTTTTCTAAACAAATTTTATGAATTTTTTTTCGAATATCAATTTTATAAATCAATTTCACAAATAAAATATTGTTAAAAAAAAAGCAAGAAAAGTAACTAGTTAACTAATCTTAGTGACATTTTTTCTAATAGTCAAACAAGTTAAATAAAAATAAGATCATTTGGAGACAAAATCACAAAGTAACTGTTAGAATAATATAAGATATTTGGAAGAAAAAAAATATAAGTGAATTAGTTGGTCGCGTGGTTAATAGTTCTCTTAATGTATTTCTTGATCTATAGTTCGAACCGTTTATTATCATTTTGGTTACTAAAACTTACTATGTATAAGCAAGTGTGTAGGTCCTATTTGAACCGTCTTCCTTCTAAAGTTATTACTACAAAGTACTACTTAAGTGGGTCTAGAGCATGTTTAGACCTTTCCATTATAAAGGTTGGCTGGACTAGTAAGTAACATTGGGTCTCCATGATGTAATCCATCCCCAGCTCTAAGGCCTCGTTTGGTTCGCGGAATGGAAGGGAAAGGAAATCAATTCCTTGTCATTTCCTTTCCTTTGGGAAATTTTATTTTCCATTGATTTTCCTTTCCGATGTTTGGAAATGCCAAGGAATTTGGAAAGGAAAGTGATTACTTCAATGTGGGAAAGTGATTCCTTACTTGGATGGATGGAATCACTTTTCCCCCTAATTTCCCTTCCATTGGGAATCACTTTCCTTTCCTCCTCAATTCCTTTGGCACCCAAACATAGGAAAGTAATCACTTTCCTTTCCCAATCCGGAGATTCTGCGAACCAAACGAGGCCTAAATGAAATGAGGATAGAAGTAAGAACTGAATCAAAATTATAGTTTAGTAATGCTGGAGTAGTAGTAGTAGTAATTTATTTCATGTGTCGAAGTAACAATATAGGAGGTAAAAGATTAATAATTTAATTTCAAAAAAGGGATATAGTGGTAATGAGGCTAATAAGAAATTTTAACGTTGCTGATGACCTCTTTCTAGTTGTCTAGGAGATTCCTATACAATTCACACTTATTTAGGAGGCAAATGTGAAATTAGGATAGAACAGAGGGACTTATATGCAAATCCCCCACTAGAAAGGGCATTTCAGGGAAACCAGCTCTTTTTCTTGCGTTCGTAAGTCGGAAACCTGGCGAAATCCTAGCTGTAATCATTGACTTCACTAATCACTATTGATCTTTTGAATGATGTGTTAATTATAATCGTTGGCACGCTTTTAAATCCTCTATTTATATAGCTATAATTGTCAAACACTAATGTGGTCAACATTTGTTCATTAGAAACTGTCCCAAATTTAAATTAAATTGGGTTCAACGTGGTGCTGAGTCTGCTGCCCTCCCATTGGTCCACATGGACCCAGTCTTCGACAAAGTTAGCTAAAGTCATCAATCCCTTCACATACAATTATAAACAAGTTTTGTTCTGACTTCATATTTGATTTCTGAACCATCAAAAAATGTGCTCCGCGACACAGGTGTCTACTTTTTTTTCCTTTTTTTATTTATTTACGTAGATGTGTACATTTGTAAATTGTATGTTATCGCGATGGATATTATCATTGGTTGGACGGTTGAGATAGGACCCTAGTCTACCAATGCTCATGAATTTTTTTACTATAAATATTTAACTTTCTTTCAACTTTAATAATTAACTTGTCCATATTCGAACTAATAATTTGTTTTAGCGTGTGTATTCCAGTCAGAAATTAAGGAGTTCCAGAAATATAAGAACTTACTAAGTGTAGCACCAAAAGTGGCAGGAGCTATTATATGATACGATAGGACATTGGACATTACTCAAGTTACAAAAGATGCAGGGGACAACACAATTTGCTAAAAAATAACACATTATTTTAAACACCCAAATTTCTCTAACACAACTTTCTCTTCCTCTTGTAACAACTTTCATTATTCGTGGTTTCAAATCTCATTATAGAAGTTTGAAAGCTTTAGAAATTGTAATAGTCTAATCGGAAACGACGAAGGACAGCCAGAATTCTGGCAGTCCTAATTGTAGTTAAGACTACTAGAATCCTGATTTATTTTAGGAATGTCAAATATATGACAGTCGTAACACTAGTCAGGACTGTCAGAATTCTGACAGTCCTAACAACAATCAAGATTGTCAAAAAAACAATTGTGTGTATTAGAGCAATCAAGGTTTGAGTCCCCCAATCATGTGTGTGCGTGGAATTTCAAAAAAAAAAAAAGGAATAATTTAGCAAATACCCACTATACCTCCATTATTTTTTTATCTAACAAATACCTCCACTCCTATGTAAAACAGAAGGAAAAAAAAATTTAAGTGAGGGTTAAATTTTTTTTACTATTCCATACTAAAAATGGGAGCATTTGCTAGTTAAAAAAAATATTGAGGGTATATGCTAGTTTCAACATTTGAAATGGAGGTATTTGCTAAATTATCCCCCCAAAAAAACAATCAAGATTGTCAGAATCCTGGTAGTCATTTGTCGTCCCCAACCCGACTATCACGATTTCTAAAGTTTCCAACTCTCTATAATGAGATTCGGAACCACCAATAATGGTCGAAAGCAAAAAATGTTGCAAGATGAAGAGGAAGTGTGAGGTAGAGGGAATAGAGATTTGGGTGTTTGAATTTGAGTATTATCTCTAGGGGTGAGCATTATTTGATTATTTGATTTTGGACTGAAGATCGAACCTAACCAAAGCGAATAAGATATTCGGTTTGGTTTTCAAAAAAAACAGTTCGATTTTGGTTCTGAAAATACTAAATTTTCTTATTCGATTTTGGACTTCAATTTTTGTCCATAACCAAAAACCGAATAAAACTTATGTAATTACATTAATACCCTCACTTTATGCATATTTTGTGATTAAAAATGTGTATATTTTGAAAACAACTATATATATATAACAATTATATGTATATGTTTTGAAGTCTAACTTTTTAACAACTAGTCCAATTTTGGACACAGCTTTAAAATACAACAAATGTGTGTACAAAAATTATGAAATTTAAATTTATATCCATAAACGGCCAACCGTGATTTTAAATTGTCAGGTAACTGATATGTGCATCCCAACATACCCTTCAATATTGGCAAATGTCACACTATACTATGATTTAGTCATGCATCCAGATTCTTAAAAGAAGGAATAATTTTCAAAGCTTAAACTACATATGGATTCCATTAAAAAAATAGATCCATGGAAGAAAAAAAACACAAAAGAGAGATGTTTCCTCACTGGAAATTTAATATTATTCTTTTTTCTGCCATTCCAGCCAGTTGGAGTTACATTGTCAGCATGCTTCCATGAACTGCTCTGTCTAGTCTAGAAGTGCTCAATATACATCATATACAGGTACAAATGTACAAATGTAGAAGCCACTGGGGACTTCTTATTCTCTCAAGCTCTTTGTCAATAAATTTACTCACGGAAGCCGCCATTGCGGGCTTTCAGCTGAGTTATCCTCGTAGAAATCCAGCTTCTCAGAATGGTCACACAAGCTTCACTGGAGGACCTCCCTGAGTATTTGACAAAACCAGGCATTACACCTGACAAGTCTAGGAAAAATAGTCTCACTTCATGAACAAAGAAAAGAAATAGAACTTCATACGCTAAAAATGCTTACGTTTTCGCACTCAAATATTGGTAAAAACCATGTCCTTAGTGGCAAGGTATGTAAATATGTCCAATCATCATTTTTTTTTTCCCAATTATCATTTTTTGCCAGTTTCAACCTATGTATCGGAAAATAATAGCTGTGGAGGTTGACAAGTACCATTAATAACGGACAGCACTAGATAGAAGGCTCCTCTAAGCGATGCAAGGATTCTCAAACTATAATAGAAACACTATCTCAAACACAGTCCCCACTTTTTAGTGGGGGCTTAGACATCAACTAATTCATACCCTAGCGACCAATTCATACCCTAGCGACCATATCATTTTCTCCTTCTTTAGAAATGCTCTATGCCCAACTCTCTTCCAAATTCTAACTTTACCCTTATTTGCACCATGTCCGGAACTTGATTCAACTTCTCTTTTTCTTTGTATAGCCTGTTTCATCTTTGCCCGTCTCCTGCTTTCCAATTTAACGTTTACAGATTTATTACCGACATGATAAATATTGTTGTTACCTTGTTGATCATTTAGTGTTTAAACAGTTATTCTTAAATTTATAGAAATAAGTATATTATGTTGCCCTTGATCAAGCATAAATCTTTCATTTTTGATTTTATAAAAGCATTTGACACTTTCGAAATTGAAATTTCACGTAACGCCGCTGAAGGGTCAAGTGCTTCACTGTCCACTTTCAGTTTTCGATACAATACAATCCAATTGAATTTGATTATTTGAGAGATTCTCATTTCCGCTTGTTTGAATCACATTCTGAAACAATCCAGAAGTACAGGTGTATAAAATCCATTGGCGAATTTGGCTAACCTACAGGTAGCATGTGGTATTAGCTTTTGCATAATTTTGACATGATGGTTATTATTTGATAGATTGTAGATCAGTCGCAAGACTCGAGTCATGTTAGACTTGGTTGTTATTCCTACTCTTCAACTAAAGCTTCCATGAGAATAAATTTGGTAGATACACCCCCCAGATAGCATAAATTTCAGTTTCACTAAGTACGTACTTATCTTTTCAACCATATTTTCTTTTGTTATTTCTAATTTATCTGTAATTTGTCTTAGTATTTTATACTAGAAAGATCTAACCACTATACAGAAAATCAATGTCGTATCTTTGAACTTCATAAGATACTACCATGCTATCCTCAATTGCTATAGACGAGAGCTGAAACAAAGAACAATTACATGAAAACTCACCTTAAACAAGAGATCATGAGCAATATGATCCCAAGGCAAAGAGATCGACATCAAACAGCATTTTAGGGGCAAGAGCTCTACATCAGATTTACTCGTTGAAGATGCAGCAGCATAAGCATTCTTTGCAAACACGGAAGCAGCATGGACAATGGTACCTAGACGAAGCCCCAGACCTCTCTTAGACAAATGAAGTGGAGAATGAGGACCGAAATTCTGAAGGCTTTGATCTACAGCATAATAGGAATATAATTAAAAAATAAATGGAGCTGCAAGACGTATAACTTCAAGGAGTTCGCAACACGAGTTTCATCTCTCGAGAATACAGAAAAATCCAATGTAATTCTTGTCCAAAAAGTAGTATACAGAAGTTTAAAAACCAAGTCACCTCCAGGAGAATGAAACATGTAGACCCAATATCAAGTAACTATGTTACTTGAATGCTAGTATATGGGCCTTATAAATACAGGCTACAGATTTTTTCAAACTTAAATTAGAATATGCTGCTCCTGCAGATGCTTACAGACATACTTATATGATATAATTTACACATATAGTGATATTTCATGCCATGACTTACTTAGCTTCTCCTTGATATTTTCACAGATGCACTTATATAGCATTGAAGATTATCATAGCAAAAACAAAGGTACCAATATATATATATATATATATATATATATATATATATATATATAGATATATATGATATAATTTAGACATAGTGACACTTCATGTCATGAATGACTTGCCTCTCCTTGATATTTTTACGGATGCACTTACATAGTATCGAAAATTATCATGACCAAAGGTACCAGTTGATGATACGATGCTTCTTCACTAAATGAAAAAAGTACCCAAAAAAATGATAAAGCAATATGAGACATTAACAGTCTAGACAATTGTTCCATAGAAAAAGGAATTTGAAAGAAATTATAATCAAGGCCATATATATCTGAATAAGAAACCTGCAATTCCAGAAACAGCCACTTCAACTTCTCCACGGCCTCCTGGACCCCGCATATAAAGCCTGTCAGGCTTAGCTGAAACACCGCCAATTGATAAAAGGCTGCCAAATGTAGACTTTCCAGCTGCACCAATCAAGGTAAACTAGTCATTCTATGCTCTAATACGTTGCAAAAGTGAATAAAAGTTGAACAACACCTGAACTGCAAAAGTCAGAGGAGAATTTGTAATGTATGCCAGTGGAAAAGGGAAATATCAAGGAGAAGCTAAGTAAGGGGACATTTTGTACGATATCCAGTTATGACATGAATTATAATAGGGGACATTTTGTACGGCCCCCTCTAACTTTCCGAATCATGGTTGAGCACCATATTGACAAGTCTTTATGTTTAAACCCCCTCCCTCTACCCACTTCATTCTTTAATTCAACTTCTTTTCAAAATAAACAGGAAGATGTCTTTCTATTTAAAATTTAAATTGTTCATTCTCTCTCTCTCTCTCATGTGCACCTTTTAATTAAATATATTTATGAAGTTATATGTTTAATTTCTTTATTTCCAACTAAAATAGAACAAGTGTAACCATTTAGATTTTTTTTTCCTAAGCACATATTCCTATTTGTAACCATTTAGAACTATTTATAACAATTATAACCAACTATACCAAATTGTGCCGATTATAAATAACCATCTAGATTTTATAACCATATGAAAAACACTAACGTAAAAAAGGGGTGATCTTCAATTTTTTCACAGTTTATAATAATTGTCTTTCAGAGCAAATCTCTTCCAAGAAATATTTTGGAACACGCACTAAATATATAATTGATCTTCAATTTATCTTTCATTAATGAACGACATTCTTTTCTTCCTTTATCATGTAGTACGAAGAAAATTGTATATATCTAGATGCAATTTATCAATAGTTTCAGAAAATGCTATAAAAGATTCAAAATTTCACATCAATAAATTTTTTTTCCACGTGGTTAGAGTTTATATTAATTCGCTATAATTGTTACCGATGGTTAGAGTTGGTTTTATTTGACCATAGTTACTACATACGGTTATAGCTGGTCTTCTTTAGCTACATTTAGCTTTAATTGACTACAATTAGTTATAATTGGTTACTGTTAGGTTGCAAATGTTTCAACTTTCAATTTGTTTCTTTTGGTTTGAGAGAGAGAGAGAAGTATGTAAAGGACAAGAGGTAAAAAAAAAACTTATATGTCATTTCATGACAAAGTATTTAATAATTCAACTTTCCGAATCATATCAAGTATAGTTATGTTAGATGATTCACATTTTACATAAATACATACCTAAATATAAAGCGAAAAACAATGAAGTAATATGACGATATGTCATGCATAACATCCTTCTAGTCCTCGGACCAACACTTAGCTTCTTGGTAATTGGGAGATAAAGTTCCATGTTATCTATTCCTCAAAATTCTCCTTTTCTTACATTGTAATTTTGTTTTGTTTTTTTGTTGTTGCATATGGTTATAAATAAGTCTAGATGGTTAAAGTCACTGTAGTGAGATTCTTTCACCATTTAAATCAAATGATAACAGTATGTTGTTAAAGGTGACGCCTATGTGGCCTAATCGTGCATGTAAATTTTTCATCGACTCGTTTTGCATTTATTCTCTAGTTGTGGCGATGGTCGCCTAGACATGCACAGGCGACCGCCTAGGATCACCCAGGGGAAACGCAAGACAACATTTAGGCAGTAAAAAATCATGGGTATAAGGGCCTTTTGGTAAACAGAAAGTGGATTTGGATTTGGATTTTGACTTTCAAGGAGGAAAGAATGATAGGAATTCATGCACTTTCTTGTCCTCCTAGTAAGGGACATATGTTTGGTTGAGATAGGAAAGTAAAAAAATGGAAAGTGAAAAAGTAGACGTATTTGGTTGAGATAAGAAAGTGAAAAATGGGAAGTGAGAAATTATGTAATAATAATAAAATTTATTTTTATTAGTTAACGTTAATAAAATTATTTGGTTAATTGTTAATTAATCTAATTATATAAACAAATATCTAAGTTATACATCGGCAGATCCTTGAGGTTGGACCATTAGAGAGTTAATTAATTAACCATTTTCCTTAATACTTTTAACTAATTAATATCAACTAACTAATATTAAATATATTAATAAACTATGTTAGATATTTATAACTTTGTTTGAGAGAGAGAGAGAGTGACCAGATCGGCAGATCCTTCCTAAATTTTTTTTTTCCTTCTCTTCTTCTTCCCCGTTCATCCATGTCATTCATTCTCTCTCTCTCTCTCTCTCCCCTTCCTGCGCCATGGTCGTGCGGCCGTGGCCGCTACATCTATTCCTTCTCCGGTCGAGCCATGAGGAACAGAGGTGTGGCCGCCTCGACGGCGGTCGGACTCGGTGCTACAGTCACCTCGACGGAGGAGGAGCCGGTCGCCGTCAAGAAGGTGGTCGACCGCTATAGGCGGACAGGAACTGGAACGATGCAACTTTTTTTCAATTTTTTTTTTTAATTCTATGGTCGTTCCTTCCACATCCTAAAAAATAAATGGGAAGTGGAACAATGGATTTGGGAGGGGCCAACATGGGGGGCAGGAACTGCAATTTAGTTTTTTTGGTTGCCTTTCCATGAGTTTCTTTTCCCAACAAACAGAGGAAGCAATGGATTTGGGGGCACTTTCAGCTGAAAGTTGAAATTCAATCCCAAATCCAGTTTACCAAACAGGCCCTAAATGTAATATCATGTTTTATAATGACATTTAGGGTTTCCGGTTCAGGTTTTTGCTACTTGGCCAAAAGAGAAGGAAAAAAGATCCTGAGCGGGTGAGAGACTGAAGTTGCCACAAGTAAAAAAAAAAAAATCTCTCACGTCGCTAGTGAGAGAGACATCCAGCCTCCAAGCCGCAGGCAACAGGACCAGCAGCAGTGTCGTTCGGATCTTCTTCTGAAGAAGAAGAACCAGCAGGCATCAGCTCATTTCTGCCATTAATGACGAAGTGAGCTGACTGATTTTTTTAAGTATTAATATTTTGTAATTTCTTTTTGTTTCTTTGATTCAGTTTTGTTTCTTTAACTGTTTTTTTCAGCAGCTCAACATGTCTTCTTTTGCTTCTACTCATGTGAAACCCTCAAAGATCTAGGGTGGAATTATGGCCAACCATTACCTAATGATAGGAATAGTGTAAATGTGATATATGTGAAGTAATAACAAAGGGTGGAATAAATAGGCACAAACATCTTGCTGGTGGTTATCTAGATGTTAAGGTCTACTCCAAAGTACCTAAAGATGTAAAAAGTATATAGCTGATCAGAAAATGAAGAAGGAAGAAAGAGAGAAATTAAAACATATTTAAATTGCAGGCGTTAACGTATATGAAGGTGGTAATAGTACAAAAGCAAACAGATATGATGAAGAGGTTGAACAATTGGCAAGAAGTGGTCCAAGTTCACGTACTGGTATCAATAATTTGGCTCCTAAAAAGCGCAAGCAGAAGGGTTCCTTTGAGAGCATGTTTCCCTCAATTTTGATGAGCTTGTCCAAAAGCCTCTTAATAATGTTCATAGGGTGAGGGCTAGGAGAAATATTGTAATTACATGGCTGACTTTTTTTATATGAAAATGGGATTTCATCTAATGTTGCAAAGACTTTTAGTTTTACTAAAATACTTGCAGCAGTTGAACAATTTGGTTAAGGTCTAAAAGCTCCATCAAACCATGAGTTGATGGTTACGATCTTACAAAGGAAGGTAAAAGCTATGGATGAATGGATAGACTCATTTAAGGTTCACTGAAAAATTTATAGGTGTTCTATTATGACAGATCGATAGATCGATGGACAGATGGAAGGCGCAGAACAATCATCAATTTCCTAGTGAACCGTCCTAAATGAACAATTTTTTTGAAATCAATTGATGGTTCTGAATATGTCAAGGATGCAAAAATTATTCTTGAGATGTTGAAAGTAGTTATTGATGAAGTTGGTGAATAATGGTGTACAAGTAAGAGCCTTGCCTTAACATTCTCTATTAATTAGTTTGAATTTGAATTGGAATACTAGATAGTTATATACTCATTTAATAATTTTGGAATCATGTTTTTCTTATGTAGTTTGTCACGAATAATGCATCGAACTATAAACTTGTTGGAAAATGATTGATGGAAGATAAAAACATATTTTGGACTCCATGTGCAGCACACTGTGTTTATTTTATTTGTCAAGAAATTGTTGGACATCCAAAGGTGGATAGTGGTGAAGGAACACAGGGCAATTTCCCCATTTTAATACTATAAAAGGACAGACTGGAATGACCAGTAGGTTCTACGTTTAATTGATGTCCATTAAGTGCCAGTCCCGAGCCGAAACAACTTACTAGCCTGCTGCTAGGTTAAAACTTTGTTGATCCCAATATTTTTGGGGCAAAGGTCTCCTCGTTCATGTAGCGGACCCAATATTTTAGGGTAAAAAAGGTTTCTGCATGCTGCTGTCACAAGAAAGTCTGCCAGAAATAATTCTCATTTTTCAACCACTTGACAAACAGTGGACCCTAAGCACATGAAAAGAGATTATAGGAACTAGATTGCTTTATGACTTATATTTACAAGGGTAAATTTCACTAAACCCCCTGACGTGAAGCCCAGATAAAAAGCAGGACATTAAGTAAAATCCAATACTGCAAGTTAAAGAATTAACATACAGTCGTATGCTTCTCGGACCATCTGATAACTAACAAATCCTGAGAAGAGAGTAAGCTGCAGAAATTAAAAAAAGGAAACATTTCAAGAGAAACTTCTGCAAAAATATTCTCAAGTGCTTATTACTATCTATGGAAACGCTTAAGAATGATATAACATATTAGCTGTAAAATCCAGCATTTAGAGAGCAAATATAATGCGATAAAATATAAAGATGGCCTGAAGGAAGCTTGGCTCACACACTACTCTTCCATTATGAGTGAGCCATGAGGCTGCCTATTGGCAAGGCTTAGAAAAGCTGAAGGCTCCCTCTCTGAACTGATTCACGCAGGTCGATACCAATTGAGCTAGCTTATTTTACCTTTACAAGACCTTGGGTCTCCAGAATGGTTGGAGAATAGCCTAATCATGCATGGTAGCTTGCTAACTCCCCATTAAATTTGCTTCTAAGATGTGCATTTAAGTTTAAAGTCTATCCCATTTTATATTGATTGGGTACTTCATGGACTATTACCACTAACTAATAATGCTGGTTGGAAAAGAGGGTATATAGTTAAAGCTTGTACATTCATAAAATGTCCCGGACACTATAGTTATACTGTTTATTTAGGTCCCTAAGCTTAACCCAAAGAAGAAAAAAAAAACAAAAAAAAGAGTTTCTATTCACTATTATACAAAAAGGTTAAGTCAATACAGTGTGGATCTGCAATCAAGATAATGATGTTCTCCCTAAGCTTAACCTTTAGTTTCTATTCAGTATTATTACTTTTTTGACTCTCCCTCCGAGTCTTGTCTTTTTGCTTCTGCAGTCTGCACAGTAAACTATAAGACATTGTCACTTTGGAGTGAGCCAGCATCTATCTCCTTTTCTTTCTTTTTTTGAAATTTTGATTATGTACTACAAGACATTGTCACTTTGGAGTTTGGGTACTTAAGTTAATACTAAGATGACTTATGATATATATTGCATAAATATATTTTTTTATTATATATATATATATATATATATATATATATCCCAAACCGACTAATCCGACTAGTCCCCGACTAGTCCGATTAATCCCTAGTCCCCGCGAACCGACTAGCGACTAGTCCGATTAATCCCTAGTCCCCGCGAACCGACTAGCGACCGACTAGCGATTTTTACAACCTTGTCATGCAGCAAGGAAACAAATAATAGAAAATAACTTTAAACAGTGGAAAAGGCCTAATGCAAACTAAATTATGCCAAGTTAAAGTATTTCTCTTCATACTGACCCATACCAAACTACTGTAGAGAAAGAATTTTGCCTATTGTTTATAGTTCACAATGTCATCAAGATAATGATGTTCTCTTAAAATAGTTTTTTGCATATTTCTCTTTTCAGGAATAGTTTTTTCAAGATGATGAACAACCAAACAAGTTATTTGAACCCAGTATTAGTATGATTTACATGTGAACATATTCCTACCATCATAATTCATAAAGTGAGCGAGAAGGATATCATAGATATCTCCGTGATTGGCATGAGAAAAAAAAAAAACCAATATCCAGTTGTGAACATTTTAGGTACATGAATGCTCTTTACGATATAATAAGTAGGCCATTCAGGTGTAATTCAAACCTTTGATTCTCTAGCTTTGTCTGGATCGGTGTCTACTCTTAAAGGCCCAGATGAGTCACAATTAACCTGTTCTGCTGGAAAAGCTGCTCCTCCGTGTGCATTGAGAAGAACACAAAAGCAATGATCTGTTTCAGACAAAATCTGCAACATGGAAGCATTTCTACTTGAGCGAATTCTCAATAATGTGAGTGCAAGAGGAAATTTATTTAGGCGTCACTTAGGAGTCAACATCTGTACCAACAAGCAACTCAACAAAGTACACATGTAATGAAATAAAATGTACAAGGCCCAGTGACTATGAAGAGAGAAATTTCAAATCATGTTCTTAAAAATTCATGGAAGACTTCTCTTTTACAGCTGACCGAGTTCCTTAGAGTGATCATCACTAATTTTCACTTTGAAAATGATATATGGAGATTCTTCTAGTACCCATCTAAAACTAAAGGTTAAAAGCAGCAATCCTGCAATGGTGCTTTATTACATAAAATTCATCATCAAAAGATCTATATGGAGTTTCTAAGAGCTGACCGAGTTTCTTAGAGAGATCATCAACAATTTGAAAATGATATATGGAGATTCTTCTAGAACCCTTCTAAGACTAAAGATGATAAGCAGCAATCCTGCAATGCTCCTTTATTACGTAAAATTTATCATCAAAAGATCTATACGTATTTCATTAGCTAATACAAGTCAGTCGACTTTGACAAAGCCAAAGGGTCCTTGCTAAGAACCTCAAAATTCAGAAAGAATTTTCCGGTGGTAATTGTACAAAATTGACATCATGTTCCCCCCTCTCCTCTGCCCCCACTTCCTTGACTGCAACTTTTCTCTATCAGCTACACCTGTTCGTCCTCCAATATTATATTTTATCCTCCAGTTGCCAAGTGGAATTTTACATGTACAAAAGATATATATATATATATATATATATATATATATATATATATATATATATATATATATATATATATATATTTCATTAGTTAATACAAGCCAGTCAACTTCGACCAAGCCAAAGGGACCCAGCTAAAAACCTCAACATTCGGAAAGAACCGACATGTGGTAATTGTACAAAATTGACATCATGTCCTCTCCTTTCCAATGCCCCCACTTGACTGCAACTTTTCTCTATCAGCTACACCTGTTCGTCCTCCAATTTTATATTTTCTCCTTCAATTGCAAAGTGGAATATTTACATGTACATATCTCCATCACAATATTATTTAAGACATGCACTACGAGTTATTGTATATATTGCAGTTTTCTTCTACTAGGGCACATGTTAATTAATGATACATTAGTTATAGCAAGTCCATAGTCCAAACCTTCAAGCCAATCAAATTCTTAAATGAGATTCAAATGTTTATAAAATAAACAACTTCTTTCAACACTGATAATTCCAAGAAGAATATTCTATTGCTCACACTACAATTTACATTAGAGTCTGCTTCTTCTGCTCAATATAAGATATTAAGAATATGCCAAATTAATTGAGTAGCCAGAGTATGTTTCGTAATTCAGCGACAATGTGATTAAGCTTAAGTACACAAGATAATAAGGTAATAAATAAAGAATATGAGATAATATCTTAATCAAAATATAGTATCTATGTACTCCTCTCATATAACACTTGTGCTCACATGTCCTGGCTAAGGGAACAAGAAGAACATAACAGGGTGGTAAACGGAAGTAATGTAGTCTATAAATGAACATGACTATTATTTCAATAACAGACCGCTTACCACAGCATCAAAAGTGTCATCAAAGTCATCGACCGCAAAACATATGTTTGGATAGGCAGGTAATGTCTCCACAGCCTAACAAAATATTAATTGGAAATAAGCTATAAGCAAAGGGAAATCAAATATTAAATATAACAACGCATAACTAACCTTTTTATGGTCCAACTGAAAATTTACTCGGCTAGGAGATGCATAGACAGTTTTTACAACCTGTTTCGGTAAGGAACATGTGATTAAAAAATTATGAAGCTATCATTATTCTTCATTGCATTATTTTTCATTATTGATATGACGAGATCAAGCATGATGACAGAATAACAAATGAGAGGAGAAACCAGAAATCCACTAACCAGAAGAGATTTTAACTGAACTTGTAAACCCTAAAAAAACCAGAAACTGTTCTACATCTCTAGTAGTCACAAAGATTACTCTCAAAACCATAAAGAAAACTCTAAGTGCAGTTAAGTATTATTGTATACCTCACTTTAATCCCACATCGCATAGGCTAAAGGAGGATGTCATGACTTGCTCCTATAAATACGAAGGCTTCACATGTTTTATTCATACCAGTTCTCTCTGAATTTCAGGGTATCAAAGCTTTGAAATTTTGGAGGGAACCCTAACACCAAAAACAACCCCCCCCCCCTTCCGACCCTCCAGCTTCTGCAAAGCTAATGGTGCATCCTTCTACAAGACTAAGACGCCTGCTTACAACAAGGCTACTACCAAAGCCTATGACCTGGCTTGAGCCAACGCGTACAACTAAACTACAGCATTTTCTTCAACTCCCTCCCTAGCCTAGCCATCCTTCATGGCTTCTCCAAGACACCTTGCTCTACATCCCTCCCTGATCCCTATACTTCCTCGATGCCATACACATTAGTAGCTTGATTTCATGCTTGCTTATGGTCTCTCGTTTGGTTCTCGTCTTTAAAGCTACTCTACTTCGACATGGAGCTTTGATGTTTTTGATCTCTAGTCTCTTGGTGAGTTAGACAACAATCTTTTTTGTTGTATTGATCTTTTGTGCCCTTGATTATGGTCTCCGACGACGCCAAGTGTGTTCATACTTCATATTGATGCTTCTTCCACTTCGGTCGACTTCAAAAAAGATTTATGACTCACCACGATCTCTCTCTACGGCACAAATAATTACTTGCAATGATCCGATGTTGTAGAAAAGTTTTAAACAACAAAGGCCTCCATCATCACTTGATGGAGTCGACACTGGGCTCCAAGGATCCCAGTATGCCTCTTGGTTTCATAATGACAACAAGGTCATTGTGTGGTTGTCTAACTCTATGGATGCTCATTGCTATAACTCTATTATGACTTCGAAAATTGCCAAGAAAATTTGAACATATGTTCAATCCATATACTCCTCTGAAGACTATTTTCAGAAACTTTATGACATCCTTCACACCTTCAATACGGCCACATAATACGACGACACTTGGAGAAGATTTGCAGAATTTTGGTGCCCATTTCAGCGGCCTTCTTGAACAATGAAATATCTTTCAACGGATCTCCTCTGATCCTGCTACCACTTGGCAACAACGAGAGGTCCTTGTTGGCATCATTCTCTTGGCTCGGTTACCATCTACTATTAAGGACATCCACTCACTGGTCCTCTCTCAGCACAGGTCTTCTTCTCTGACGACCGTCCTATCAACAATTTATCGTGTGCCTATGCCATCTTCCATCTAAGTCGAGTTCATATTGACTGTCCTTGCTACCTACGGCTAGGGCCGTAGTGGTCAATTTCAGTCTAGACGAAGCACTTCTGATTCTTTTTCCAAAGGCCGAGGTATTACTCGTGGGCGTCCTTTATCTACTCGAGGTCGCGATACCCGGGGATGAGGATGTTGCGACTGTGATAGTCAAATATTGTTCCTATTATGGAGAAATCAATCATCGCGATGACTGGTGCTGGAAGAAGCATGGTTACCCTGATAATACACCTACTGCCAGATTAGCATATGCTCTTACTACTGCTCCTCTACCTTCTCCATCTAGTGGCCAGATGCTCTTTCCAATGATAAATGGGACCAATTGCGTCGACTTCTCACCTTTGTAGCTCTTGACAATCTTTCCACTCCATCAGGCATCTCTCTCGTTCTCATGGGTTGTTGATTCCGGCGTCTTGAACCATGTCTCATGACGGACTCTCAAATCTTGTTTCTAGTCCTCACAAATTTATCTTTATGGCCGAGTTTAATCAACAAAAAACGAAAATATACTTAGTTGGCATATAAAACCCATTTAAAATACATTAAATTCATCTTTTTATTGGCTTGACCTTGTATACTCTTATAGTAATAATGTCTTATGTTCTCTCTCTCACTCATAATTTCATTAACATATATAAGAATGCTAACATCAGTTAGTGTCCTTTACAAGAATAAAAAATTGAAGTATATGCATTTTGTTGAAACAGGACCAAAAAAAATGAATTTTTTTACATACATAGTGAGTTAAATAAAGAAAAGATTAACGATAAAACAATACCAAACTTTCAAAATACAACATGGGAGGGAATTTAAAAATGGTAGCCCTTAAGTATTGATTTCAACAAAGTGAAAGAAATGAAGTGAACATTCAGGAAAGAAAACCATTCTGATTATGTTGTTAGCTGACCACCAATGTGGAGAAACAAAAAGTTCCATTGCAAACACACCTTATATATGGGAGATATTGATGTGTCTTCTCCATTTTGATGTCTGCGCAGAGCCTGAACACTGCATAGGGGAAAAGAATCAGAATTTCAAACACCCAAGTAGAAATAAGGTAGCTTCTATATTCACATAATCCGTTAGGAACTAATGTACAAACAGTAGGAAAAGCTCAAATTTTCTTGCCAATGTATAGGAGTTATATATAGAAGGATTCTATGTACAAAATGGAAGGCAAGGTGCCATGTGCAAAGATCAACAACCAAAGAATAAATTTTGCTTGAGAACTTTAGAGATTTTAAATTTAGAATTTCTTACTTCGCTTTTGTAAAGCCTTAAAAACAATCCTTATAGTGTTCTTAGAATGAATTTCACTAGTTACTATTAATTCAACTTTGCATCTTAGAGGATACACGGTAGGATGCACGTTTGATTCACGGAAACAGCCTATATATATATATATATATATATATATATATATATATATATATATTCTGGGGGTAAGGTTGTGTACATCTTGACCCTCTTTGGACCATGTGTACACAGAAGCCTCGTGGTACCAGAATGCCCCTTTTTAGTTATTATGGTTAATATTTATTTATTTAATGAGGCCTTAGCTTGAATTCGAAACCTCCCCAATAACTCTCATCAGCCCCAATCGTTGGATTAACCCCCGGTAGCTGAGATAAGAGCAGTCATTAATGATCATTCATGTCCTGGGCTACTAACACCAAGACCCTCTCCTATTTAATTATTTTTTTGTCGGACTGGGGTCTGAACCCACGTCCACTACTCCCTTCCCTTAATATGCTACCACTGGACCACCCCCTCAGTGGTATTAATTCAATGTTGTGCACATGATTTCGGTTCAATTTTCCAAACAAGGTTCAGTTTTCGGTTTTTGGTATTGAAAATTTTGGTTATTTGGTTTAGGTTTCGATTTTGGGCTTTGAAAATTGACCCGAACCGAAAACCGAAATTACAATTACCTATATACCCTCGGCCCCAGAAGGTTGTAAAAGGCGTTAGGCGCTAATCCCGCGGGCACCTGCCGCCTAGCGCCTAGCCTGTCTAGACGGTCGTCTAGGCGGCCGCCTAGATCCAGGCGATTCAAAAATAAATAAATAAAATCCAAAAAACCTACGGAAATAGTCCATAAAATTCCAAAACATGCATAGTCGGGCGTCGGGAGGTCTAGGCGGGCGTCGGGCGGACACAAGGCGCCCGCCTAAACTGTCACGCCCCGACCCAGAAAATCGCTCGTCCTCGTATCGATTTATCCGAATCATCGTCCTCGTTGGGGCGTGATGCCGTACAAGTTTGGAGTTGCACTCTTACAAGGCAAGATGACAAGTTCTTAAATGGTTATCTTTGATATTGTTATTTAGCAACTAAAGAAAATAGAGTATACGAAACATTTTTTTTTATTGATGAATTAACTGAGATTACAAAAGCTTTCAATAGCCCAACTGAATTTGCCAGATTAGCTACAACACTCAAGTTCTCTCTTGCCCACAAAGGAATTTATTGTTCCATACATCATGACTTTTATATCTTGGCCGCATCAATCATGTTGCAAGTCCGAACGTCAATGCGATCGAACGCTTCAAACGCTACGGCATTCCATGCCTCAACGCGATCAAGCGAAACTCCGCCGCGAGCAGACCATTCCCTGAACCTACTAGCAAACTAGTGGGAGATTAGTACTTTCGTCCTCGCTGTACTGATCAAAGACCCACTTAAATAAACCGACATTTGTTATGTATTGATTCATGCAACATACAATTTAGTTATCTTTCTATGTTCTCCTTAGGATCTGTTTCATGACATATTCGAAAGTAGTAAAGCACGATATCATGGCAAGCATCTTATTTCGATTCGCATAAGCAAGCAGGCAAGCAATAGCAATCTCGTGTTGTTTCGTGACTTCTTACCAAACATTGACGCACTCGCCCTTGCACCGACGCAAGGTGAATATGTCTCATTCCTTCCCTGTCATGTTATAAGTGCTCTGTGCAGGAGCTGTGTTCCTGCACTTTCGGTCCACCGTTCCTCAACTATATGAAGGTCATTGGCTTATCCGCGCCGGAATGGACTAATTTGTTTCTCTTTTCTTTTCTTTTCTTTTCTCAAACTGGATAACCCGACGTCCTCCCCGTACGGGTTTGCTGGCCCAGTATCCGAAGGACGTCGAACTTATCATCAATTGTGGCTTATCACATGTAACACCCATATTCTGAATACGTATTTTGTCAAGCTTGCATGTATTTCAGACATGTATTTATTTTCTCGGATTTTGGCATGTACTTGTAATTGGCTTGACTTGCGGATTTTTGTTCTCGTAATTGGGTTTTACCTGGCTTGGTTTATTTTGTGGAGGAGAATTGGTTTGGTTTGGTTTGGTTTAACATGCATGGAACACCTTAGCCTATGTTCAACCCTCAACACAACACAACCCACCCTCATTAAAACTCCACCTACTTTTCTCTCTCCTCCATAATTCTCTCATTATTTCTCCATCTTCTTCTTCTTCCTTCCTCTACACAACACCAACACCCATAGGCAAGTGCACATTGCCACCACATGAGAACCACTTTTTATTTGTCCATTAGCTAGATTAGGCCATGGAGATTAACTTTAGAACTTGGCATTTTGTGATTTGGAGTCTCCATTGTTCTAGATCCAAGTTTCACTATTTTCGGATTTACATGGTTTTGATCTATTTTGGTTGAATTTTTGTGGGTTTTGATGCTTCCATGTGGAAGAGAATTCAATTTTACTCAAGTTAGACCTTTGAAAATCTAGATTTTGCTTTGATTTGACCAAGATATGAAGAATGGAATTTTTGGTGTTCATGGTGTTCTTCTCGGCCTGGAGTAGCAGCCTGCAGCCTGCGCTCTTTAGCGCAGTGCTGGACTGCGCATCCCCTCTCTCGGCCTGCGCTCTTTAGCGCAGCACCGACCGCGCAGCTTGCCCCTTGGCGAACTGCGCTCAACCCGAGTGCGCATGGATTCATGCGCAGTCTGTTCATGCGCAGTCTGCTGATGCGCAGCCTGTTCATGCGCAGTCTGTTCCTGCGCCATCCGCCCCTGCGCAGTTCACCCCTGCGCAGTTGGCTCCCGCGCAATCTAACCCCGCACGCTTGGATCCTGCGCACTCCACCCCTGCGCAATTGATCCCTGCGCAATTGATCCCTGCGCAATTGACCCCTGCGCACTTGGCACCCTGCGCAGCTGACACCCTGCGCAACCCGACTCCAGGGACCCTTGCGCAATCTGTCCAATCATGGAGATTTGGTTTTATTTTTCCTTAAGCTTGGCTCTTCTATAGTCCTGTATATTGATATTTTATTAGATATTTTACGTCCATTTTATATCCTTACGTCTTTTGTCATGAACTTGATTTTACTTAACATGTTTGGAATGACTATTGTACATGGCATGGTATGACAAGGAACTAGCATAACACGACAGTGACCCGTAGTGGTGCACTCCTGACATGACCAACCTGACATGATAGTGGCCCGTCGTGGCACACTCCTGACAAGTACCCTGACATGATTTACCTTGATAACTTGATAGTGGCCCGTGGCGGCGCACTCCTGACTTGACTTGACTTGTAACTTGTAACTTGACTTGATGCTGTTGCGACAGCTAACTTGACTCGTATAATCAACTTGACACCGTGGGTGTTCCTGCTTGCTTGCTTGTGCAATCCACTTGTCTTGTCTTGCATCATGTCTAGGACGTGACTCCCTGGTTCCCACGGTCAGGAATTCATACTGAATATGGATTAGGCTAATGACTAGATCAAACTATAGTTCATGGAGAATTTCCAGTCACAGGCAATCTCGTTATCTGGGCACTCTTAATTGGACTTGTAGCTTGCCGACGAGTAGAGCACATTTCCAGCGCACTGTCATGTGTTGCACCCTCTAAGTCACCTAAGGGTATATTATCTCCGGGGCAATGTACCCAACCATACTCTCAACCTGCGGAAGGATAACTGGATGGTCTGCAGGACTTGGGACTGGAAAATTCTCATTGCATCTTGTTAGTAATTAGGCTTGTGATAACCCTAGTTAGTTAAGTAGTAAGTCGTAGTAATTGCTTGGCCGCATTGTGAATGGATGGAGTCCAGCCTTGTCTAAGTCTTGTCTAGTCCCTGTACCTGGCTACTCTTGTACATGCTTGTTTTACTTATCTCTAACAATAAATGGGTAGAGACAGAGTGCTGTTCAGGCGAATGGTTACAACCCCGGTCCTTGTTTGGTTTAAGGGTTGTAACCTGGCTCCCGGAATGGTCCCACGTCACTAGTCGTTTATTGTCCTGTTGCACTCTTTATTTACTTGTACCTTCTTCCATTTCTTTTATTATGTTCTGATATGCTGGCTTTTGTTCTTATTTCGTGGCCTCCTTTGTGGCACTTGCTCTTTCTGGGGTTTGACCCAGCTGGTTTTGTGTGGCCAGATTTCGGAGCAGCACCCGAGGATCTACCGAACCTCCAGCCCGATGGTGGCGACTAGAAGGAACCCGGGCTACGAGTGGGTTTTCTATTTTGTTTCGCTCACTCAATTGTAAAATTATTCTTTTGAGACGTTTAGCCGACGAGCACCTGTTAGCTCGATGCACTTTACTTACTGTCTGCCTACGGGCTGTAAACATGATTAACAAATCCTAGGATTGATCATGTATGACTTAACTCTTGCTAGTCCTAGCATTTTGTACGACTAGCTTCATGATCAGCTGATATGTAATATTTGGGACGCCTTTTATTGTATATTTGGTGGTCAAACATCTTGTGAATATATTATTTGCTTGAGATTGAGACAGTAGGCTTGACCTTAAGAGACCGTTGGCTTGTAGTAAACCCTCATATCTAGACAGCCGTGACCATATAGTTGAGATGTATTCTATTTCAATATACGTAGCTGGCTATGTTCGCCCCCGCTCTCCAGTATTCTGGTTCTGGGACGTGACATCACATCATTAGCAGATCGCAAGTCATACCCAAAAGATGTGCACCAACAATGATTATTCATCCCTCCTAGGCCGAACGGTCCCGACGTCCCGGCGCAAACCCGTTCGAGGAAAATTACCGCACCCGTGCACAGGCAATATCTCAAGCCCATTCGACCATACAACGCGCACATCAAACTCATACAACCAAACATAATCTTGAGTCCGAAACTCAAACTTTACGTCGTCTCGCATTTCTCTATTCTTTCAATGTATTCTCACTTCATTCTTCGTTTCAATGTTCAATGGCATCATGCTTCAACTCAATGTGAGTCAAACGAACGACCCGAAGGTCCCGAACATTTTCGAGACATCATGTCACATCCGACAGTTCCGTCACATTCATGCCACAACTGTTCTCTTCGTAACGAATCCATCTTTTATGATTCTCGTGCACGTACGCACGCCTTGACACGATTATTCTCTATTCTTCGAGTCGTGCATGCAATGCACGCCTCAATACTGTAATTCCATGTTATATGCCTTAGTGTTCAATGTATGTTCCTTTCCTCTGACTCGTGCAACTGAGGCACGCCTCGATAGGGTATTCAATGTTCTATAGCTCGTGCACTGAGGCACTCACGCCGATATAGTCTTTCAATGTTCTAGCATGCTAACTCGTGCGCGGGGGCACGAAATTACTCATGCGTTAAGGCACTTGTCGATACAGTTATCCGATGTTCTTATGGCTTGCGCATCGAGGCGCTCGCCTTTGCGATATTCAATGTTCCATAGCGACTCGTACATTTGATGTACGTTTCATTTTAATTGTTCTATCTAGTGTTCGACACGCACTATGTTCATCTCTCGATCGAGCCACGTCCGTGGTCTCGATAGGTTAACTCAGCATACAACGATATATTTTACTTAGGCATGAAGGAGTAGGAAAGAGAAGTCAAAGGCCCCCCACCTTAAGCCGATATGCCTTGTCGTTTCGCTGAGTCGATGCGGCTCGATTTCATGACTTTGTTGCGCGAACAACTCTTCTGACTTAGCCATTCGAGCACTTCGTGCTTCATTGAATTATACGACCGATTTGGCTTACCGAGCCTATGCCTCAGTCCGTTGCGAGGCTGTGATTTGGTTTTGCGAACCCCGTTGTAAATAAGGCAAAATACCGATCTCTTATATTTCAGCGTAAACGTATTGCATGTACACGAAACCAACTAAAATCAATACTTGTCTGAATCGGACTAATTCCTTGCGTCAATTCGATTTCTTAGAATCTTCGAACTGATTCAATGCTTTCTCTTGGGCCAACTTAACATTTGCATCGATCCGACCCGATGCATTTCTTGGGTCAACGTACTCTCGTATCGATTCGCATCGATACTTAATCGGATCAACGCAACTCTTCGAGTCAACGACTCAGCATAATGCACCGTGCGGAGCGGGACATTACATAGACCGCCTTTTAGAACAGTGCGGCCATATATATATATATATATATATATATATATATATATATATATATATATATATATTGTAAGCCCAAACCCTAAAGTTCTCTTATAATTCTCCTTTTTCTCAGCACATTTGGACAAGAAATTTCTCCCCTTCTCTAATCGTTTTTCTCCCTAGATTATCCAGACTCCAAGATGTTAGAACCTCGACCCTATATCTCTAGTCTATTCTCCCTAAATCTAAAAGAATAAAATCTCTCAATTTTTTCCTCAAATTTGGTGCTAACCTCTTCTCCCTAAATCTCTTATGGACCTTTTGCTCTCTTCAATTCTTTTTAAGTTCTCTTCTAATTTCTCTTTTATACGAATTTTCTATCTACTAATTTTTGGTGGTACAATTTTGCAAGATTAATATTTTGTTTCTAGACTCTAAAATTCTACAAACGCCATCTACAACGACTCCTCCAATAGCTCCATCTTCTCCAGCTTCTTCTCGTACTCTAGCACCATCCGCAGCAAGTCCGATCAATCTCCTGCATAAACTCCTCGGTCGAATATCGAGCTCCAACAGGACTGGAAGGCTTCTCTAGGTTATCCGGGATGGGGAGGGTAACGGAGGCTTTATGGTTGGCCGAAGAGGGTGTCGGTCATGCGAATGGTGTTGTAGACGCACGTTAGGGATTTAAGGAAAGGAGAGGAGAGAGGAAATAGAGAGAAAATTTAGTTTCATTTTTTGTTTGTTTTCTAAAAATAAAATTTGAATTTTTGATATATGGTCTAGGCTTCTAGTTGTGCTTAACATTTGTAAAATTGTATTTATTTGGCTTTATTACATTTGTATACTTTGTTACTTTATCGACACTTTGACTGTCAAATTTGTTGTAAAGTTTGACTAAAAAAATTGTTGACAAAAAATTATTGTAAATCCTAGACCAATCCATTATGCAAAGGGCGCGTCAAAACAAAATTAACCCCTAGCCCGGCCCATTATGCAAAGGGCGAGTTGAACCAACCGAATACTCACCCCTAGTTGTGCATATTCAAAATAGTGTCGCACTAATTTGGTATCAAAGCACAAGATCTGTTAATGAAAAGTGGGAAGGCATGTGGTTCGGAGGTATGGTACACGATTTGGAAAACCAAGTGTATGTATAAGTATCAAGTGCTTATAGAAATTGAAGGAAAAAATAATACAGAGTACATATAGATGATATTAGACCTTTGTAATGGCTACCATCATAATCATCGACTAAGCAGATGTACTATTTCAACATCCACGATTACATGGTTGTGTGGTGCAAAAAGTGAATAGCCATATTGACGATCATGGGCAGATTGATGTACGAGGTGCAAGACAACAATGTGTATGTGTTGTTAAAGGTTTATATATAATACTGGTCCGTTGCTAACATGTCGAGCTTTTGGGAACATTGGTTAACTAACATAATACGAGAGCAAAATCTCATGGGTTCAAATCCCCCTTCCACCAAGTAAATGATTTATATTGCCCGTATTTCCACGCGTGATCCTCCATTTGCTAGGCTTTTAGCCCAAATGCACTCTCTAGGCTCATCCACGTGCAAGTACAGCTGAGGTTCCCATACCCCGGCACGCACTTGACATGGGTGTCAAAGGTTTAATACATAATGTTGGCTTATTCCTAACAGCTCGAGCTTTCTGGGAATATTGGTTAACATGTGTGAGTTGGCCCCCCAAATTCCACCAACTTATTAATCATCGTAGGGGAAAATCTGAAATGATCTATCCATGCCCCCAAAGATCGCACGTGATAGGGCATGGAAACTTGAAAGTGCGAAAGAGATGCATCAGCCATTCCTATCCTTCCATTTTCTCTACCCGCCCTGTTGCATAAGGTACTGTTTGGGACGATGGGAAATTGGAGGGAAAAAGTAGAGGGAAAAGTGAGAGAAAAATTAAAAATGATGGTGTTTGGGAGGGGGGGAAATGGAGGAGGAAAAGTTGAGGGAAAAAAGTATGTGGGTCCCACCAAAAAAAATTTCTCCCAAAAATGGGAGGGAAATGGAGAGAGATAGAGAAATTTGAGAGAATTTACCCCAATAACCTCAAAAAGGTAATAATAAATTATCATTTGAGAATACCAAGGACTAAACAGTAATTATATCTCTATCCACAAACAAAAACAAAAACAATTTAAACTTTTCCTTCCTCTACTTTTTGTCCATCCAAACAAAGGAAGAAAAAATTAAATTTACTTTCATTTTACTCTCCTCCATTTTCCTTTCCCTCCCCACAAAAGTTCCCAAACACAGTGTAAGGGTTGCATTGTCTCTTCATCTTGGATGTTCGATCCGAAAAGCTTCATGGAAGGTGAAAATACTCACTTGGCTGGCCATGAAAAATAAACTCTTACAGGCGCAACCACCTCACTAAGGGGGAGATAGTAGAAGGAATATTGCCGCCCACTTTGTCATGTTCAACCTGAAACATCTAATCGCATTGTACTCCAATCTGAATCAAGAGACTTTCAAAGTTATGGGTTGGCTCAATTTATCCAATCAATATGGACCCTCTAACCATGGTTTAAAGTATCGACCGATACCGATCCGATATGGTCGATACCGATACGGTTTGGCATGTCCCGATCCGATACCATCCGATACCCGGTACTGACCGATACCGACATTGGGGATCTCTTTTCCGGTCGATTTGGCAAAGAAAATTAAACGAAAAAGACAAATCAGCAAGGGTTTAAAGCATAATAAGACTGTAAAAGCATGTAAAAGAAGAAAATCAATCTATTGTATGTAAACAAATCGGTAATGGTGACTACTATTTCATTTAATTTCAAAAATGCTAAGAAATAACACTGAAAATACTTAAAATTATGCCTAAATGTATAAAATATATGTTTTTAAATGTAAATAAATTTATTAATAATTATTTGTTTTCCATACCAAAAAATCCGATACTCCGATCCGAAACCGCCGTTAATACCGATATCGCCGATGTCAATACTCATAGGAATAGTCCGATACCGATTCCGATACCGATACTGTGAACCTTGCCTCTAACAAGGCAGGCCTGCTGTGCCACTGTCAGTGAGTGGGATGCCATGATCATGGCAATCTCTCTGAATAACAGAAAGAATCATCTAGATCACAGTAAGATATTCCAGAATAAATCCGCAGCAGAACCAGATTCTCACTAATGTTCTCTCTGATTCCTTGTTCTACATAGACATCACATAAAGCACGGAAGAACTACTTGCTCATCTTTTCCACTACTTCTCCACGATGATTAACCTTATTCAATCAAGAGGTTTTCCCATTTGAAGACTTTTTGATCGGCTATTCTCTAATTGATACATCTAGGTGAGAGATCTTCGCTCTTATGATTTCCATGTAAGTCACCATATGGCCCATTATGTTGGTTCCTGTTCGCTTTCCATCCTTCCTCCTATGTAAGCTCTCTTTGAGATGCTCTATCTTTCATTGCCTCAATGAACAGGGTGGTTCGGTTGCATTTGGCTCAAAACCATAAACAGTGACTCAGTGAGTTTTATAAGGAAAGGAAGCACGTTGCACAATGTAGTTCTACCATTTGAAAGAAAGCCTTGAACTATCTTACAAAGCAACTTATAATAAGAAAACATCTTATGAGAAATAAAAATGAAAAACATATACCTGCATATTGCAACTGTAACTGTAAAGGATGTGTGCGCAATTAAATTCAGGTAAAAAGAGCATCTCCAATCCACATTTGCAGGATTTACACCAACAAGTCTTTCCAACTGATTTGCAAAAAAGTGAAGGTAATGATTATACAAATTCAGCCAAGAAAAATCCAGTAAAGTTCTCTTTTTTTAAACATATGCTTTAGAATAAAGTAGGCAATAAAGAATATTGTATTGATTCTAAATGCTTCGAAGCTTCCCTCAATCAACTCAACAAAAAATCACATATGTGACAAGATTCATCTGTAGTCTTATGGGTACCAAAGTAAAAAAAATATTAAAAAAAAATAAAGTCCTAAAAGCTAAAAAGTCATACAAAACTTTGAAGAAGACCATAATACAACATAAATTTCAAAAATAATTCATAAATACTATTGAAACAGAACCACATGCTACAACAACAACAAAGGCATTATTCCAAATTTTGGGGGGTCGGTTAATCATTTTCTTCCATTCAGCTCGGTTAAGGACCATGGCCTTTTGTAACATTAACAAAAACCATATCCTTGTTTGCAACACAATCCAAGAACCAGAGGAACATGCTACATCAAACAAACAAAAATCACCAACAAAGAAACAGATCGTGCTTTCAGTACCTTAGGAGCCCACCTACGGACAAAGAAAGGACATTGATCCTCCATGTTATCATTGAATCCATATCCATGCAAGTTCTGCACAGAGAAAATTATCTAGTCAAACAAATTTGGAACACCAAAATAACGGTTCATTCCAGAAGATTATATATAATTATTAAGAAAC
This sequence comes from Iris pallida, assembly GCA_029216955.1. Classification (NCBI taxonomy): domain Eukaryota; kingdom Viridiplantae; phylum Streptophyta; class Magnoliopsida; order Asparagales; family Iridaceae; genus Iris; species Iris pallida. Next base: position 6,414,302 of record JANAVB010001796.1, on the reverse strand, counting down.
ACTACCGTGTATCTAACAAAAAAGACAAGGTCATCTTCCTCGCGTCCTTGTGATACCCTATCCCGAACAAAATACAAATCCATCATTTCATGCCAAAACTCCGAATCCATTTCCACATCTTGAGAGTCCTCCTCGTCAACTGCCGTTGCCCCCAAAAGGTGGGAGGAGTGTTTTCTCACCATACTCAGCAACTCATACCTGCGAATAAAGATAATTGTGAAGAAACTATTAAGATTGTTAACCAGGAGAACTTGCACATGTAAACAGTAGCTAAATAAAAACTCTTCCTATGAAAGGTTGTCATAAAGAGAGTAAGACATTAGAGTGCCAAGATTTGGAAAAGATCAACAAAATATCCAATATCCAGGAAAAATCCTTTGAATTCTCACTTAACTAGTTGCACACCCAATGCTTGAGGTCGTGTCGAGAAAAAATCTAGCTTGTGACAGACAGTATCAGATAACCAAATGAAACTTCAACAAAAACAACATACAGGAGATACTTGTAAATATGTTCAGCAAACAATATGGTGGTAGGCACATATGAACAAAATAAACAAAAGTTCCCAGCTTCAACACAAAGGAAAGCTTTATAGAGTATTAAAGAAAGAAAGCCATAGTCAAGGGAATATACACTCAAAAACTTGAGGGGGCTTGATCTCCTGCTGGATCTTTAAAAAAAAAAAAGGATAGATCATAGATCCTTCAAAGAGAGACTTTACAAATTGGTTAGGTCTTGTGAAACCCCATTACTCCCGTCTCCTGGTCGACTCTCGTGTCTCTCGTAACCATATCACAAAGTTGTTGCAATGCACAATAAGTTGTTGTGATGGCCGTGGCCCCTTCAGACTTAAATTTGTGCATCCGCCCCTGGCAACAGCAATGGTAGAACAAATAGTTCCTCGTTCACAACAACCAATAGTACTTCAAGCTCACTTTTGTACACAATCAGGCCGAAAATTTGCATCTCATGTAATGTTTTATCCCCACAACGCTATAGTGTTGTCATCGATAAACCACAGACGCTCCGAAAGAAAAAATGGGTACGCGTTCGGTCGTGTCAGGCACGTATCCGGTACGACACAGACACTACAAAACGCCAAACTCCTGTGTGCCAATTGCACGATTCGCTCTAGTAAATGCACCATGACTTCAATCGTACAGTACCAAGATCTACTAACTACATAAAAGTGTCATCTTTGTCCCCAAAATCTCATTTCCTGGTGAAAATGTACCAAGTATGAAACAATTCGATGACAAAATAGAAACTTTATGAGTTCACGAGAGAGTTACAAAAATTAACCTAATTTTCCATTAGAATCGAGAGAGAGAGAGAGAGAGAGAGAGAGGATACCTAGATGGGGTTTGCGATCCGAAGGCGGCGATTGAAGAGGAGATTGGGATTTCTCTCTCCTCCATATCCAGAGCATTACTCGGCACCAACTGTAGCAATTTCAAAACCTAGGGTTTTGGGGAAGAAGAAGAGAACGAATTGATCGACTTCTGAGTGTCGGAACTCGTCTTCTCGTTTACAGCAAGAAAAAGTCCACAAAAGTAAAGAGGGGCCATGCTTGGGGCAAGACAATTATAAGGGCTAATTATAAGGGCACAGCCTTTTTTTACTCGGGACTAGCCAAGTGACTGTTTTTTATTATTTACAAGTTTGTCACTGAAAAAATTACTTAGGACTATCCAAGTGGTAGGTATAAAAGATAAGTCTTATAATTTTTGTTTTCTTTCCCACTCTCCGTTTCTAAGAAGAAGAATAAGAACAAGAAGAAGAACAAAAAGAACAAGAACAACAAGAACACCAATTTTTGCAAACCTAGTTTATTTTGATTTTTTTTGCTTTCTTCTAATTTTTCAGATCTCTTTCTCCAAACCCTACTTTATTTTTCTTCTTCTTGTTGGGCATTATGAATAAACCCTAGTTGTAGAAGAAATTGGGTTATCAAATCTATCAAATCTATTAATCTATTAGTCTATTAACCAATTTTTCTTTATTAATAGAAGAATATGCATGAAATCCTAGTTGTAGAAGAAAACTATGGAAGAAATCATAGTTGTAGAATAATTGGGTTCATATCAGGACTGCCACAATTTCTGACAGTCCTAGAAGTATTGAGGACTGCCAGAAATTGTGGCATTCTTGAAATAGTCTCGATGTACGACAGGACTGCCACAATTGCTGGCAGTCATAGAAGTAACGAGCACTGCCAGAAATTGTGGCAGTCTTGAAATAGACTCGATGTACAACAGGACTGCCACAATTTATGGCAGTCCTAGAAGTAATGAGGATTGCCAGGAATTGTGGCAGTCCTGAAAGGGACATGCTCTACAGCAGGACTGCCACAATTTCTGACAGTCCTAAACATATTGAGGACTGCCAGAAATTGAGGCAGTCCTGAAAGATACTTGCTGTACAGCAAGTTCCTTTCATGACTGCCACAATTTCTGGTAGTCCTAAAGTCGAAATTCTCGAATAAAAAAAATATGTTAGGGTTTATTTCAATCTTGATAATAGAGTGAAATATGTATTTTAGGATTTATTTTCATGCACTCTTTGTGAGGAAAGAAGTATTTAACCTTTATTGTCATGCATTTTAGGGTTTATTTAATTTTTTTTTGTGCCATCGAAATTGGAAAAGAGAAGGATACTAGGGTTTTGATGGAGATGCTGATGATGGAAATGATGGAGAAGAAGAAGAAGATGATGATGAGAAAAAAACTAGAATTTTGATGGAGATGTGAGAATCGAAATGGTGGAGAAGAAGAAGATGGATAGAAGAAGAAGAAAGCTAGGGTTTGTGAAGAGAGAGAGTGAAAATTTGAAATGAGAGTAATTTTTTGGGTTTGGGGGGCTGTGGGGTTTGGACAGCCCCATGAATGAAAAATTTGGACAGCCCGAGTAAAAGTTCCTCAAAGCCTGGCTAGCCCTAATCCTGACTAGCCCCGAGTAAAAAAACATGTGCCCTTATAATTAGCCATTATAGGTTAAAATTAGGCAAATTCTATTTGCACTTCATATTTGCAAATTCTATTTGCACTTCGTATTTTACTACAAAACAGTCTATTATTTCAGAACAGTCCAGACCTACTTGGAGAAGATAGATGGAAGATAAATACTTATTCTAGAAGAACGTCGTGAATTATAATTATCATTCCAGAAGAACGTCGTAAATCACCGTTCCAAAAAAATGTCGTGAATCATCATTACATAGTTTTACTCTATCTAATTTCGACTAAATTAGGAGAAATTATCCATTGTATTTTATTACAAATGAATTATTAGGTGCCTATTTGATGCCTTTAATAATGTTATATAAATAGCTATACCAATTATGAAATGCTTCTAGAATAGAAATGCTTCAAATGAATCAGTTCTATATTAAAAACGTGTAAGACCTAAAGTTTTTAAAGATTCCGCTCTCCAAAAGAATAGACCGAATAATATAATCCACCATAAATGTTCTTGAAGAAGTAGCTCGCGAAGAAGCATTATCGAAGTGAGATGAGACGATTGATCTATTAGAAAAGTTGGCTTTTGAGGACTTTGTAATTTTTAAAAATATTTCTTTATCCTTTGGAGACTCACTTTTTTCACTTTGCTTGACACGTCAATCGATATTAGAAAGGGAGTTATGTACAAAGGTATTTATGTGCTCATTAATGGTGAATAAAAACTATTTAAAGAAATACAATTTTGATATTTATTTATTTTTTAAACAAAAAAAAATTGTAGAAACCGTTGAAGTTCCATTACATTAGGGTGGGAGGGCAAAGTTTAAAAAATTATGATAAATTAAGGGCATCAAAACGCCTTCCAATAGGCGTTTAATTCAATTTTTTGTAAATACACCTTAAAAAAGGACATCTCAATGTAAAAAAAATAAAAATTAACTACTTAAATTTTTGTCCCTCCTCCAAATTATTCATTAAGTTTTTTTTAATGAAAATGTCCATCTTAAGGGTGTCTAATGTCAAAAAAACTTCCTTCCAATGACATTTTTTTGTTTAGGAAAATTCTTCCCAGAATGCTCTCGTCATCATTAGCTCTTGAAAGTAGTAGACGAGCACTAATAAGCTCCTCCTCCTCCCATCGAGCTCACCGATGATGATACTAACGACGTCGTCAAGCTCAAGCAGGTCTTCCATAGCTACAAGGATTGGTAGGTCCGGAGCAGTACTTCTCCGACCAGCATTATAAAATAAGCAAAAAAAATGGGAAGAGTCGAACATTGTCCGTGTCGACATTGCAAGAGAGGAATCGAAGTTATAGGACTCAAAATCCTAATGAATTCGTGGAATCGGACACGTTGCTCCTCTGACCAGCATTAAAAATCGAAAAATCAAGAAAAAAAAAAGAAAAATTGGATATTAGCAAGGACTAAGGATGCAATCATAGATTTGTTAAGAAATCAACAAAGTTCATCTAGAGATGAAAGTACTTGTGTTAGGTTGAAAATCGCTAGTTTTTTTTGGAAAAAAAAATTTTGGAGACCGATTTTGCGGCCCTGATCGAGAAAGCTAGAGACATGAGGCGCAAAAGAGAATTAGAACTGCTCTCTCTCTCTCTCCTTTCTTCCACGACAAGCAATTTATAAATGGTAAATTGGTAATTTAGCACTAATTGCTTTAAGCAGAGGCCCACATAGAATTAAAAAAACAGAAACGTCCCAACATCATGCTAAAAAAATGTTCATCCAAAGTACGTTTTTTATAGCATGTTTTAACAAAAAAAATAACAAAAGAAAGGCCCATCTCAAGAACATTTTTATGTCAGGATACGTCCATATCTTTTAATTAACTTTTTTAATCTCCGGTTTAGTAAAAACGTCCTTCTAATTTATTTATTTTTTGTGATGTCGGACATAACGTACAGGACTTTGTGCACATTGTGTTATATGTCATTTGGGTCTACTGTCCGTAATTTTTACACACACACACTCTTCTTCCCCACGGATTTATTTTGAGGTCGTTCGCCTAGCCAAGAAGATTATACCTCTCATTACTGAGGAGAAGAGTAAGTTGAGTTCGGTCCTTCCATTTTTTTTTTTTTTTAATTTTAGAAAATTTGCTTGTTGGCAGTATTTCAGCAAACTTTAATGCTTTGTATGACTTTAAAAAAAAATTGGATATTAATGTAAAAATTATAGTCTCCTGTAACCAAAAGAAAAGAAAACACCTGTTCGGTCCCCTTGAGTTTAGTAAGTTGGAATCCTCTTATCCGTAAAAATCTTCCGGAGTCCGGGCAGAGTAGAAGGGACTCGGCCATGGCCGCAGCTACCACCGCCGTCTCCTTCTCCCGTCTCCCGCCGAAGCGTCCGCCGTCATCTCCGCCACTCCTGCGGCGGTCCCGTCACCGCCTCTCCCGCTTCCCGTCACCTCCCCCTCCCTTCCCCACTCTCTCTCTCCGCCTCTCCCGCCCCCCTTCCTCCTCCCGCTCAGAAACCCTAAAAAATCAAGAAGACGACGAAGGCCCCGACAATGAAGAAGAGGAAGAAAGTAAAGAGAACGAGACCTCCACTTCTCCTTCTTCTTCTTCTTCGGAAGTGGCGAAGGAGCTGAAGGCGATGATGGCGGAGAGGAAGAAGAAGGAGGAGGAGGAGGAGCGAGGGTTCCCCGGCCTCATCAGAGGGGTGGCAGCGGAAGTGAAGGAGATCGAGTGGCCCGTCTTCTCCAGGGTGGTGGGGACCACCGGGGTCGTCCTCGCCGTCATCGCCGGCTCCAGCGTCGCTCTCCTCACTGTCAACGCCGTCCTCGCTGAGCTCTCCGACCGCGTCTTCGCCGGCAGGGGCCTCCAGGACTTCTTCCTCTAAAAGACCTCTCTTTCTCTTAGTAAGTGTGCATTGTTTCGCATTATTGATCAGAAAGAAAAGAAGAAGAATAGCATTGAACAGTGATATCGATACTTGAATTGTGTTATATTAGCTCTGATCTAAAATTGGTGCATTCAATTATTAGACTCGAACTCATGTGCGTGTCTGTGTCAAATTGTGTCAAACACGTATCAGACATGGTACATACACTCCTAAACACCCTAGGACTTGTCAAGATCACCATTGTTTGTGTCGATTAGTGTTCATGTCCGTGAGACAGTGTTTACATACATATTTTATATTGCTATGGGACTGGAACATCGGAGGAAAGTTGTGCTCTTGCAATTAACAATTTCCAAAGAAAGAAGCTAAATTTGCAATTTGAGGATCTAAGAAGTGGGTTATGCGATTATTTGTTGATTTGTGGATACAAAAAGTACGCCGATAATATAATGCATTTGCTTGAAAATCTATTTCAGTCAAAATAATGTGGAAAAGTGGAAGAACGGGGTTGAGGAAAGAATGGAATTGCTTGAGATTTGGAATATGCGACCTTATTGAACTGAATAAGGAGTATTCGGAATTGGAGAGTTAGAGATTATTCTGAGGTTGCTGTTAGTAGCATATATTGGTTGCTTACTAACTTACTACGAAGGAGTTACATATCGATGCATGAAACTGTAAGGGACATGACAGTGTTGGCACAAGGATACCTACAATGCAACGGCAATTTGAGTCATGTCTCAAGTGACATTGTTGTTGAGAAGTAGAATATATTTTATTTTCAGCACATTTATTATGTATTTTCCTAGGGTTAGTAATATCTTTTCATATGCTTTATATTTCCTATAAATATTCGCCAAGAGACCTAATTAAATTTTACGCCATTCTATTCACAATGTAATCTTCACTTTCAATATGGTATAGTATCCTAGGTAGTCTCTCTCTCTCTCTATCTCTCTCTCTCTCTCTCTCTCTCTTCTCCTCTTCCTCATTCTTTGACATATAAATATGTGACGATTTCATACTCGATGGCTACTTCTTCTTTGGCGATACTCGCAACCAACGACTCATTCAGACAATTTTTTGGGGATTTCTTCGGTAGTCGGAGTCCCGACTTTCTTCCGGACTTCTCTAATATGTGAAGTCTCGTTTTTCTATTGAACTATTTCTATGATTTCTTTTGTATTCAAAGCCTCGCCTTCCTTTGGTTTTCTTCTCGTATTTGTCGCCTTTTCGTGTCTCGACTTATCTTGAATATTTTCTTCTAGAATTTTTCGTTTTTTCGAACCCCGAATTTTTAAAAATATTTTCTTCCGTGGTTTTTTTTTCCCTACAAAACCTCAGCCTACTTAAGACGTTTATACCATGAGCCCAACCTACTTGATATGTTTTCATTCAGGATATCTCATTTCGGAGTTCCGACGTACTTGAGATGTTTGTTTTCTGGTATCTCAATTGCGAAGCCCTGACTCTTCCTGGATTTCTTCTGTTGTGATGCCCCAACACTCGTTCGACCTCTTATGGAATTTCTTTAGTTGTGATGTCACGTCTTTCTATGGTTCTTTTAGGGATTTTTTCGATCCTGGAGTCCTAGCCTTCTTCAGATGGTTTCTTGCAGGATTTCTTTGGTGACGAAGTTCCAGCCTACTTTTTAAAATTAACTCAAGTTTTTCTTTTTCTCACTCTCTCTAAGCTGACTTGCTTTAACTAAGTTTCAGCTTGCAGGGACATGTTGAAGAGTAGATTAATCATTTTATTTTCAACATATTTATTATATTTTTTAGGGTTAGTGATGTCTTTTCATATGCTTTCTATTTTCTATAAATGTCAGCCAATAGTCCTAATAACATTTTATGTCATTCCATTCACAATGTAGCCTCACTTTCAACAATTGTTAAGGTCTATGCCACTACACCAAGACATTGTTAAAGTGCATTGTGACAAGGGTAAGGGGTATATGTTTATATTGCTTTTGGTAAGGGTTGTGCTTTGGTAGCCAACCACATAAAGCCCTGCGGATCACTATGAAACAAATGCCATGTTTATAAATAAGAATGTTGGGAAATAAAGAAACATGCCATGAAATGACTGTAGCTGAAGTAAGATTTGGTAATGCGGAAGAGTGATAATATATTGAGATAAAGATAAGAGAGATGAGTGCATGTGTCGGAACTTAGAGGTGTTGTCAATTGAGGATGAGCTAATAGGAAAATGTGAAATTGTCTGAGATGGTTTGGACATTGGCATTTGAAATTAATAGATGTACTAGTAATGAGGAATGCTTAATTGTATATTAGTTAGCAGAATGACTATAACTTAGAATGGACCTAAGTTGAGTGGAGTCTCTGTAAAAGAATGGTATTTGATTCCGTAGTATTTGCTCATGATGGAGAGGAGATGTCCCTTAAACTAGTAGATTGGAAGAACATGATTGAAATAACCATCTCCAAAGTTTTGGGATAAAGATATTTTGTTGTGTTGTTGTTCACACTTCACGCCGTTGTACTTTGTAATCTCACATAATGAAACCATTTCAGGAAGGTGGTGAGATTGTAGTACATTTTCTTGCGTGCATGAGCAATCGCATACCACTATAGTCTATGTGGGTGAGATCGTGATCACATACTTGGGGTATCAACTAGTTATTGGACTTCCAATCATAACTGGGAAATAACTAAAATATTTGATAACCAAATTGTCACTTGCGCTGGTTTTGAAGACAAGATTTTCCATCAAAGTGCTAGCTTTGTTCCTCACACCCTTTCTACCATAATTTGCACGCCGTACTTAGGCTTGAGAGCCAATCCATGGCTCACTAAGTGGCGATAGTTAGGTGAAGGGGACACCTTGAATCTTGCCAATATCATAGAAAGAACAATCTTCAGCTCCGTCATGGCGAAGATCTGACCCAAGCACGTGCGAATCCCCATGCCAAATGGAATGTACATGTGTGGATGTTTGCATGCACCAGCAACGCCATTGGAGAACCTATCTGGATTGAACTGATCAGCATCTGTTCCCCACAGTGTAGCGTCGTAGTTGAGCTGGATAGCAGGGATCCAGAGGCAAGTACCCTTTGGGAGATGCAGTCCTCCAAGCTCCACGTCTTGGAGCACCTGCCGAAGTAGCAAGGGAGCTGGTGGGAACAGGCGAAGTGCTTCCTGGATAACTTGTGTAAGCTGCATAAGTAGGTATATATATTTACATGCAATGGGGAAAAATAAAATATTTACATGCAATGGAAGGTTAGTTGTTTTCAGATTGAAGTGGAAGCTTAGTTCTTTCAGAACAAGAAAATTTGGGTTAGTTGCACTTAGCCTCATGAATTATTGATCTAGTTGCAGACATGTAATTAAAGCTTCCCAACACTTTGCTTCCTTCTTTTATTCTCTCTCTTCCTTCGGCTGGAGGTGTGTGTATGGTGGTGTTATTAGGGGTGCAATTCGGGCGGACTAAATCCGAAATCGATCAGGTAAACCTGTTAATGGGTTGGGTTAGGGTTGAAAATATTCGGGTTCGGGCTTGGGCTCGGGTTAAAATATTTGAACCCGATCAAAAATCGGGTTGGGCTTGGGTTCATGTGTTGGGTAACCCGAAGAACCCGAAATCCGACATACATATAATTTATATATATATATTGTTTTATACTACTTACATAAAAAAGTTTAAATTATAATTTTTTCACCCGAACTCTTCAACTCCTTGTCCTAAATCTCATTTCAGTTTTATTTTGTAATGATTGAGGCTTGATTGCTATTTGATTATGCATTTAATATTACTCTTGTTTAAAATTATTTCAAATATCATATTAGAGTCCGATAAATCCGATGAACCCGACCCAACCCGAGCCCAACCCGATCCTCCGGACTTGGTCTTGGGCTTCATATGTTGAGTCCGAAGTCGGGTCGGACTTGGGCTTGGACTAGGCTTATGATCTATCGGGTTGGGCTCGGGTTGACCTCAAACCCGACCCAACCCGCCCGAGTTGCACCCCTAGGTGTTATGTTCTGGTGTGTATGCAGGTGGCTTGTGCTTGGTTGAGGGTGAGGTGGGTAGGTTACGGTAGCTAGTGACATTAAGTGTCCATTTGTTTTGTCTGAAGACTTTAAAAATGACTTACCAAGGTTAACTTTCCTATCATCTCTGGAGTTGGCCTATGACCACCAGAGACTTTCATCACCTCGGAACGAACACGGCCTTGCCACTCTGGATGGCGGGCGAGGAGCAACAACGCCCACTGGGCTGCAATAGTTGCACTCTCCCCCCCTGCAATGTATATGGTTTTGCAGTTGTCGATCATGAATGACTTGGGAAGTCCTGCTTCGTCTTCACTGTCTATCATGGTTTGGAGGAAATCTTTCTTCTTCCATGCTCTTTCTTTTCTTTTGTTCACGACATCTTTTATCAAGGATTTTAACTCTGTAGACAACTTCCAGGCTAGTCTGTTTTTACTGGTAGGGATGAAGCTGAAACAAGCAGTTCCTAATATAAGTTTCTTAATTATTATATCATAATTTACAACTCAACTGAATTTTTGGTTAGATTTGAGATTGATCACCTTATCCCAGGTAGCGAGGAAAGCACTTTGTGCAAAGAAACAGTTTCTTGTATGCTAGCCACTTTAGAGAATATCTGTGCTCCTTGAGTATAGTCGCTTCCAAAGCAAGCTCTTGAGAGTACCTCTCCTCCAAATCTATTCAATTCTGTGTCCACACTTATTTCCGTGACACCACCTGCGCTGTCAAGTTGGGTTTCCCAGGTTTCCAACAATTGGAGGGTCGACATTACCATTAAATCCATCATGTCCTGTAAATATGTAATGAAAGATTTTAATTACTTCATATATATATATATATATATATATATATATATATATATATATATATATATATATGAAGAAGGTAATTGTATTAATAAAAATTGATTACAGGGGAGTGCTAGGTTTCATAATGCCCGACACTTCTAACAACTCAGACTCAACTCACTACTTCGCATGAACAACTCCTACCTAGGCCTATAGGCTATAGCACTCATAGTCTGCCCTTTTGTAACTCGTGCATATATATATATATATTATATATATATATATATATATATATATATGAAGAAGGTAATTGTATTAATAAAAATTGATTACAGGGGAGTGCTAGGTTTCATAATGCCCGACACTTCTAACAACTCAGACTCAACTCACTACTTCCCACGAACAACTCCTACCTAGGCCTATAGGCTATAGCACTCATAGTCTGCCCTTTTGTAACTCGTGCATTGATCCTCACTTTTAGACTATTTCTCTCTTTCTTCGACTCTGCTTCGGCGTACCACGTTTCTCCTGTTGAATGAGTCGTAATCGTGTCTTGTTTTAGTTTTCCTTAGTCAACTGTAGATTATCATTATGAAGCTTTCCAACAGAAACCTAAGATCCATCTGCCTCATCTTAAGACATCTCAGAGGAGCTTTCCGTAAGAGACTAGCTTTTGGAATTGGATTGCCGACAATCCTTGAAGGGAGCTTTACCCTCTGTCGATCCTTCTCCGTAAGAGGAGAATGCCTATCTCCATGGCCAGACGAGGTCTCAACGATTACCCTCTTTGTGGAAGACATGTCTATCTTTACCTCTTTAGCAGATGGGCAACCTACTAGTCCTATCAGGACTTGGCCATCCCCACCATCATCATTGCCTAACTATGTAAGTGATTTGGGTGAATGACACAATTGCGGATGTCCGCCATACCAACATCTCGGCCCAGGTTATCTATACGACCAGAAGAGCTGGTCTAAGTGAACATCCTGGGCTCCGATTTCTTAGGAAAGTGATTCGGATGAATAACCATCATTTCTTTGGCTTGAACCACATGAGTACCGTGCTCTCTCGCAACACCTCCCCGTGCTCTCTCGCAACACCTCCACTAGTTCTTCTCAAATACCCTCCCCAGTTGAATCTATGCACAGATTCTCAGGTTGACTCGGTGGAATTCACTCATAGGTGACATGTTGATAAATGTGCCCAAGCTGCAGAAGTCTAACTGGAACCATAGCAATGATTTCTTCCAAAATTCTTGCAAATGCCAGTTGCTTGCGATGAGCAGTAGGCATATCCATTCAAAGCAAAATTTCGAGGACACTTGCTAATTTACAAAGAGATGGTTCATTCCAGAGATGGAGTAGGAGCTTGGGAACTAAACCCTGATGGATTTGTCGTCAATAGATCTCTCTCCATAAAGATCAATGAATCCCACCTCTTGGTAATGTCATACATCCAAGGACCACCTTGAAGAACAAAATCCAAATGAGACTCCAAGACAAAGTGAATGAAAAAAGAACTCATTCTCTCTAGAGAACACTTCCACTCCTTCTGATAGGGTCCATGTCCTGGGAACGAACGCAGACAAACCAGGGTACATCGGTCTGGGCCTGATCACGTATATGACCAGCGTCTGTTCTTCCATCGAAATTGTTATCTCTGCAGTAGAGATGTCTGTAATATGAACTCCATCCACAGCCGCTGGCTTCTCAAAGTGCAGCCTCATGTCAACACCTACCTGAGTCGGGGACCAAATAGCCGGCCAATTGATGGCTTTGGCTTGGAGAAGACTTGTTCTACTATATTTATAGGAGAGTGCCGTTGCTCCTCCTTCCATAGATTTGTACCGCCACATACTGAATGCCCACTCATGCTCGTCCCCTTGAGTAGATCACCCTGCGACTCCTATCCGTTCTTATCGATGTGATTTTTCTAGCAAAAGAGACGTGCCTCTTGGGCTCTACCTCGATCCGTCCCTATCGAGGACCCATCCTGAACTCGCTAGGGACTTGGATAGTATGGGTACCCTTTACCCATGTTGGGTTGTGGCCTTTTTATATTGGAACTTTAGTCCCACATCGGCTAGGCCAAAGGAGTTGTATCTCTATATATTAGCTATGCTCTTTTAGAGATGAACATGTGGTGTGGATGTGCACATGGGTGTACCATGTGGGGTTATTTTTCTATTGAAAAAAAGGCTAAATCAACAATCGAAAGCATTCATGCTTTTTGCTCTTGGAAAATGTATTTCCATGGGAGCTAAGCCCCGTAGGGGCTTAGCGACTCGGACTTGGGCTCATGAGGCGTAATGTGGCGTTTTGTTGGCGCACTTTACACTTTGCGCGGCCAGGTTGCGCGGTCAGGTTGCGCATGCCAGGTTGCGCAGGCCAGGTTGCGCGGCCAGGTGCGCTGCCAGATTGCGCGGTCCAGGTTGCGCGACCAGTGGCGCGCACAGGTGCGCCGGTGGCGCAGGGTGCACAGGGCGCGCAGGTGGCGCAAGTGGCTCAGTGTCCGTTCAGCACGTGGTGTACAAGGCGCACGGGGTGCACGAGTTGCGCAACTTGCATCAGATCGTGCCTGTGCATGATCTGAGTAGTTACTGCACGTTCGGAGTGGTTTTTATCACGTCCCGAATGTTGTGCTAACCGGACAGTTGCAACTCAGGCCTATAAAAGATTTCTTCTCTCTCACAGAGCAGTAATAAAATTACAGAAGATTATACAGAAAGTTAAAAGAGTTTACAAGTGTTTCTTAACACAAGTAAACAGAAGCTGTGAGAGAGAAGAGAAGCTTTGCACGAGTGTTGCTTTTGCACGAGAGTCCGTGTACGATCCGAGGAGTCAGAAGAGCAGGAGTGTTCCAAAGTTTTCCGACAAACTTGCTGGTTCCTGGAAGCTGTTTGTGTGGGACGAATAAAGCTTTGAGCAACGGTGATCATTCACCCCAGCAGGAGATCTTCCATCTATCGCCTGTCATCTTCACTACTGCTAGCAATTCGGATTAGTACCTTCTTTTTAGAAGTACGTCATTCGGTTGCTGTAACGAAATCTTTTTTAAGATCTTCGTTTACCATAATCCTCTAAGGATCTCTGTTACGCACCTTCCCTGAAGTGTTGCGTTGAAACATTGTCTTTACAATTGTTTCATTTTCTCAGTTTTCCATCGAAAATTGTGCCACGACAATAACAACCCATGTCTCTATAGTCGGCCTAGCTCTAGTCTTGGAACACCGACTTAATAAGCTGGTCCAGCCTCGATCATCCTCCTAGACGTCATCTGGAGGACATGTCTCGTCTCGCCTAGCCAATGGTACTCCCTACTGTTGACCATTAGGGTTTATATATAGGCCTGTTCTAGAAATAATCACTGCTTCACCAGTGAGAGATTGAACTCACCTAGCCAAGAGAGCTTTTGTCTCACCCTCCTTGTCACTTGAGGTAGAAGAAATTATATATATATATATATATATATATATATATATATATATATATATATATATATATATATATATATATATGTGGCCCTTAACAAAGCCAAGAGGAAGAAAAGGATGTAAATAGCTGATCAAAGATTCATGATACAGACATTTGTTGTTTTCGTTGTACACTCACCTTAACTTTATCCTTGTAGAACTCAGGTGCCATGATTTTTCTTTGGCTAGCCCATGAATGTCCATTTGATGTTATAATACCATTGCCTAAAAGAGCAGCAAATTGTTTAGACAGAGAGGTAACCCGCCCAATGGCTAGGGTTGTGCTTATGTTCAAGGCCTTCACGATTTCGGGGTCACTTATGCACAAGAACACGACGTTGCCGGCAGAAAACATGAATGTAGGACCTGCAAGTTTTTATCAGCGCGGGAACAGCAATTAGATTGCATTCCTTACGGAGATGATAAGACTTTGTTAGAGTGTGCAAGATAGGTCATAAGGAACACGACTTTCCATCCCAATCCCCCATCAATAATCCTATGCGCATTTACCCGTAGCCTCGTTCGATACATTGTAATGTAATCGTAATCGCAATATAATCAAATAAAATAATTAATTAATTTTTTTTTCATTTGATTACATTGCGATTATGATTACATTACAGTGAACCAAACGGGGTTAATGGTCTTGTCCCTTTATCTTCTCGGTGCCCATAAGATTCGGGAATGGATAATCGGAATGGAAAGTCGTGCTGCATAGCACGATGACTCTTATACGTGTACCGTAAATCTTGCGCCAACGACACAAAAAAGGGAAGAGAGCAAATCTGTAGTCGCTGCTGGCATCGTCTCCTTGATCTGTTCCTTGAGTGGCAATTGCCTCTGGCTTAATACTTCTCATTTCTAAGATGTTACCTAGGACGAAAGAAGGCGGCGGCCCGGTGATGCCTTGCTCCCTGAGAGCTCTCCGCAGCTTCTCCGGTCTTCGCCACAGAATGTTGTAGAGATAGAGGAGCAGCAAGGCAGCCACGCCCACCACGACCAGGGGAAGGTAATGAGCCATCCGGTACACTCTCTTCACTTCAAAATCTAATGGCAGGTTCCGAGTTTAAATAGAAGGGGGAATTAGATTGTTCATATGCTTTTGGATCTCCTAACATGTCGATAGCTGGCCTGGGTTTGGCTTTAGACCGGCTTTGGACCATTGCAGTTCGTTGTCTTCACTTTAAAACTCAAATTGCAGGTTTCAAGTTCATACATACATACATACAAGACAGTTGAGAACTGTTCACATTATTATTATTATTTGGCTAGTGCGGTGATGCTTTGGACCGGTGCGGCTGGGAATTTTTTTGAAATGGTTGTTAAGGTGCTCAAGAGTCGATCTTTGGAGCATGTAACGATTACTGCCAACATATATATATATATATATATATATATATATATATATATATATATATATATATATATATATATATATATATATATTTTTTTTTTTTTTTTTTACTGCCAACATATATATATATATATATATATATATATATATATATATATTTTTTTTTTTTTTTTTTTACTGCCAACATATATATGAAGGATAGGCATCCCCACAATTTTTGCATCCCCATGCATCCCATATATATATATATATATATATATATATATAGAGGATGAGGGAGGTGAGGTGCCACCCTATGGAGGGTGTCTACTTGTCACCTCCCACATGCTATCATCATGCACCCATGTGCTTGATGATAGCATGGGGGGGTGACAAGTAGACACCCTCCCATGGGGTGGCACCCTACCTCCCTTATTCTCTCTCTCTATATATATATATATATATATGCAAAAAATATATATATATATATATATGCAAATGACCTCTAGCCTAGTGGTTAAGAGAGATGCATGCGGCCCAAGTGGTCAGGAGTTCGAGCCCCAGTGGAGGCGAGTTCGCCACAATTACCCATTGCTTCAAAAAAAAAAAAAAAAAAAAAAAAAAAAAAAAAAAAAAAAAAAAAAATATATATATATATATATATATATATATATATATATATATATATTAGTGGATAACCCGTGCCATAATGGCACGGACACGAACCCGGCCTTCTCGACGTAGGCGTGCAGGCACCAGACCAGCGCCAGGGAGTTCCGGACGGAGACGCGGTCTTCGAACCCGGCCTTTTCGACGTAGGCGTGCAGGCATCGGGCCAGCGTCAGGGACCCGAGTCCGGCGGAGGCGGACATGGCAAAGACCACGATGGCGGCGTAGGGCCTCATGGAGGCGAAGACGCGCAGGGCCGTCGCGGGGCGTCCGAGGGCGACGAGGCCCGAGACGGCGGCGGTCCAGGAGACGACGTTCCTGTGCGGCATTCCGTCGAACACCCGCAGGACGTGGTCGGCGGAGCCGCGTCGGGAGTAGGCAGTGAGCAGAACGGTCTGCACGAAGGGGTCGGACCGGAATCTGAAGGAGGAGGTCGTGTGCGTGGAGCGACCTGGCGGCGGCGGCGGCGGTGGTGTTGAGCAAGGAAGAGAAGGTGTAGGAGTCGGGAGGGACGCGGCGGTGGAGCATTTGGGAGTAGATGGAGAGTGGGTCGGCGGCGATGGCGATGTCGGTGTTGAAGGAGAAGGTGTTGGGGTTGGTCATGGCGGAGAAGAGGGAGGCGGCGAAGGAAGGGTCGGCGTCGGCGGCGCGGTGGAGGAGGCTGCTTGCGACGAAGGGGTTGCGGAAGAGGCCGGCGACGACGGCGTGGGCGAGGATGGAGCGGAGGTGGCGGAGGGAGGGGCGATGCAAGAGATGCTGGAGGCGGGAGGTGCCTTTGAAACAACCGGTTGCTCCGCACCCAACATGGGACCTCCTACTCTCTTATAGAGAGGGGTAATTTAGTCCTTTTATCATCGTTGAACCAAAGCACATGGGTCGGACCAAAAATCCACTGTGCTTTATATCATCGTTGAACCAATTTAGTCATTGACATCTAAAAAAATACACAATCTCAGCTGCACATCATTTAAAATGAATGGTTGAGATTTGATAAAATAATTTGTATTAATTAGCATGCATGTCAAATTGAATCCCACTAATTAATACAACCTACTATTAATTAGCATACTTGTCAAATTTGATTTCCATTGATGTAAATTTGGTATGCATTTAATCTGAATCATTCATTTTAAATGATGTGCGGCTGAAATTGTATGCTTTTTTAGATGTCAAATTTTATGTGTCACCTGATCCCGACCCATATATATATATATATATATATATATATATATATATATATATATATATATATATATATATATATGGAAAACGGGATGTGAGCCATAGGCTCATATTCTTATATGAGCCATTCCATGTGGCTTCCATGTGGACGAATAAAAATATAGTAAATTGGAAAAAATAATAATTACATATATAGAAATAAAAGATCCCATAAAGATTTGATAAATACTAACTTATCATATCTTTACCTAGGAACTTACCAAATATGTTTACGTAGGAATTTAAATCGAAAGAAATAAAAGATCCCATAATGTTAATATTAAGATTAATGTTAATATTAATTTTAATGTTAATATTAATATTAATATTAATATTAATTTTAATGTTAATGTTAATTTTAATGTTAATATTATTTTTATTTTTATTTTTAATATTAATTTTAATATTAATGTTAATGTTAATATTAATATTATTGTTAATATTAATTTTAATGTTAATATTAATGTTAATATTAATTTTAATATTAATTTTAATTTTAATTTCAATATTAATTTTAATGTTAATTTTAATTTTAATTTGGAGGGACAAATGGTATTATTCCTATTTAAATTCCTAAGCAAACTTTTTTGGTAAGTTTCTAAGCAAAAATATGGTAAGTTATTATTTATCAAATATTTTATGAGATCTTTTATTTCCACCTCTTTAAATTTTATGTTCCAAGTCACTATATTTTTATTGGTCCACATGGAAGCCACGTGGGATGGCTCGTTTAAGAGTATGAGCCTATGGCTCAAATCCCGTTTTTCCATATATATATATATATATATATATATATATATATATGTGTGTGTGTGTGTGTGTGTGTGTGTGTGTGTGTGTGTGTGTGGCAGAGATCAAAGTTGGAAGTTTCTTGATTGGCTGGTGGGAGATTTGCATCAGGAGTTGGATGGTGTGCTGTCTGTACTACGTATTCCATATGTAAGAACCTGTTGTCATAGATATCATTTTATTGCGGGTTAATTAGTTGTACCCCCATATGGTTTGTACGTATTTTGGTAACTGTCCCTATTGTTTTAAAAATAAAGAACATCCCCCTGGTTTATAAAGTTAATTAGTTTTACCCCCCTGGTGCATAGAAGAAAATGAGTGGAAAATTAAGCAGCCAGGGGGTGTTCTTTATTTTTGAAACAACGGGGACAGTTACTAAAATATGTACAAACCATAAGGGGGTACAACTAATTAACCCTTTTATTGCATTAGTACATGCACTATTGGCTTGGTTAATAAAGGCAAATTATGAAGGCAATGTAAAAGTTACTCGGGGTTATTCAAGTATTTATAATTTTTTCATCCAAATTTTTTTTACTAAAGGTTGCCCACTATGGGACTGTCACAAATTTTGCCAGATCCCACATACAAGATTGTAGAAAAATTATACAGTCATGACAGCATATATGACTATAGAAAATTTAGTCCCGACTCTTGACTGGATCCAAGATTTATGTTGGATGTCAAAAATTATATTGGCAGGACTGTCAATTTTTTTGATAGTTCAGCATATTGGTAGAACTTTCAAAAAATTTGACAGTCCTGTACTCATAGTGGGCAACCCTGTCACGTCCCAGAACCAGAATACTGGAGAGCGGGGGACAGACAGACACAGCCAGCTACGTACATTGAAGTACAATCCACCTCACAATACGGTCGCGACTGTCTAGATGCATGCGAGTTTATCTACAAGCCAACAGACTCTTATGGTCAAGAACAAGCCTAGTGTCTAAATCTCAAGCAAGCACATAATTGTTACAAGATGTTACATCATCAGACATACAAAGTAAGGTTTTCCAAACATTACATATTCAGATGATCATGAAGTTAGTCATACAAAATGCGAGACTAGCAAGAGTTAAATCATACATGATCAACCCTAGGATTTGTCAATCATGTTACAGCCCTTAGGCAGACAGAAATAGAGTTTCAACACGAGCTAACACGTGCTCGGCGGCTAAACGCCTTAAAAGAATAAGTTACATTAGAGTGGGTGAGAAAAATAAGAAAATTCACTCCTTGCCACGGTTACGCCTGGTGTTCACCATCTGGCTGGAAGGCAGGTAGATCCTCGGGTGCTACTCCAAAATTTGGTCATACAAAATCAGCTGGGTCAGACCCCAGAAAGAGCAAGTGTCACAAGGGAGGCTCCACTTAGGAGCTAAAACTAGCATATAAAGAATAGGAAAACTGATAAAAGAGCATAATTAAATAACATAAAAGACATGCTTTTAAAGAATATACTAGTTTGCATAAATAAATCAAGAGGTGGAATATAATACCCATGTTAATCATGAGACAATCATTCAGGCACGGCCAATCAAGTACTACGGCTTGCTATCATTAGCTAACTAGGGGTATCACAAGCTTAGTTACTAACAAGATGCAGTTAAGATATTCCCACAGTCACAAGCCCTGCAGACTATCCAGGTTATCCAGGCGAGGTTATAAAAATTTATCAATAATTAAGAGAATTATTAGGTGACTTAGAGTGCAACACATGACAGTGTGCTGAAAATGCGCCCTACTCGTCGGTAGGCTATAAGTCCACAGGTGTGGCCGGGATAATGGGATCGCCTGTAACTGGAAAATCTCTCTAAATGAACTACTTGATCAATCTAGTCGTTAAGCTAGTCAGATTCATTATGAATCCCTGACCGTGGTAACCAGGGATCCATATCCTAGACATGATGTAAGACTGTCACGAACTGCACCCAGTGTAAGGATACGAGTGCGTAACAGCGTCCAGCCTACGCCGCAGAATCGACGGTAGAACGATGTTCTAGGTCACTATCTAACAACAACTCACGCAATTATATAGTGTACTTGTCATAATCTCAACTCCGAACGGAGGATAGATATAATGAAGCTCAATCACAGTCTAAGCACGATAAGATAACACATAAGTTTATAACTAAAGACTAAACAACAACAAGAAATATAAACTACTAAATAATAATATCTCAAACAAACTCAAATACAAACTCAATATCTCAAGTTATTACAATTAAGTTCTAAACATGAAACCTAAACCAAGTCTACTAGCTAGTCTTCCGATCACTCCTGAGAGTCGGGGCCAAAGGTAACTAAGCCATCTCCTGCTCCAAGGCAAGTAGGGCAAGCATCTGTAATATTTTCAACGTATCCAGTCAGGATTGGAACGAGCACAACTCATCTAGAAATCCTAAGTAAATGGCCAAGACTATAAAGCAGTTATAAACAGTTATATTGATGAACATGGAAGTTTTATACAGGTAATGATGTAGAACAACAGTTAAAGTACAAGAGAAGTAATGCAACGAATCAAGAGATCATGGCAATGCAGACTGTAAGTAAAAAATCTAGCTGAACTAGAGTAAGGTGATATAAGTCCAGATAGTACAATGTAAATCAAGTGTAGTTCCAATGTGAGTCCAGACAATATGAGTCCAGTGTGATTCCAATATGAGTCTAGAAAGTAATTTCAGGGTGAGTCCTAAACATGACACTAACCAGTGTGTTTTAAAATATCGAGATTGACATGTAAACGGCTATGGGTAATACGACACATCACACACCTGGCCAAGTGTGGGATGGCTATCATTTCCAGTATAGGTCCAAGGGAGGTGGTTCCAGTATTTGGGAATGTTCACATGTCTACTTAAATATTTTTCTGTCCAACAAGTACAAGTGAATCCATAACCCGACACGAAAATAAAGTACAAGTCCAGCCAGAACATGATGATGCCAGTAGGTAATTCCAGTAATGGAGGCTAGACATGTAAAATGTGAGTGTCGCATGCAATGGATCCAGTAATATCAATTCGTGTTGACAGAGAATCAAATAGAACTAACTAGAACTGAAATACAGTAATCAACAAGTAAATGAAAGAACTATTAGAGAATGTACTCGTCTGATACCATGAATGACTGATGAATATAGATGTCCGAACCGGAGTCACAATGTCCTATTTAGAGCAATACAGGTTACAATGTGTTCAATGTATAATAATTGTGAAACCCGCAAATTCGATTTTTATTATTAAATTATTAGATTTCGACTGCTAGCATAGTCTTAGATTGTTATTGGTTATTATTATTATTAGTATTATTACTATTATTATTATTATAGTCGGATCAGGAAAAACATTATTTTTAAAAATAAATGTATTTGGATCTTTGATTGCGCCGTCCCGATCCCGTGCCAGGGATCCGACCCCGAGCCCGAACCCGACCTCGAATCCCATCCTAAACCCATTTCTTTTTCTTTAAAATTGTTTAAATTGAATTTTGGAAAAAAAAGAAGCTAGTATTTTCTTATGTTACTTATTAAAAAAAAATACTCATTCAACCCTCACCCGTACTCACAGCACCCCTTCATTCTCTTCCACTCTCTCCACGTTCTCTCACCTCACTAAAAATCCTCACAGCACCCCCATTCCTTTCTTCCTTACTCCAAACCCTCACCATCATCTTCTCTCTCTTAAAACCCCATTATTTCCCCAAAACCCACAGCACACTCCAAACACTCGTCGGACCCGCGGCTGACCCCTACTGAGCTCCCTGCAGTCGACCCGCGCCTCCACGGTCGACTCCCTGTCCCGTACGCCTCCGCGACTGCTGGCGCCCAACTCCTCGCGGCGCCCATCTGTGGCCGCCCCTTCCTCTGTGCCGCCCCCGACCCGTGCCCTAACGGCCGACGGCCCCGCGAGCCTCCGACCGGCCGCCCCACTCGCGACTGACCCGTCCAGCCGCCTCTCGGCCTCTGCCCGCCGCGCGCTCCCCTTGTCCCGCGAGTCCGAGCCTCGCGCGCCGTCTCCCGCGCGATTGGATCCGTGTCGGCCGACCCTCGCAGTGCCCGGCCGCCAGCCGATCGCCCCAGCCCCTGTTCTGCGGCGCGGCGCTTCTCCGGCGACCCTGCGAGTCCGCCGACCCGCCTCCCCGGCGTGCTCCCCGACTTCCGCAGTCGCGGTCAGCCCCTGTTCCGCGGCCCATACCGCTGTCCGCTCCCCTCGGCCCGCTGTTTTCGTGGCTCGCGCTATCCACGACGTTGTTTCCTGTGCCGCTGTCCGCGCTCCCGTACGCTGTCGAGGAATTCTTTTATACATCTGAGAGCTCTAGCCGAGCACCCGAGGTATAAATTCGTGTCCCCGTGTCCCTCCCGTAGTTAGTCGATGATGACGCGGTCCCGACCCCGTTTCGGGGATCGAAAATTGAGTCCGTTGCGTTTAGGGGATACGCACGACGTTTTTACGTCGCGGCGTTGTATTTCTGTGGTTTGGATATTGTACGCTGGACGCGTATGTTTTCCCAACTCATTATATTAGTTGCTGTGTTGGTTATTTTCCTATTTTAGTTGGTATGTTCTATTCTTTTGGTTGAGGTTATTATTGTGGGGTTTGGATATTATCTTTGTGTTGCGATTTGGTGTTTACCCTGGTTTGCGATATTGGTGTGTTCCCTGGTTTGGGACATTTATTTGTTGGTGTGGGTTTTTGTATCGCCTCATGGCTAGATTGTCCTAGTTACAGAGGGATTGTTGCCCAAATTTTCAGTAAAGAATTTCAAAATATTATTATTTAATTAAGTTCATTAATTAAAATCTATTTTCAAATCCGGTCTTTGCAAACGATTTACAAAATTGGTTTTGTTGGTTTTAAATGCGGATTTTGTGAGTTTTTGTATCCACTGTTAGGCAACGACCGTATCGGTCGGATGAGCCTCGGCGAAACGCAAACGCTACAGGATTTCCTGTACGTTGAGGCGTAAGCCAGCAACGTGAGATTGCATGACCAATTCTGAGACGCCCATTTTCGCTAAATTATATTTAATTTATATTATGTTTTATTTTTAGAACTAGTTACTGGCCTCTAGTATTTTGGGTGCAGGGCTTCGGCCTCCTGACTGGACCGCTTCACGGCATTCAGAGCTCGCCTCAGCTTTTAAATTAAATTAATTATTTGTAAGGGCATAAGCCCAGTTTTTCTTTTGTTTTTCTGTAGTCCTGTATTTGTGTAGTTTAGGATTTTCTGTTCTTTTTGGTTGCTGGTTTGCGTAATTAGACGCGTACTTAAAATGGGTATTATTTTATATAAAAAATTATAAGAGTTTTCTCACTTCTAAATAAAAAGGGATAAAATTCAAGTTTGTATTATTTAAACAAAATTCACATTTTTCTCATTAAAAGAAAAACCTAATTTTACGTATATAATATTAAAGTACAAAGTTTTGTTAAATGAATTGGAAAATACGATCTTTACCCAATAAATCAATAAATTGGTTCTTTTTTCATTAATTGATTATTGTATCCTGCGACGGTAGAGTAGGTTGATAGCTTAATTAAATAACTTAAAACTGGACTAGGACCTACTTCTAGAAATTGCAACTAGCACACCTAGATTTGGTTCATCTATGTTTCTAAGTCAGGATTCACAACTGTAGGGTTTCGAGGACGTATTTGACTTCATTCCCGGTACCGACATCATATTCCAGTCATTAAACAAAGGCAAGTTACGGTTATGCTATCTTATATTTTAATTAGTAATTGTCAAGTTGCATGTTTAAACCACATTGCTACACGGAACCCTCTCCTAGATTCAAATATTGATTGATATTGATTGTGGGGATATTAGGGGAATAGTGTAGCATTTATGACCAATACCCCTCATATTGCATATTGTTATTGTACGAGCTTACCCCTCTCACACACGGGGATAAGCCGTATCGCGTCGCTAGGATGCTATTGTACAACCCAAGCCGGTCATAGACGTTACATATTCAAATCATTTTGTTTCAAGTATTGAATTGTTAAATTGCTGAAAAATATTGTTTCAACTGTTTAGCTTGCACTTTTCTGTTATTATTTAAAATGTGAGGTACATACTCGTTCTTGCTCCTTTCCTGACTGGATCCCCTCCCAATAGGTGATATTGATAACGCTGAGCTATTGTACAATAGCTATTATGATCCTGTGCTATACCCTGCGGTGCTACCAGAGTCTCCCTTGGAGGACGCAGATCCTGAGGCCGAAGAGCCGGCTGTTTAGCTAGTTGCTATTTCCTAATTTTCTAGTTTTCATTATGTTGGAGATTGTAGGCTTTTGGTTTCAGTGTTTATTTGGGTATTTTCCTTTCCAGTTGTTTTTCTCTTCGTTGAATAAAAGTTTTAAATATTCGTAAATTTGCGTTGTGACAAATGTATAGATGTTGAGATTACCTGCAAATAGAAACAGCTTACTGCCGCCGTCTCACAACGGTGCAGGCTGGGCATGATCCGATTCGACCCAACAATTTGGTATCGGGTCGTGACAATAATTGAAGTAAACAATGCATCTATATGATTCTAAACCATTCTAGGTCAAAGTCAACTCTTGGTCAACATTCTAGTCAAACTAGGTCAACATTCTATGGTTTGGTCAAACTTTAGTCTACAAGTCCAAATAGGCCTATTGAGTCTATTTCTAATAGGGGTGAGCATTATTAGGTTACAAACCAAAAACCGAACCGAATAAGCCATTAGGTTCGGTTTTAAAAAATTTCGGGTCGGGTTCGGTTTTGAAAACCCGCTAATTCGGTTTTCCAGTTCGGGTTCGGTTTTCGAATTCGGGTTCAGTTTAAAACCGAAAACCGAATAGGAGCTATGAATTTACATATATACCCTCACTGAACCCTGTCACCCTCATTTTTCCCGTATTTTCCGTATTTCGTATTTATACTCATATCTGGATTTTGGCATGTATTTTTTTATTTTTCTCAACTTGTGGGATTTCGGTATTTCCCGTATTTTGGGTTTTGGCATGGCTCGGTTTTATTTGGATTGGTTCGGTTTTATGTGAGTTGGATCACCTTAACCTATGCTACCCCTCAATCCACCACAACTCACCCTCTTTATAACCCCCACCTACCACTCTCTCTCCTCATAACTTCCACCATTAATTTCCTTCTTCTTCTTCTTCTCCTTCCTCCACAACTCTCCTAACCCTAGGCAAGTGCATCTTGCCACTACATGAGAACCCTCTTTTCTTTGTCCATTTGATAGATTAGGACATTGTGATCAACATTAGAACTTGGGTTTTTGTGATTTGGGGCCTCCATTGTGATAGATCTAAGCTATTTTTATTTTCGGATTTTACATGGTTTGATCTCTTTAAGTTGGATTTTCGTGGGTTTTGGTGTTTCCAAGTGGAAGAGCATTCAATTCTACCCAAGTTGGAACTTTGGAAATCTGGATTTGGAGTTCGGATGGCCAAGTTATGATGCTTTGAAGCTTTGGGTTCATCCATGGTGTACTTGCTGTTTGGAGGAGACAGTGAGCAGTGTGCAGAGCTGTTTAACTCACGCACACTGAGCTGCGTGCGCTCTTTAGCGTGCGTACGCAGACTTGAGTACGCTTCCTGTTGGAAGCGTGTCTCCTTGAGCGTGCGTGACTTTTCACGCAGCTGCTCCCTTGAACGTGCGTGACTTTTCACGCAGCTGCTCCCTTGAGCGTGCGTGACTTTCACGCAGCTGCTCCCCTTGAGCGTGCGTGACTTTTACGTACGCTGCTCCCCTTGAGTGTGCCTTGGTACGCAGACTTGAGCGAGCCTTGCGTGCGTGACTTTCACGCAGCTGCTCTCCCTAGCGTGCGTGCTTTTGCACGTATGCTGCCCCTTGATCCCTTTGCTTAACCCATTGGCTCTTGGAGTTTTAGTTTTATTTCTTTAAGCTTGGCTCTTTTATAACCCTGTCTTTTGATATTTTATTAGATATTTTATGCCAATTTTATATCCTTATGCCTTTTGTCATGAACTTGATTTTACTTAATGTGTTTGGAATGACTATTGCACATGGCAGGGTATGACAAGGAACTTGTATAACACGACAGTGACCCGTAGTGGTGCACTCCTGACATGACCAACCTGATTTGATAGCGGCCCGTGGTGGCGCACTCCTGACTTGACATGACTTGATAACTTAACTTGACTTGCCTTGACACCGTGGGTGGTTCTTTCTTGCTTGATTGTTAAATCCACTTGTCCTGTCTTGCATCATGTCTAGGATGGGACTCTTGAGTACCACGGTCAGGAGTACCTACTAAAATGGATTAAGGTTAATAACTAGAATAACACAGTAGTCATGAAGAGATTGACACAGCTACAGGCAATCCCGTTACCTGGGCGCTCTTGGGATCTGTAGCCTGCCGTCGAGTAGGGCACATTTCCAGCACACCGTCGCGTGTTGCACCCTCTAAGTCACCTAAGGGTACATTTGTCTCCTGGACGATGTACCCACCTGAATTCAACCCCTAATTTTTGACCTGGGTAACCTGGATGGTCTGCAGGGCTTGTGGCTGTGGAACAATCTCACTGCATCTTGTTAGTAATTAGGACTGTGATAACCCTAGTTAGTTAAAGTAGTAAGCCGTAGTATCTGCTTGGCCGTGATTTATTGAATGAGGTATAACCAGTCTAGCCATGTCTTGATCCAGTACAAGATTGCTCCCTGTCTTGAATTCTTGCATTATTATCTTGCCGATAAATGGTGGGAAACCAAGTTCTGTTCAGACGAAGGGTTACAACCCCGGTCCTTGTTTGGTTTACGGGTTGTAACCTGGCTATCGGAATAGTTCCATGGTTATCTCGTCGTATATCATCCTGACATGTTTTTCGTTAATTCTAGTCTTAACATTATATTTTCTTGTGCTGAATGCTGGCTTTTGTTCTTATTTCGTGGCCCCCTTGTGGCACTTGCTCTTTCTGGGGTTGATCCAGCTGGTTTTGTGTGGCCAGATTTCGGAGCAGCTCCCGAGGATCTACCAAGCTTCCAGCCCAATGGTGGCGACTAGAAGGAACCCGGGCTACGAGTGGATTTTCTATTTTGTTTCGCTCACTCTATTGTAAAGTTATTCTTTTCAGGCGTTTAGCCGACGAGCACCTGTTAGCTCGATGCACTTTACTTACTGTCTGCCTACGGGCTGTAAACATGATTAACAAATCCTAGGGTTGATCATGTACGACTAAACTCTTGCTAGTCCTAATATTTTGTACGACTAGTTTCATGATCAGCTGAATATGTAATATTTGGGACGCCTTATTATTGTATATTTAATGATCATACATCTTGCGACCTTACTTACTTGCTTGTGATTGAGACATTAGGCTTGTTCATGACCATAAGAGACTGTTGGCTTGTAGTAAACCCTCATATTTCTAGACAGCCGTGACCGTATATCGAGGTGGTCTCCATTTCAATATACGTAGCTGGCTGTGTCTGCCCCCGCTCTCCAGTATTCTGGTTCTGGGGCGTGACACGGTTTAAGTGGTGGCCCATGCAGGTCTTGTCAATCAAGAAATGTGAGGGTTTACTGAATAGATGTCTCAATCAGTATTCGCCCTTGATCTCCGCCCGTATTTTCAAATCCCTGAAATTCTTGCCCTGATTACATGCTTGTATCGTTGATCTGTCCTGGTCCTTCCTTATTGTTTCCCTGTGTCGTTTTCCTCAGCGGCACTGTACCTGACCCTGCCGATCAGCAAGGAAGAGCACCTCCCGTGGACCAGCAGCAACCTGGAGATCAAGTCCAGCATTCTGGAGTCGCTTCCAGAGTGATACCTACTGGAGAAGAGTCACCAATTCGGCCCGTCCAGCCCGCAGAGCCAGATGATGGTACCTTAGTAGGCCTCATCAGAACCTTGATAGCTTCCCAGGATCGTCGAAGCGACGTCCTGCACCAGACAGTTCAAGATGCTTTGACCCGAGGCGGACATCCATGGAACCAGGCGGCGAACAGCTTCAAGCGATTGAACCCTCCTTTCTTCGACGGCACCGAGGATGCGATTGCCGCGGATGCATGGCTTCAGGATACCGAGGTGATTCTGGAAGCAGCTAGGACACCCGAGAATGAGAAGGTGGCGGTGGTACGCCTGCAGTTGTTGGACTTGGCTCGCAGTTGGTGGGCAGCGCAAGCCATGGAATTAGTGGCACCCATTGCTTGGGCAGTGTTTAGAGAGAGATTCCAGACAAAGTATTTCGATGCTGTGGCTCGGTACAACCTGCAGACCAGATTTACCAACTTGAAGCAAGGAGGCAGAACAGTCGACAGTTATGCATCTGAGTTTTCTACACTCAGTAGGTTTGCCCCCACCTTGGTGGCGACCGAGTTTGATAGGGCCCAGCGATTCCAGCAGGGGCTGCATTTGGAGATCTTGTTGGCGGTTGAGCAGTTCGAGCCCCAGACGTTCGATGCAGTCTTGAGAGCAGCTAGGAGGCATGAGTACACCTCCCAGAGGATCGTGGATAGGACCGGAAGTAGGAAGCGGTTCCACAGTCAGATGCACCAATCATCAGCTCCAGCCCCGGCAGCCAGGAGATTGACCATTGGAACTCCGAGGCGGCCGGCCTCAGTAACGTCGATTCAGCATTCGACCCCGACGTACCCGCAGCAGCAGAAGCAGAAGCAGACTTCCGCAATGGGATGTTCTTATTGCGGGAAGCCAGGGCATGTGGTGGCAGATTGTCGCAGGGCGCAGGGATTGTGCCTAGCTTGTGGAGCAGCAGATCATAGGATAGGGGCTTGCCCGAATAGGGGTGGTTCATCAGCATCCAACCCTTCTAGCTCTTCGGTGAGAGGACCGGCCCCAGCACCAGTTCAGCAGCAGCAGTATCAGTCTTCGAGGCCCTTGCCGCCTCAGTCTCAGGCATTCCAGCAACAGCACCCCCAGCAGTATGCACAAGCCCAAGCTCAGACCCAGAATAGGCAGAGAGGTTTCCAGCAGAGGGGACCAGCAGCCAGAGGACAAGGTCAGGCCATGATGATGGCTATGGAAGAAGAAGTTGCACCAGGTGAGGTAGTGGCAGGTACTATTCTCGTCAACTCCTTTCCAGCTTCAGTATTGTTTGATTCTGGTGCATCGCATTCATTCATGTCTGCACGATTCGCGACACGGATAGGATTGGAGCCTGAGTCATTATCAGTGAGGCTCAATATACTTACTGGTAATGGCCTTGTGGGAGTAGATCGAGTGTTTTCCTCGTGTCGGGTCGTAGTTAGCGGTAGGGAGTTTCCCGCTAGATTCATAGAGTTTCCTATGGCAGACTATGATGTAGTCCTAGGCATGGATTGGTTGAGGAACCAGTATGCTAGGATAGACTGCCATATTGGCAGAGTTGTCTTTAGTATCCCCGGCGAGCCAGAGTTTTCGTTTTCCAGAGGCGCAGTGGAGCCATCTTTCCCAGCATTGCGGATGGCAGTAGCAGCAGTGCAGCTACCCCGGATAGTTGAAGAGTTTCCAGATGTCTTTCCAGAGGAGCTTCCAGGGATGCCGCCGGAGCGGGAGATTGAGTTCACTATAGACTTGATTCCCGGGACAGCACCAGTATCAGAGCGAGTCTATAGGATGGCGCCTTCAGAGTTGGAGATTTTATATAAGATGATTGAAGAACTGAGGACCAAGGGATTCATCCGTGCTAGTGGATCGCCTTGGGGAGCCCCGATGCTTCTTGTAAAAAATAAGGATGGTACGTCCAGGCTATGTGTTGATTATCGTACCTTGAATTCGGTGACAATCAAGAACAGATACCCTCTTCCGAGGATAGATGACTTGTTTGATCAGCTCAGAGGGGCTTCAGTGTTCTCGAAGATCGACTTGCGATCGGGATACCACCAGATCAGAGTCAGAGAGCAGGACATCCCGAAGACAGCATTCAGATCGAGGTATGGGCATTGGGAGTTCCTTGTTATGCCCTTTGGAGCGACCAATGCGCCGGCCGTATTCATGGACCTCATGAATCGTATTTTCATGCCTTACTTGGATCAGTTTGTGATCGTGTTCCTAGATGACATCCTGGTCTACAGCAAGAGTGAAGCAGAGCATGAGCAGCATCTCAGAATCGTCCTTCAGACGCTTAGGGAGCATCAGTTGTACGCCAAGTTCAGTAAATGCGAGTTCTGGCTCGATCGCATTTCGTACTTGGGTCACATCATTACCCGAGGAGGAGTGGAAGTGGACCCCCAGAAGATTGTGGCTATCGAGTCGTGGCCGGTACCCAGCTCAGTGGCAGAGGTTCGCAGCTTCCTTGGATTGGTCGGCTACTACCGGCGGTTCGTTTCAGATTTCGCAAGGATTTCAGCGCCGATGACCCAGTTGACCCGCAAGGATGTGCCGTTTGTTTGGACAGCAGAGTGTCAGGAATCATTTGAGAAGTTGAAGCGAGGTTTGATAACGGCTCCCATTCTCACCCTTCCAGATGGGACCGGAGGATTCACAGTTTATTGCGACGCTTCAGGCAGAGGATTGGGGTGTGTCTTGATGCAACATGGGAAGGTAATATCTTATGCGTCACGTCAACTACGTGATCATGAGAAGAATTACCCGACCCACGACTTGGAACTGGCAGCGGTAGTGTTTGCTTTGAAGTTGTGGAGACACTACTTGTACGGAGACAGAGTAGAGATCTTTACTGATCATAAGAGCCTGAAGTATGTTTTTACCCAGAAGGACCTTAATATGCGGCAGAGAAGATGGCTCGAGCTACTAGTGGACTATGATGTGGATTTGCAGTATCATCCCGGGAAGGCCAACATTGTAGCAGATGCATTGAGCAGGAGAGCCGGAGTTTATTTCCTGACGGCGCAACCAGAATTATTGGCAGATCTTCAGAAGATGGGAATTGAAGTGGTTCTTCCAACCAGCGTGGCATTGGTGGCCAGCCTACAGGTTCAGTCCAGCATAGTTGAGAGAATCCGGGTGGCGCAGTCAACAGATTCCAAGATCCAGCGACTCAGAGCAGAGTGTGAAGCAGGAAGAAGGCCAGAGTTATGTATCCATAAAGATGGTACACTTCGGCACGGCACTCGTCTTTGTGTACCCAGTGGAGATATCAGACAAGAAGTCATGGCAGAAGCCCACAGTTCACAATATTCTATTCATCCGGGTGGTACGAAGATGTACCGTGATATTCGTCAGCATTTTTGGTGGAATGGCATGAAGAGGGAGATAGCCCGGTTTGTCTCTCGGTGTTTGGTTTGCCAACAGGTTAAAGCTGAACATCAGAGGCCCGCTGGACTTCTTCAACCCTTACCGATCCCAGAATGGAAATGGAAACATATAACCATGGATTTCGTGACCGGATTGCCCAGATCTCTGGCCGGCAGAGATGCTATTTGGGTAATTGTGGACATGCTTACCAAGGTGGCACACTTTTTTCCATTCCGAGTTGGACAGTCGACGGCGCAGTTAGCAGAGATGTATCTCAGGCAGATTGTCAAGCTTCACGGTGTGCCAGTCAGCATCACCTCAGACAGGAATTCAAGATTCACATCACACTTTTTGGCGCATCTTGCAGAAGAGTTTGGGGACTCGTCTCCAGTTCAGCTCAGCTTATCACCCGCAGACGGATGGTCAGTCAGAGCGCACAATTCAGACTCTTGAAGATATGTTGAGATCCTGTACCCTTGACTTCGGTGGTTCATGGGAGAATCATCTGCACCTGGTGGAATTCTCGTACAACAACAGTTATCAGGCCAGTATCCAGATAGCACCTTTCGAGGCTCTTTATGGCAAGAAGTGCAGATCCCCGCTAGCATGGGACGATGTCTGGGAGAGGCAGATGCTCGGACCCGAATTGATTTCCCAGACGGTTGAAGTGGTCAGGAAGGTCAGAGATCACCTCCGAGTTGCCCAGGACCGCCAGCGCCATTGGGCCGATGCTCATCGGCGTCCCTTAGAATTTGCTGTCGGCGACCATGTATTCCTTAGGATCTCGCCTAACCGCGGTGTCATTCGCTTCGGCGTGCGGGAAAAGCTTAGTCCTAGGTATATAGGGCCGTTCGATATTCTAGAGCGAGTAGGAGATGTATCCTATCGTCTCGCTCTTCCGCCGTCGCTAAGTGAGGTGCATGATGTATTCCATGTGTCCCAATTACGACGGTATATTCCGGACCCGAGCCACATCCTAGACCATTCGGAATTGGTTGTTGGTACCAACCTTTCGTATGAGGAAAGGCCCGTGTCTATATTGGACCGGAGGGAGAAGATACTCAAGAACAAGACTATTAAATTAGTCCGTGTTGCTTGGGGTCATCACTCTCTAGGTGAGTCAACGTGGGAGCGTGAGGACGACATCCGATCGCGATATCCCTACCTGTTTGACTCGTGAGGTATAATGTCTTTCTTATGCCTTACGTTTTCCCTTCCTTGCTTGCATTATATGATTGTATGATTGAACTGCTTAGTGTAACTTGTCTGTGCTTAGCGTAGCTTGTCGTGGCAATCTCTAGCTCCTTGATTAAATTTCGAGGACGAAATTCTTTTAAGGTGGGTAGAGTTGTCACCCTCATTTTTCCCGTATTTCCTGTATTTCGTATTTATACTCATATCTGGATTTTGGCATGTATTTTTTTATTTTTCTCAACTTGTGGGATTTCGATATTTCTCGTATTTTGGGTTTTGGCATGGCTCGGTTTTATTTGGATTGGTTCGGTTTTATGTGAGTTGGATCACCTTAACCTATGTTACCCCTCAATCCACCACAACTCACCCTCTTTATAACCCCCACCTACCACTCTCTCTCCTCATAACTTCCACCATTAATTTCCTTCTTCTTCTTCTTCTCCTTCCTCCACAACTCTCCTAACCCTAAGCAAGTGCATCTTGCCACTACATGAGAACCCTCTTTTCTTTGTCCATTTGATAGATTAGGACATTGTGATCAACATTAGAACTTGGGTTTTTGTGATTTGGGGCCTCCATTGTGATAGATCTAAGTTATTTTCATTTTCGGATTTTGCATGGTTTGATCTCTTTAAGTTCGATTTTCGTGGGTTTTGGTGTTTCCAAGTGGAAGAGCATTCAATTCTACCCAAGTTGGAACTTTGGAAATCTGGATTTGGAGTTCGGATGGCCAAGTTATGATGCTTTGAAGCTTTGGGTTCATCCATGGTGTACTTGCTGTTTGGAGGAGACAGTGAGCAGTGTGCAGAGCTGTTTAACTCACGCACACTGAGCTGCGTGCGCTCTTTAGCGTGCGTACGCAGACTTGAGTACGCTTCCTGTTGGAAGCGTGTCTCCTTGAGCGTGCGTGACTTTTCACGCAGCTGCTCCCTTGAACGTGCGTGACTTTTCACGCAGCTGCTCCCTTGAGCGTGCGTGACTTTCACGCAGCTGCTCCCCTTGAGCGTGCGTGACTTTTACGTACGCTGCTCCCCTTGAGTGTGCCTTGGTACGCAGACTTGAGCGAGCCTTGCGTGCGTGACTTTCACGCAGCTGCTCTCCCTAGCGTGCGTGCTTTTGCACGTATGCTGCCCCTTGATCCCTTTGCTTAACCCATTGGCTCTTGGAGTTTTAGTTTTATTTCTTTAAGCTTGGCTCTTTTATAACCCTGTCTTTTGATATTTTATTAGATATTTTATGCCAATTTTATATCCTTATGCCTTTTGTCATGAACTTGATTTTACTTAATGTGTTTGGAATGACTATTGCACATGGCAGGGTATGACAAGGAACTTGTATAACACGACAGTGACCCGTAGTGGTGCACTCCTGACATGACCAACCTGATTTGATAGCGGCCCGTGGTGGCGCACTCCTGACTTGACATGACTTGATAACTTAACTTGACTTGCCTTGACACCATGGGTGGTTCTTTCTTGCTTGATTGTTAAATCCACTTGTCCTGTCTTGCATCATGTCTAGGATGGGACTCTTGAGTACCACGGTCAGGAGTACCTACTAAAAAGGATTAAGGTTAATAACTAGAATAACACAGTAGTCATGAAGAGATTGACACAGCTACAGGCAATCCCGTTATCTGGGCGCTCTTGGGATCTGTAGCCTGCCGTCGAGTAGGGCACATTTCCAGCACACCGTCGCGTGTTGCACCCTCTAAGTCACCTAAGGGTACATTTGTCTCCTGGACGATGTACCCACCTGAATTCAACCCCTAATTTTCGACCTGGGTAACCTGGATGGTCTGCAGGGCTTGTGGCTGTGGAACAATCTCACTGCATCTTGTTAGTAATTAGGACTGTGATAACCCTAGTTAGTTAAAGTAGTAAGCCGTAGTATCTGCTTGGCCGTGATTTATTGAATGAGGTATAACCAGTCTAGCCATGTCTTGATCCAGTACAAGATTGCTCCCTGTCTTGAATTCTTGCATTATTATCTTGCCGATAAATGGTGGGAAACCAAGTTCTGTTCAGACGAAGGGTTACAACCCCGGTCCTTGTTTGGTTTACGGGTTGTAACCTGGCTATCGGAATAGTTCCATGGTTATCTCGTCGTATATCATCATGACATGTTTTTCGTTAATTCTAGTCTTAACATTATATTTTCTTGTGCTGAATGCTGGCTTTTGTTCTTATTTCGTGGCCCCCTTGTGGCACTTGCTCTTTCTGGGGTTGATCCAGCTGGTTTTGTGTGGCCAGATTTCGGAGCAGCTCCCGAGGATCTACCAAGCTTCCAGCCCAATGGTGGCGACTAGAAGGAACCCGGACTACGAGTGGATTTTCTATTTTGTTTCGCTCACTCTATTGTAAAGTTATTCTTTTCAGGCGTTTAGCCGACGAGCACCTGTTAGCTCGATGCACTTTACTTACTGTCTGCCTACGGGCTGTAAACATGATTAACAAATCCTAGGGTTGATCATGTACGACTAAACTCTTGCTAGTCCTAATATTTTGTACGACTAGCTTCATGATCAGCTGAATATGTAATATTTGGGATGCCTTATTATTGTATATTTAATGATCATACATCTTGCGACCTTACTTACTTGCTTGTGATTGAGACATTAGGCTTGTTCATGACCATAAGAGACTGTTGGCTTGTAGTAAACCCTCATATTTCTAGACAGCCGTGACCGTATATCGAGGTGGTCTCCATTTCAATATACGTAGCTGACTGTGTCTGCCCCCGCTCTCCAGTATTCTGGTTCTGGGGCGTGACAAACCCTAAGTATATAAACACTTTTTCTCTCTCTCTCTCTCTCTCTCCACTCACAATCTCATTCTTTCCTAACTTAATTCTAAATTTCTAAGCAGCCGCAGCTCTAGAGCGGAGCGGCCCCTCGCTCTCCCGGCTCCGCCTCTCTCACCGCCTCCTCTCGGCGGCCCCCGGCTCCGTCTCTCTCACTCTCTTCTCTCCCCACTCCATCTAAAAATAAACCCTAAAATCTAGATCCTAACCCTCGAGTCCCGACTCCCGGCTCCGCCTTTCTCACCGCCTCCTCCCGGCGGCCCCCGGCTCCGCCTCTCTCACTCTCTTCTCTCCCCACTCCATCTAAAAATAAACCCTAAAATCTAGATCCTAACCCTCGAGTCCCGACTCCCGGCTCCGCCTCTCTCACCGCCTCCTCCCGGCGGCCCCCGGCTTCGCCTCTCTCACTCTCTCACTGTCTCCGTCAGATCTGAAGTTTTGAACTCTACTTGCTCCTCCAACTACTTTTGTAAGTATTTTTTAATTTTTTCTTTTAATTTATGTTTAATATTTGTGAGATCTGTTATATATAGAACATCCTCTATATAGCAATGTTAATATAGAACGTCCTCCTATAGATCTGTTTAATATTTCTGGGATCTGTTATATTTCTGTTTAATAATTCTTTTAATTTCTGTTTACTTAATTTTTGTAAGTATATTCTTTTTTGTTTAATATATATAGCACTGTTAGTTTATATTTTGCATATATATATCAGATCTTAGGATTATATATATATATATATATATATATATATATATATATATATATATATATATATATATATATATATATATATATATATATTGCACTGCTTATTTTATGAGATAAGTAGACATTCTTCAATCTTTACTACACTGCACTTATTTTATGTGATAAGTTGCTAACAAATATGAAGAGAGGGCAATGATGAGATGGCAATAGTGAGTAGTGGACAGATACTACATTGCATCTATTGATGCACAACTTGCCAATCTGAGCCTTCAAAAACTTCAAAAAATACTTTCTCTTGTTCCATCATGCAGGATTTGGGTCATCTCCTGCTCCAAATTGGAGTCCTAAAAACTGTGAGATGTTGGTAAGTTTTGTGTGAAGTATACTTTCTCTTTATTGCAAGTACATGGTAATATGGCTTATATATTTTTTTTCAATGTTTTTTTTTGCAAGTACATGGTAATATGCATGAAGAACTTATGTCGCTGGATTCAGCAGCATGCCAGCATGATGATGAGTTGGAGGATGATTTCTCTTAGCAATCTTTAAGGTATTAGAGCCTTCTTTATTCCATCATCTCTGCGTTTCTTTGTTTTATGGTATCAGAGCCTTCTTGCTCTGCCGAGTTTTTTTTTAAAAATCTTTTGTGGCAATGGCTTCTAGTCAATCTGATTCAACTTTCCTCTCTTATTTCCAGTTGTTATCAATGCATAATACAACTTCAGCACAAGTTAACAAAAGAAAATTGTTCAGCGTATCCAAGGTGCTGGTGTAGACAAGATAAGTTCATCTTGGTTGTTATTATGGCTTCAAGTTCTAAAGAGGTATAAGGCCATATTTTCTCTAAATCTTCATTAGAGACTTGATCTCTCCAATACTTGTTGCTCATAATTTTAATTATCTGTGACTTCATCTTACATTTCTTTTTATTAGAACTCTAAGTTGAGAACTTTTACCTCTTTCAACAACACAATTCCTTTTGTTTTAGACAAAATTTCTTGAGTTAATTTTCGTCGTGTCATGTACAAGTAGGAGAAGAAAAAAAGGATGACAATTCCTTTTGTTATAGTGTGGCATGTACACTATAAGTTTTATAGTACAATTGAGTTTGATCATTTGAGTTTGATCATTTGCACTGCACTGCACATGTGGGATTTTATCCACGTTTTATAATGATTAGCATGTATAATTACAAACTGTATGTCGTCTTGGTTTTTTTGGCAAAGATGTGGGTTTGTTGTTTACTTGTTATGCACCAAATCTACATGATTGATCCCCCGTGCTTCAGTATAGCATTATTCGTGGAGCTTAACTTCCTTGTTATCAAGGATACATTATTTGTGATGTTGGTCAAAGGAAGAAAGTTACTAGCCACAGATCTATTCTTGTAACTATTGTTGTAATTATTTATTCGTTCTGTATAACATCATGTGTTGTCTGCATATCAAACTATTTTTGTAATTATTAATTCCTTGTCATTTGTATGTGTAGTCTCTGCATATTAATCAAGCTATTGGCCATATGTATTGTTCTTTGTCATATTTTCTTGGAAGAAAGTATTTTTATCTCAATTTGTAAATGTTCTTTGTCATATTTTCTTCAATTTCTTGGGTTGATTTTATCTGTGAATTTTAATAAAGCTACTGGGCCATCTGTGTATGGTTGATTTTATCTGTGAATTTTTATCTGTTATATTTTTTGCATATTAATCAAGCAAATAGCCATCTGTGTGTGTGTGTTTTTTTTAAGTATAAGCACAATTGTTCATTCCATGCCCATTAGCAAATAGGGCCCAAATGGTCGGCCCAGTTAAAAAGGGCCCAACCGAATAAACCGAATAAACCGGTTAAACCGATATTATTAAATCGGTTCGGTTTATATCGGTTGCTCTTATAATCGGTTCGGTTTCGGTTCAGTGTTATTTTGAAATCAGTTTATTCGATTTGGGTAAATTCGGTTCGGTTTAAACCGATTTAACCGAATGCTCTGCCCTAATTTCTAGGTCAATCTATAGGTTAACACAAGTATGGGCTAAGGTATACTAAGTTAAGTATATATGTATATCATATATAAATATATCACAAAATAGCTACTAGCCTACAAATACCATATATATACATTACACCATATAACTTATACATATATCTCATATATATATATATAGCTATAGCCTATGCCTAACTATACTCAATATATAGGTATATTGGACCTCACATAAATATCTAGCTTATATGTATACTCACTCAAATATACATACAACATAACCTATGACCTAACTAATGAACTCAGGAAATCTGAGAACACTCAAACAACCTACCAACATCACATCAACCCCAAACTATATCTCATGTATACAACCTATATATACATACACATGTATATCACTCATCTACAATACTCCTATAATACATATATGTATATTGTATGCCTAACTATCCCAAGGACTGAAACTTAGTGTAATGGACTGACCAAATCATGCTAGGTGGACTGAACCTAACGTGGGACATCATAGTGATCAAAGGGTCAGCTGCCACTCACTACATGGCAGCCACATGGCCTGCCTAGGCTGCTACTGCTGCTGCAGGCTTGCTCAACCTACTGAAACCAACTCTCCACTGAACAACCAACGCATCAACCCTCCACTGAACAACCAACTCATCAACCAAATACATGCATATACATAAAAATCTATATCTCAGGAAATCCCCAAAACCCAGTTATACTTAACATGAACTATGAATATCCCAAATCAATTTGTAACTGAAAACAAGTATCGGACATCTAAACATTGCATTCGAAAACCTATACATGCATGTAACTGTAAATAGGAAAGGGGTGTGTGTGTCGAATGTGTGTCAGCAAGTGAGGGTGTCAAACCTGTGTCGAAGAGTCCACGAGTCGTGTCCAGAGTGTGTCGAAAAGAGGTGTCAACAAGCGAACAAGTGTCAAGTGTGTGCAGGTACCTGTGTTTGACAGTGAGAGTGTCACAAGGTTGTGTCAAGCAATGGTGAGTGTCCAGTGTCAATAGTGTCAGGTAATATCAAGAAGGGGTGTATGTACACATCTATCTAAGATTCGTGTCCAAAATGTGTTGAAATTGTGTCGAAACACAAGTGTCAGGAACTGGTGTCAAAACTGGACAGAACACTGCCTCGTGCACATGTGTCGAGTGAGCTAGGGACATGTGTGTCCAACCAAGTGTGTCGTGGTCGTGTCCTAGGATAGGCTAGGTATAGGGCTACGTGTCCAATAGCCTGAAACGTGTCCTCGTGTCGTCGTGTCCACGATACGAACCCGTATCAGAGCTAATTGCTCGCGTGCGTGTGTGAGGGCTGTGACATCTGTGTAACTCCCTAAGCCCATTTTGTGTATTTTCGATCATTTCCTAAATTTCTGTGTTTTTTTAAGAAATAAAATATTGGAGCTTTATAAGAAAATATTGATTTGGATAAAAGATTTAAGAAAACTATATTTTGTTTTAATTTAAAATCTCAAATTTTCTTTCTATTGTGCTTATACATTTTAGTGTGTTATTATTTGTTTAATTAATTATTAATGGAGTTAAAATTGTGATTAATTATTTATCCATAAACTAGTTATTAACTAATTGTCATTTTTAGAAATGATATTGAATTATTTTGAAAATCAGTGAAAAGATTGACATTTGAATTCTTTCAAAAAGACTGTTATTTGAATTTCTTTTAAAAAGTCTGATATTTGAATATTTGAATCTTTGCAAACTGTTAGAATATTTGAATTTAAAAATCTGTTAGAGAATAACTCATTTCTGTTAGTTGTTACAATTCTGTTACAAGGTTATATAAATAGCCCCAGATCTATTTTTAGTTACATCATTGCCACTCTCCTTTTCATGGAGAACACACATATTATTTTAATTATAAATAGTACACTGACACACAGTCCAATGTACATCACATCACACTGTTACATCACCATCACTCTCTCTCCACTCTTTCTCTCTCCTCTCTGTTACTGGCCAACTCCGGCCACCGAGCACCACCCGCCACCGTGAGACTCGTCGTGAGCCACCGAGGTTTCTCACCACCACCCCAGAATCCTCCATATCACCAGAGTTGCCGACTTGCCGCCGCGGCCGAGCACCACCGCTCACCGGAGTTCGTCTCCTCACCGCCTATCACTGGAGCCAGCCCCGCCATCGTCCACCGCAGGGCGTCGTCTTCATCACCGGATCTACCTTGACGACGTCAGCAGCGCCGGAGATCGCCACCACAAGACGACTAGGGTCATCAGATCTACCATTACCAGTGAGTTCCTCGAATTTCGTCTCACTCTTTCCTCTTCTTGATTGTTGCTGACCAGGGTTCGACAGCACCGCCGAGCCGACCGGGACCTTCTCGCCATCACCTCGTGACTCCTACCACCCTCGGAGACCACGCATCTTGAGAGCCACGTCGACCTCTCGAACTGTGTGCTGCCCTTTCGAGAGCTAGAGAGTCGTCTTCCTCGAGTCACCGACCGGAGCCACTGACCTCGTCGAGCCACTGCGAGTCGCTGCCGGATCTACTCCACCACGCTACGGACCTCATCGGAGCCGGCCATCCTTCATCGTGAAGCCGGACTCAGATCTGCTCCAGATCTGCACATCCCCGCCTGTCGAGGCTGCCTCGTCCAGCTTCGAAGACGCACCGTCGCCCTGGGATCAAGCCATCACCAGATCCGCCGTGGTCGGATCTCCTCCACGGACGTCGCCTGGGTAAGCTTTCTCTCGATCTCTCGAATCTCTTTCTTCTAGCTCTTGGTTTTAGGGTTTGTTTTGGGGAAGAAGATGACCTAGATCTAAGGTTTTTTGGCTAACTATGGGAGGAAGGAGGTGAAGTGTTAGGGTTAGGGATTTATGGGGGTTTTAGGAAGAAGAAGGTTGCGGCTAGGTTGCGGCTGGAAGAACAAGTGATAGAGGAAGAGAGAGAATGTGGAGAGTTATATGGTGAGGGTTATTAGGTGGGCTGGGCCGAGATCAGTTTGGAGATGGAGTTTAAATTGTGAATTTAAGTATAATGGGAGATTGTTTTGGTTGTTAAGTTTAATTGTTTCAGTTGGGCTGGGTCTAACTCTTTAATTTTTGGACTGGACCTATGGGTTGAGATGT
The DNA here is from genome assembly GCA_029216955.1 of Iris pallida. NCBI lineage: Eukaryota > Viridiplantae > Streptophyta > Magnoliopsida > Asparagales > Iridaceae > Iris > Iris pallida. Next base: position 6,373,202 of record JANAVB010001796.1, on the reverse strand, counting down.
GTATTCAGCAGTGGGCTTGGGAGTAGTCCTTTTGCAAGAATTATTTGTTGCATCAATAGCATTATTTATATGGGCCCGGGTTGTATATTAGTGTTGGGCTTGTTTTCCTTGAGCATATTTTTATTTAATAGTAGTGATGGGTTGGACAATCTGGATTAGAATGGAGGAAGACTGGGCCATTGGGCCAGTATTATAATCTAGAGTTGGATTAATTAAGTCTGGGCTTAGGCTTAGGCCAGGATTGATGGTCTGTAAAGGAATTTTTAATAGAGATTGTTTAGTAGCAATTGTTGGGCCAGGGGCAGTTGGGCTGAATGCCATTTTGTTAATAATATTATTATGGTTGTTAAATGCTATTATTCTTTAGATTGTAAAATTAGCATTTTTATCAATGTTTTAGTAATATTTCCATAAAGTAAATAATTTAGTAAAATTTGTAATCTATATCTATATATAGTTTTGCTCCTAGTAAAATGGTAATTTTAGTTATTATCAAAGAAATAATTTAAGTATTTTTCAAACATTATTTAAATTGCCAATTAAGCTAGTATATGTGTTTCCAAGAAATAAAAATATTGATTATCTAATTTGCAATAAATATTATATAGCTTTTAACTAGTAATATTGTTAGAATTATTTAGAATATTTAATATCCACATTTTTTGAATAGTAGCTTTCAAGCATTTTTTTTAAATGTTATTAAATGAAGGATTTTGTTAAACATAGTTAAAATAATTACTTTTGGTTTCAGCTATAATATATATAATAGTTTATAAGATATTGCTAGCTAAAATAAATACATTTAATTAACTAGAATTATAGTGATAGCTAACAAGTTTTGGTTAGAAATGATTTAGTTGACTTTTGTCATTATTTAAACCCTAACAAATTGTACCAAATATAACAGGTGACATTCATCTATGCAGTACTACTCTCGTGCAACCAAAGCGAGACAAGTACACGGACTCGAGCTTTTACCTTGTTTATGTCTTACATTCATGTGTCATGTTCTCATATCGGACACGAGATACACACGATTGTCTTGTACCTTGTTCATTGTATTGTGAGTCATTGTTATTGTCGGAATTGGGAGAAATATTAACTTTTGTGTGACCACACCCAACATAGGTATTGTGGATAGCCTAATCGTACACCTCACGTACGATTAAGCCGCACCTTGTAGAATTGATTGATTATGGATTGATTGTGGATTGTGGTACTTAAGCCGGTCACACATTGGGTTAATATTTCAAAAAGGTCACACTTGCATTGATTATCGTGTTCATCGTACTGTTCATTGATTGCCGTGTTTATTGTCTTTGCATATTGATTGTCATGTCCATTGTCTTCAGATTTGTATTTCACTTCTGGTACCGTAGTTTCATTTTCAGTTCTGGTATTCTGGTTTCACCTTGTATTCTGTATTACAGATTATATTGTATATTGTTCTTGTTGGGTTGTACTTTGCTCTTTTCCTGACAGGATACGTTGCAGGTGAGCTTGAGGCCACATGGAGCACGGTGATATCATTGGATATTGCAGGATTTATTTCATTTAGTTTTTCTGGATATTGAACTTTGTATTTTGATTTCATTATTGTATTTTATTTTACCGGATTTGTCTCCAGATAACATTATATAATTTGATTGATGGATATTGGTGATCTTCTGGGAACGATTATAGATTCTGTGATTATTTACATTACATTGTGACTTGGAGTTTTCCTTAGTATTGTACAGCTTACTTCGTCGTGTCCATCGACGAAGGCTGGGCGTATCCGACTCGTGTCCGATTATTCGGGAGCGGGTCGTGACATGTTTTTAGAGGAAGAGAGAGAATGTGGAGAGTTATATGGTGAGGGTTATTAGGTGGGCTGGGCCGAGATCAGTTTGGAGATGGAGTTTAAATTGTGAATTTAAGTATAATGGGAGATTGTTTTGGTTGTTAAGTTTAATTGTTTCAGTTGGGCTGGGTCTAACTCTTTAATTTTTGGACTGGACCTATGGGTTGAGATGTGTATTTAGCAGTGGGCTTGGGAGTAGTCCTTTTGCAAGAATTATTTGTTGCATCAATAGCATTATTTATATGGGCCCGGGTTGTATATTAGTGTTGGGCTTGTTTTCCTTGAGCAGATTTTTATTTAATAGTAGTGATGGGTTGGACAATCTGGATTAGAATGGTGGAAGGCTGGGCCATTGGGCCAGTATTATAATCTAGAGTTGGATTGATTAAGTCTGGGCTTAGGCTTAGGCCAGGATTGATGGTTTGTAAAGGAATTTTTAATAGAGATTGTTTAGTAGAAATTGTTGGGCCAGGGGCAGTTGGGCTGGATAACATTTTGTTAATAATATTATTATGGTTGTTAAATGCTATTATTCTTAAGATTGTAAAATTAGCATTCTTATCAATGTTTTAGTAATATTTCCATAAAGTAAATAATTTAGTAAAATTTGTAATCTATATCTATATATAGTTTTGCTCCTAGTAAAATGGTAATTTAACTAATAGTTATTATCAAAGAAATAATTTAAATATTTTCCAAACATTATTTAAATTGCCAATTAAACTAGTATATGTGTTTCCAAGAAAGAAAAATATTGATTATCTAATTTGCAATAAATATTATATATCTTTTAACTAGTAATATTGTTAGAATTATTTAGAATATTTAATATCCACATTTTGTGAATAGTAGCTTTCAAGCATTTTTAAAATATTATTAAATGAAGGATTTTGTTAAACATAGTTAAAACAATTACTTTTGGTTTCAGCTATAATATATATAATAGTTTCTAAGATATTGCTAGCTAAAATAAATACATTTAATTAACTAGATTTATTGTGATAGCTAACAAGTTTTGGTTAGAAATGATTTAGTTGACTTTTGTCATTGTTTAAACCCTAACAAATTGTACCAAATATAACAGGTGACATTCATCCATGCAGTACTACTCTCGTGCAACCAAAGCGAGGCAAGTACACCGACTCGAGCTTTTACCTTGTTTCTGTCTTACATTCATGTGCCATGTTCTTATATCGGACACGAGATACACACGATTGCCTTGTACCTTGTTCATTGTATTGTGAGTCATTGTTATTGTGGAAATTGGGGGAAATATTAACTTTTGTGTGACCACACCCAACATAGGTATTGTGGATAGCATAATCGTACACCTCACGTACGATTAATTCGTACATTGTAGAATTGATTGATTGTGGATTGATTGTGGATTGTGGTCCTTAAGCCGGTCACACATTGGGTTAATATTTCAAAAAGGTCACACTTGCATTGATTGTCGTGTTCATCGTACTGTTCATTGATTGCCGTGTTCGTTGTCTTTGCATATTGATTGTCGTGTCAATTGTCTTCAGATTTGTATTTCACTTCTAGTATCATAGTTTTATTTTCAGTTCTGGTATTCTGGTTTCACCTTGTATTCTGTATTACAGATTACATTGTATATTGTTCTTGTCGGGGTTGTACTATGCTCTTTTCCTGACAGGATACGTTGCAGGTGAGCTTGAGGCCACATGTAGCACGGTGATATCATTGGATATTGCAGAATTTATTTCATTTAGTTTTTTTGGATATTGAACTTTGTATTTTGATTTCATTATTGTATTTTATTTTACCGGATTTGTCTCCGGATAACATTGTATAATTTGATTGATGGATATTGGTGATCTTCTGGGAACAATTATAGATTCTGTGATTGTTTACATTACATTGTGACTTGGAGTTTTTCTTAGTATTGTACAGCTTACTTCGTCGTGTCCATCGACGAGGGCTGGGCGTGTTCGATTATTCGGGAGCGGGTCGTGACAATCTGTGGGCTCGATTTCTCATCGACCACATCACCAAATCCTCCAAAACTTAGGGGACACCCTGTCAGTCGATGCCCCCACGTGTCCACCAAAAATGGTGTCAAATCGTGTTGTGTCCAACTAGATCTAGGTGTGTGGCAGCAGGATAGTGTACCACACTGTCGTGCCATGTCCCCGTGTCAAAATACGACACGAAAACCAACCAAAATAAACTCAGAGTTTTAGAAATGAAATCTACATATAATTAGCTACAAAATTATGTAATTTGTTTTGAAAATCATTAACATTCATTTCTTATAGGCATTTCACCCAACACTTTACACTACACTCCGATACGCCTCCGATACGTGTATCAAATGGATTCGATTTCCTACCAAACATAGCCTACAGCTAGGGGGACCCTAAATGAATGCATCTATGGAGAGAAATCAGAATATTAATGGGTTTAGAGGCCATTACCTATTGAGAGTTAGAATCTCAATGAAATTGTTCTTGAGAGCCAAATTGTCACGACCCGTTACCCAAATTGTTGGGCCGGGCCGAGCCATGTCCAGCCTACGCTTGGTTAAAGCGTAGTAAGCTGTTCTAAGAATAGACAATAAAGGATCTAAGCTACTAATAGTTCTAAAATCACATTTAAAGGTTCATCACAACACAGCATCTACAAGCGAAAGTAAACAAGCACAGACTTAAAAATACACTTCCAAAGTATCTAACTGGAGACAAAGTCCAGTATTCAAATATAAGTACAGACCAAAGTCTAAATCTCAAAACACATGAAAATATCTAAGCAAGGTTCTCCGCTGGGGCCTCTCCTGGAGCTAAGGCCAGGTCCTCAATGCAGTACCATAATATGTATCACATAGCATTTCCTCCTCGAAAAGTGAACCTACAACGTTATCCTGTCAGGACGGAAGCAAGTACAACCTCTACAACTAAAGTACTGAATATATAATGAAAGAGATGTACAACAAGAAACATGTGTGATAAGTCTATAAAATAGAAAATACTGGAAACATGGCCTCATGGTACAACTGGGATCACAGTATCATAGTAACATAGGAAACATGGCATATCTGGAATTATGGTATGACTGAAATCACGGTAAAATACATTTGTCAATGTGACACATGTATATCTAATGTTTAAAACTGGAGCAGGTACGTGATCGGTCAATAGGTATACAATGTGCAGGGGCACATGTAAATAAAATATACATACGTACAAGTGCACAAGCATAGGTGTACATCCGTACAGAAATGCGGGATAATGGCCTACGGTGCAGTAACATGTAGAATGAAACTTTGTACGGTACGATAAAGGAGGCATGATCAGGTACTCAACTATCAGTTTTTCCATAACCCAGATTCTAATCATGTGAGAGATACGAGAACAGTAAAGACATGTGAGAGATACGAGAACAGTAAAAATATGTGAGAGATACTGGGAGCAGTATAAGCATGGTAGGTACTGATAGCAGTATAAAGCATAGTGAAACATGTACTGAGAACCAGTAAGAAGCATGTGAAGATATAAGAACTGTCCTAAGCATGGCAGGTACTGAAAGTAATACAACATGTGAAGATTTAACTTGCTACCTCAAGGATCAGTATTTTAACAGGGTTAATACATGTTCTAGCATTAAAAGACAGTAAATGAGTTTGTAGATGTACTTGCCTCGAGCAAAGCAAGAATACTAGTACGAAGATATAGATGTCCGGTGTCCTGTCAATAATGATATACAAACTCAGCCTCTAAGTTATGTTCAAGATTACACTAGTGGTGTGACACGACTCCTGACTGGATACTAGCCAAGTGGGGACCTAGCATAAAAGTCTAATGTGGAGTGACACTATATCCAAATTAATTTTCTAGAGTCTTTACACTAGAGTAGGGTGAGGTCCAATACGACTATAACTCAAAACAACACAAAACATTGCAAGTCGTAACTATTCAATAAATAAATCAAATTGTACAATGAGTTCCAACAATTTTTGAGATAGACAAAAAGCTTAATTATATATAAAATAAAGTACCAAAATAATCCTTATTAATTATAGAAATTTGTACTAATTTTTCTGGAATTTATAAACCCTCATAAATATTTATTAAAAATCAGCAAACACATGTATTCTGAAAATGAGTTCTGTTTTTCTATTTTTATAAAATACCAAAAGTAATTATTAAATACTGAAAAAATTATAATAGATTAGCTAAATTAACATAGTATTTAAATACAATTTTTTCCAGATTTTTACAGTAATTAAAATATATATAAAAAATCAAAAACAGAAAGTAACAATTTCTGGAAAAAATAATTAATTACAAATTAAGGATGATACATAAGCAAAATCTACAGATGTTGTCGAATGATAAAATAAATATCACCAACGTGTCCAGAATGGTCAAATTAGCTAGGATAGCCTACCCATAAGTCCAATTTAGACACAGGAAGAAAACGGTAATTTCGGGTCAAAATGATGTCCGCCGTTGGACACACTTTGCACCAAAAAACATGTCAGGATAGAAGTCTACAAAACCTAACAAATTATATGTCCATGAATTCAGAATGATGATATGAACCCAACGGTATATCCGAAATAGGATTCCGATGTGCCGATCTCAAAATGACACGTTGACGCGGACACTTGGAATCCGATTTGCACGGAAATGCGTGCCGGAGCAAATGTCTTCAAAACTCAACAAATTATATGTCAACGAGTCCAGAATGACGATACGAACTCAACGGTATATCCGAAACTGGATTCCGATGAGCCGATCTCAAAGTGACCCGTTGACTCGGAATGTGGGACTCACTTTACACCGAAATGCGTGCCAGGGCCCACGTTCTCCAAATCAAGCAAACGTTATATGAAAATATGCCAGAACGACGCCACGAGTCTACTAGTGGTGTCAGAAATTGAATCCGGAGTCCCGGGTTCAAAAATAGAATTTAACAAGTGCAAATTAAAGAATTCGGACGCCCAACTTTTGCGTTGAATTCGACCAACCAAACGTGCTTATAATGAAACAAAACTTAAAAGAGACAGGAAGAGGGTTATACCAGCTGCGCACAGGAACTAGTAACGCGCCAACCGGAGCTGCGACGGCGGAGTTACGAGCTGACGAAGTCGGCTCCACGAAACTGTCCAAAAATAGTTCAATTTAAAGTGTCAACTTGGTGGCCAGTTTTGAGGTATCAAACGACGAAATTAACTGACAAAAATTGAGAGGAGTGAAGTGCTATATACTGAGATTGAGACGGAGCAAGGAGTTCGTCGATCCAACGGTCGGATCTCTCGAAAAATATGTGCGAAGTCGCTGCGACGGGACGCCATTTCCGAGTTCAAAACTCGCTCTTCACGACGGGGTTCCGTTCAAAACGCACGAATAGTCTATTCGACGCATCGGGGAAGAAGGTGGCAGCTCAGGGGGAGGTCGTCGAGGGTGCGCGCGCGGCCAGGGGGCTCGTCGGCGGCGGCTGTTGGCCGCGGCGGCGCGCGTGGTGGTGCGGCTACGGCTGCTGCTGCTTTGCTGCGAACTACAAAGTGCACGAGCGTGGCACGGGTTCGGGCTAGGCCGACCACGGTGGTGGCACGTCGACGGCGGCGGTCGCCGACGGTGGCGTGTGGTGGTGGGGGTGTAGATAATGATGGTGGCTCGGGTGATGGTGAAGGTGGTGGTGAAGAGAATGGTGGTGGTGATGGTTTTAATGGTAGTGGTGGTGATGGTTATAATGGTGATGGTGTTGTTGAGGGTGATGAAGATGATGTAGATGATGAAGAGGATGAGAAGGAGGAAGGAGGAGATGGAGAGAAGGATGGTGAGGGTGGTGGTGATGCTCGGCCACCAAGGGGGGTGCTGTGTATTGGGTTGTGTTTGTTGAGAGAGAGAGAGAATGATATGTTTATGTGTGTATATATATATATTAATATAGAAAGAGTGAGAGAGAGAGAGAGGGAGATTTGAGAGAGAGGGGAAAAGGAGGTCGGTTGGGGAGGAGAAAATGTGTGCCGGTAGAGAGAGAGGGGAGGGGGTGAGGTGGTGTGTAAGGAAAGAGAGAGTATGTTATATATATATATATATATATATATATATATATATATATATATATATATATATATATATATAAAAGATATTTAAGATATGTATATATATATATATATACATATTAAAAAGAGGGAAGGATATTTAAAATAGGGAAGAGAAATATTGTATGGGGTATTTATGCAGTCATGAGAGAACAATATAGAGCTTGGGCTCGGGTTTGGTCGAGCTGGGTCGGGTCAAAATCGGACAGGGTGAAATAATGAAATTAAAATGGGTATTTATAATCAGGGGTAAATAAGTAACATGCGGGGGCTCAAATAAATGGGACACAAGTTTCATGTGGATAGTAGGCTTCATGTGGGCCATGTCCATACTTTGGGTCGTCTAGGTTGGATCGATGTCGGGTCCCGAAATTAAATTGAAAATTAAATCAGGTTTTAAGGTAGATAATAAATTGGCCTAAATTGAACCAAAAGTTGTGCGAAGGAAATGGAGCAGAAAATGGAGTGTCTGAGTGGGACATGAAGGTCATGGGTGAAGAGCGTCTCGAGTAGATCATTCATGAGGAGTTGGTTCTGAGAAAACGACTGGTCTGGTGCTCCTAAATTAAAAGTCGCGGTAAAGTGCAAACGATGATCAAAGATAAAAGTGGGAATAATTATTCAATGATTAATTGGTCTAAGTCGACCCGAAGTTGCACGATACAAAAAGAGCACAAGAAAATGAGTTCAAGTGGGACATGATATATCAAAACAAAGATAATCTTGTCTACTTCAAAATCCATGAAGAGAGTTTACAGAGATTGGCATCCCTGACGCTTCAGAAGTCAAAGTCGCGGGAAGGTACATTAATGATCACAAATAATTAAATAATAAAATATTTATCGAAAATAATTCATTCAGAAAATTTAAAATAAATCCTGAAATTCAGAGGGCTTACACAAATCCTCCACTTTCTATGGTCAACTTGCTCCAAATTCTTGCTAGCTATCCACCAATGGCCTCTTCTACAGTAGGAAAGTGTGTTGCATTTGATTGGGCTCAATTTGGAGTTGAGCCTGGCGCATCATCAGGGTTTAAACCCATACGCGTCAGCAGTGAAGCAGTCTGGCGCATCATCAGGGTCTAAATCCATGCGCGTCAGCAGTGAAGCTTCGACGCATCATCAGGGTTTAAACCCATGCGCGTCAGCAGTGAAGCAGCCTGGCGCATCATCAGGGTCTAAACCCATGCGCGTCAGCAGTGAAGCTTCATCAGGGTTTAAACCCATGCGCGTCATCAGTGAAGCTTCGACGCATCATCAGGGTATAAACCAATGTGCGTCAGCAGTAAAACCTCGGCGCATAATCAGGGCCTAAACCCATGCGCGTCGGCGGATTGGCCTCAGCGCATCATCAGGACAGAAGTCCATACGCGTAGCGACAAAGAGTTAGGGCACAACAACATGATGCAACTCATCCATGTGCTCCAAAAAAAGTTGGAAGATCACACCCACCCATCACCGCAGGCCGAAAGTCGGTCGGAGTCACAATGGTGACAGGAGCGTCCTCCTCGACGAACTCCGCAGGCTCCTTCCCCTTGCCAGCACCACCGCGAGGAGTTTTGGGGGCCATTTCGTGAAAGAAGAAGTTAGGGTTTTCCGAAAGAAGAACTCTAGAGAAGAAGAAAGCAAAGAAGAGAAGAACCCTCTCTCTCCATCAGACGCCTATTTATAGGCTTGGGCATACGCGAAAACTGATGAGGAGTGACGTCAGCCACCGCTTGGGGTTCTGCGAAATGATAGCTGCAAATAACTTCGAAGCGTTATCATTTGCATTAACTGAGAGGAGCATGCGCCCCATCACTGATGCGCGGAGTAATCATGCGTCCGAACAGTCATGCGCCCCGTTGAAGACACCTCCATGCTTCTTATTCATCCAAAACTTGACAAAAAAAATTTAAAAACTTTGAAGGGGGTCTTGTAGAAGCATAGAATTTCAGGGCGCATCTATGTGCCAGAATTTCTATGCGCTCAAATAAGACAGCAAAAGTATAGACAATCAAAAGAAGATTTTTATTTCATATAAAAGTCTATTACATGTCTAAAGGAAAGGCTTTACATAGGAGAATTTCTACAAAAAGAAACATCCTAAGAATACAGCAAGGCGCAGCAAACTGCCATGCGTCCCCCACCAGGCGCATCATCAGTCAGGCGCATCACTTCAGCGTCTCAATCAGGCGTGTCTCTTCAGCGTCTCAGTCAGGCGCAGCCTTCAGCGTTTCAGTCAGGCGCATCTCTTCAGCGTCTCAGTTATGCGCATCATGAAGTCTCAGTGTATGCGCCTTACTTCGACCCGATCAAATGCTTCGACTAATGAAGCATTTATTGAGCAGAACCTGGGTGGGCGATCAACCCCACCATAGCGGGAGGAACAGCTCTCCTCCGAGGCTAAAGGAGCAGCTTTTGACACAACCAGAATGGGCAACACCCACTCTTGCAGGAGGAAGAGCTCTCCAAAGCCCAAGGAAGATGAGAGCACCGCAATTTCGATCTGCGGCTCTTCCAGCATAACAGAGACAGGGCTCGAGCATCCCGATCTTTGGATGCAACAGGCACCTTCCGCCTGCCTCAAAAGCCCTTGACCCGACTTTTGGATGTAACAGTCACCTTCACGAGTACATGAATGAAGACAATACGTCGCATCTTCACCCTCGGGAGCATCTCGTCAACAGAATGTGCTCGAGCAAACAAGTTCATTCGGAAAGACGTGAGAGAACGAGAGACAAACTCTCTCCTTGCCACTATTTATAGGCCGGGCAAATCAAACCCATGCGCCAAGTGGCGGGCTCTCCGAATCCCGTGCAATGAATTTGCATTTATGGTGATGAACCTGACGCTTCGAATTCAGCCAAGTCAAAACGGCTATTTAAAACACTTAAAGAACACAAAAGTCGGACCAATAAAAGCACGTCATGCAAAAGGATGCGCCGGTCAGACACCGCGCATCGTATAGACGCGCCCGTCGGTTCCAAAGCGCCCCGTATGGATGCGCCCAACAGAGCACAAACCCATACGTCCTAATCAATATGGACCCATGCGCCCATTTCAGCTCGTCACCCATCAAGCAATTAATGCTCAAGTGACAGAGTTGGCAACACGTCTCCCGATGACTGGACAGTTAGCAGTTTTTTCAGAAGACGAAGCGTCGCTGACATCAGCATCATCATTACTTTCCTCCGACGGCTACGACCCACGTGGCCGACCAACCACTCGCATGCGCCTCAGCGGCCATGCGCCTAAAGACTCGCATGCGCCTCAAAAACCGTGCGCCCAGACTGGTTCGTGACTCCTGAAGGTTGTGAGCCAAAGTCTTCTCATGCGCCCGATCCCAGGCGTATCCTATCAGATCACTCTCCACCAAATTCGAGATCTTTGAGCCATGGACGTGCGCCACGTGTCCTTTGACTCAATTCAGCCAATGAAGGGGTGCTAATCACCCAAGATCTCAGCAACAGAAAGATCCTCTCCCCTGCTACGTGCCAGACCACAAAAGCAGCATGAAGGATTCAACCCACAAATGATGGCGCATCATCCATGCGCCTCCCGCAGCTCTAACCACGTGGCGTCCCCACGTACAGGCGCATCCTACATATGCGCGCATGAGCAGCCAGCCTGCAAGCTATAAATAGGGGGATCATTTCCTTCTCTTACACACACACAGAGACACACCTACGGACAGAAGCCTACATACACAGTGAGAGAGGCAGATACAGACACTGAACGTCTTCTTCCACTCCGCAAGCTCCAGCACCCAGAGCAACTTAGACCTTCAGAGAACCGAGAACCGTCGTCAGATCGTCAACGGAGTCAACGCATTACCACTCGCTCCATCGACACAGGGACCCAGATAAACAAAAGTGTTCTCCTAGGACTACATCTAAGTCCTACATTGTAACACTGTTCTGTTTGTAATTGAAATTGCAATAAAAAAGATTTTAATGGCAAACACCGCGCGCCCGTGCCATTCATTGGTCGCGCGCCGTGCGCCGTGGGCAGTTTTGCTCGTGCGCGCGTAGCACTGCTCATTGTTCCGATAGCATCGAAGATGTGTCGGAACCCATGAACACAAAAATGCCATAACTTCTTCATACGAAGTCGAAATCAAGCGGTTCAAAAGCCAAATTTGGGTAGAATAAAATTTTCTACAACATGGAACAACTAGTTTTCGAAAATACCAAGTTTTAATAGATCAAAACCAAGAAAACACAAAAAATCCTTAAAACTTAGATCTACAAAGATGTGACCATCAAAACCAAAAATGTCTTCTAAGGAGGGTTAGAATCATGCAAGAAAAAGAATGGAACAATAAAAAATAAGATCCACCATGAAGCAAGTTGCACTTGCCTGGGGCTTGGTAGGTGGGGGGAGTAATGAAGAAGATGGAGAAATAAATGAAAAGTAAATGAGGAGAGAGAGAGGAGTTGGTATATATACCACGCAAACTCATCTCAACTCAACCCCAAACCAAACCAAGCCAAGTTAACATGCCATGATGAACCAAGGTGAACCAAACCAAGTCAAAATTAAATCAAGACTAGGCTAAGCAAGACAAGTCAAAACATGGGTCACCTGACAAATGTCAGAAATTCGTACACGTATACTGAAATACGTATAACGAAAAATGGGAGTGACAAACCCTTTAATGAAAAATTTTGAGTGGCAAAATTGTAAATAACTGGACAACTTTGTGTAACTTTTGCAGTGTCTTTATAAATTTCCTAAATAAAATATTACTGTGGCTAGAGCATAATTCTATGGATAAAAATAAATTATTATAGTTAGCCGCCATACATACGGAACATACAATCCTTTCCAGCATTAGCAGCAACATCTATACATACACCGATTGTGTATGATGATCGGGACGAACCCGACCAGATAATCTATCTCCGAATGCATTAATATGGAAAACAAGTACATAAAATCGCTTGTGTTATTCATATAAAAACTGCCCTAAAGTAATCCTTAATAATCTAAAAACTCTTTCTTTCTTTCTTTTTCTACCAGAATTAATTTTGTTGATCGGTAGGGCCATTTGGTTATGATTCTTTGACCTATGAGACTAATTACAAATCAATTCTGGTATTCAGACAATCTGTCTCAAACCAGTAATGAGACTACTTACAAATCAATTCCGGTATTCAGACAATCTATCTCGAACCAATTATAGAAAACTAGCCCCTCGTAACCTTGCTTGTAGGGAAGGTGGGGTTATCCGATCATGATATTTAATCTATAACCTTGCTGATAGGGAAGGTGGTGTTATCCGGTTAAACAACGAACAAACAAATGTCATCAATTAGCATATTTAACCGTCATTGTTATCCATTTTTGTAGTAGTGAGGATATTTAATCCATAACCGGATAGGATTTAATTCCTGAGATATGAAATTTGATTCAGAAATAATATTTTGCATGCGGTTTATGACCGCGGACGTGATCGCAGGTCCACGTGACAACCAACCATTGGTCTCCCTGCTATCACCGGATTCCACCTTCTTAAAACTCGGACCAGAGGACCAATGGCAGGCCGCCACGTGACGGCGGGCTAACTGCGGTCAAAATAGCAGTGTCCTATTTGTTTTGCCTATATATTTTAAAAGAAAAATTTTCACATTTGACGTGGACCAATCTCAATAATCTACACCTCATGCTCCCACTTTCTATCAAATGTGGGTCTAAACTTTATTATCAACTCCTCTTATATTGTCACTCGTTACGAACCACCTTGAGCGTTCAACGAGATACAACCCAACATTATCCTCTATATCATGATGTATCGACTTGTCAACTTCAACAACTCCACATTGATACCGTATTATCCACCATTCAACATCGCATTCGAAACTGTTTTGGTACCCTTCATCATCAACAACCCTTTATTTCCATGCCTCTACGGCATTGTGGTGATTTGTGGTGGGTATAGATCTTATCTAATCCTAAAAGCATCTAAAATGGTCGATAGTCATAACAAGCTTTACAACACTTGAATGACTTGAAATATATACAAGATGACTTCCTCATTTTTCTTATTTTTGTCTCATTCAAGAAATTAAAGCATGAAAAAAAAAAATTACATTCCTATTTTCCGCACACATTTCTAATTAATGAGTATAAGAAAGTTTGAAGTTCACTCGATATTCTTATAGAATAACGTTATTTGTCCCTCCAAATTGTACCTCTAAACCGTCCCTCCTTACGTGGCATGTCGATGTGGCAGCTGACGTGACAAATTTTAAAATTAAAATTAACATAAAATTAATATTAAAATTAATGTTAACATTAACATTAAAATTAATATTAACGTTAACATTAACAATAATATTAATATTAACATTAACATTAACATTAAAATCAACATTAACATTAATATTAACATTAAATAATATTAATATTAATATTAATTAATATTAACATTAATTAATATTAACATTAAATTAACATGGACAAAATTGGGTAATTAATTTTTGGGTTAAAATTTGTTATGTCATCGGCCATGTCAGATGACACATAATATTATTTACCATGTCACGTCAGCTGTCACATAAGGAGGGATGTATTGGAGGGACAATTTGGAGGTATGAATAGCATTACTCATTCTTATATTCATATATGGTAGTTGTATATTGTTGTACGTACTCCCTACAAAATGGGATCCATTTCCTAACAACCTTTAGTTATTATAAAGAGTAATGCTATTCGTACCTCCAAATTGTCCCTCCAATACGTCCCTCCTTATGTGGCAGCTGATGTGGCATGTTAAATAATATTATGTGTTATCTGACATGGCCGATGACATGGCAAATTTTAACCCAAAAAGTTAATTACCCAATTTTGTACATGTTAATTTAATGTTAATATTAATTAATGTTAATATTAATATTAATATTAATATTAATTTTAATTTTAATTTTAATATTAATTTTAATTTTAATTTTAATATTAATATTAATATTAATATTAATTAATATTAATATTAATTAATGTTAATGTTGATTTTAATGTTAATGTTAATGTTAATATTAATTTTAATGTTAATGTTAACATTAATTTTAATGTTAATTTTATGTTAATGTTAATTTTAATTTTAAATTTTGCCACGTCAGCTGCTACATCAACATGCCACGTCAGCTGCCACATAAGGAGGGACAGTTTGGAGGTACAATTTGGAGGAACAAATAGCATTATTCTATTATAAAATAGAGTCAAAATGGGCTTTAAAGTTCACTCGACATTTCTTTTATCAGAAGACAATAAATATATGTGTTTAGCAAGTTCTTGATATTTTAACTACGTTTAGTTTTTTTGGTAAAGACAAAGTCCTAGATGAGAGCAAAGTTTTGCTAAAAAAAGAGTTAGATTACCTCTAAGATTTGTAATTGGAGTTTGAAATAATTGAATTCTAGTTACAAAACTGGAATTATGTTTAAGTTAGGAGGTGTTTGGGTGTTACACTTGTATTGGAGTTCCGTAAAATAAAAAGATAAAAGAAAATAGAGTTTCACACATTCAATAATATTAGTGTTTTGCTAATTCCAGCTTTTTGTGGTGTTATAGAATTAGAAATAGTTTTGTTTAACTCTGAAAGCAATTCTAAACACGACACAATTTTGTTTTACGAAGTTTGGAGACCTAATTTTGTCAAACCTCAATTTTTTTTTTCCTTCTTCTGAAAGTTCATCCTCGATGCAACACACATTTGTTACCATAAATTTGTCTCGATGACATAAGCATAGGCAAACAACGTTTAGGACAAGCTTTTAAAATTCTTTAGAGTCGCAATAAGCTTTATAAAGCTTGAATGACTTGATAATTATACCAAGATGATTTTCTGATTTTCTTAATTATTTCTGCACACATTTCTTTGAATATTGAGCACAATAAAGTTGAAGTTCACTCCATATTCTTATATTCATAGAGGGTAGTTGTATATTATTTTAGGTATATTGTAAATCCCTTCAAAATGTCTCTATTTTCTAACAACCTTTAGTTATCAGAAAATAGATTCAAAATAGGGTTTGAGGACAGGTTCGGCGACGGCCCAAACTAAAATGTCAAGAAAAGTTTTTTTCTTAACGGTCTATTTATTAATTGTCGTACTAAAATGTCAAGAAAAGTTATTTTCTTGATGGTTTTGGCTGTCACAAAAATATTATTTGTATTAGCATTATTGACAATTTTAGAATGACCTTCGTTATTATTGATGGTTTTATATAGACCATTAAAAAAAAATTCTATAAAACAATTTAAAATAACTGACAAAACAAATATTTTTTATTGTCACAAAATCCCCTCGAGTCCTAAAATATGCTCCTCCAGAAATTCCTAAGAGGACGTTTGGTACGAAGAATACTATATAGCTAGAAATTCTATAATTTCGGAAATCAAGTTGTCAAGTGGGCCAGGCCGGGCTGACCCAAATTTGGGTGGGCAGGGCTTGGGCTCAAGCCCATGCACTATAGCAGGCCAGATCGGGTCGGACCTAAGAGTAAAAATTTGAGCCCAGTCCGACACGTGGCCTACGGCACGATCAGTTTCAAGCCGGGCCGTGCTTCAGCCTTTCTGCATATAATTTTTGGCAAAGTTCTAATGCTAATATAACGAGGAGGATTTGGTAAACTATACAAGTTTTTGGAACTTCTGTGCAAAAGAAAACCCTTCTAAATCTGTAGTTTACAAACTTTTAGGTAGACACAGGCACAGGTAGTTATGGTCATTCTCCACATGCTCAAGTCTTTGATGAGTATTTTGTTCTTCTTATCATTCTCAGAGCATCTCCAACCCTATTGTCTTGTTAAGTGTTGTGAGTCTTAGATGGCTCCTATGTGGCATGAGCCACAAGACAATGTCTTGTTTATGTGGCAAAATTATATCTCAAAAGACAATGAGATAGAAAAACTCTCTCCAATGCAAAAGTATTGAGGAGACAATAAAAATTATTTTTTCCGACTTCCAAGACAACTTTTAAGACAACTACTCATCTTCTTTCTTTTTTTCTAATATTGTTTATTCATAATTGATGACATGGAAGAGAAGACATTGTCAAGTGCATTGTCTAGAACAAGACAATCAACTTCACAATGTCTTCTTTAATTTTTGCCACATAAGCTTCACAATTGACTTGACAATTGCATTGGAGAAGAACTTTTGAATAAAATTTTGTCATTCCTATGTGGCAACAACTTTTTTCCAAAGTCACAATAGGGTTGGAGATGCTCTCAGTGTTGGAATAATCTTTCAATATGTTCAAGACTTCTATGAATATGAATGCAAGTCACAATTATTTCGACAACCATACCATAAATGCTACTGTCTCAAAAACTTGGAAGAGAATATGCGTACGAAATTACATATGTTTCAATGCTTCGATCTCTCCAACCACAACCCAGCTTGTGAAGTAACTGCCTAAGAGCATCCACAGTGGCAACACTCCAAATCATACTCCAAATCACTTCAAACCATACTCCAATAATTAATTTTAGAGTATTCCCTTCATGTTGGTACACAATGGTATAGTCTAAGTAAACACTCCAAATTGACAAGTGACAAGTTTTTTTTCCTTATTTTTCTTTCATAATTGACAAGTAGCAACACTCCAAAAAAAAAAAGAATAAAGGAGAAATGTAAATATGGTGGGCCCGCAAGTAATATAGCTCAACTAGTGGACTCTCCAAATTTGGAGAGTCTCTTAACTTTCTACCATTTTTCAAGTGTACACAAGAGTCCATTAGAGCCATCAAGTGCTACAAAATTTAGCTAAAGACCAAATATAGCACTTGAAACTAGTCCCACTGTGGATGCTCTAACATATGTTAATGCGGAGTAAGACATATACACTACTGGAAATCTTAGGTTAAGTGGTGCTGTAAGTACATGTTTTCTGTACAGTAAGTCTCCCTCCTGACGTGCTGTGCCGGGTCGGGCCTGGGCTTCGGGTCGGACCGGGCCTCTTTCATGGACCGAGATATAAGACTCGACACGTCCCGATATACTAGGCCTGGCCAGCCCGGGCCCAAGATTATTCTGGTCAGACTAACTCACCAACACACGGGTCATTTTTTCGAACCGGACTCGTGTTGGGCTGGATCAGCCCAGCCCAATTGACAAGTCTAATCCAGATTTTGTTGTGCCCCGAGAAGCCATCCATGAAGTACATTATTTCAAAGCCACATGTTTGTCAATCATGACATCAGTGATGGGATACATAAACGTACAATCTTACTACATATTTCAAAGCAATATATTGATAGGGGTAGGACAATGTTACTACATATTTATGTTTTGGGTTAGTTTTTGTAGTGGGGAAAAAAAATATTTCAAAAAAATATAAATATGTAGTAACATTGTCCTACCCCTACAAAAACTAACCCAAAACATATATGAATACTTATATATGAGTAGAAAATCAATATCCAACATGCTCAATTCCTGTTCGAGGTACAATAGTAGCCTTCTCGAATTCATCTCTCAAATGTAGTGAATAAATACTAAATCGTCAACACACAAGTTCCAGATCAAAGAATACATTGCTCTCACCTAATTTTAATCAGACTTTAAATTCACAAACAAGCAACCAACAATGAACATCACACAATCATACCTCTCAAACTCTCAAAGTACTGCAAAAACGTACCACACAAACAAGTTAAACAAACCGATTACCTGAAAGCAGGGTGAATAGATTTTAACTAATACTTAAGAACTATGATTACTAATAAACAATTTAAAATAAGTGTTAGAAATAGAACAAGAATACAGACACTCAATGTATCCTGATATCCTACAAGAGGCACTCCAATCCTAAAAACATTTTCGACTTTAATCCACTATTTAAGACAAATAATTACAGCTTGCAAGTTTTGGTCCAGATGCCTCGCCACTTCTTACAAACTTCTTACACTTATTCTAAATTGTTTATTACACACGAAAGTTTTCTTACATGCTCTAAGCCTCCAAGAGTAGGAAAGCAAAGCTCCAGAGTCTGAATGAAAAATTCTCGCATAATAACATAGCCAAGGGGAAACTGGTGTGTATCCAATTTTGTATCGATATCCTGAAAATGTCAGTAACCAATATTCCACCAACATTATCGATTTTTTTTCCCAAATCCAACTCATTGATGAGGTATTAGAGGATACACAAACAAAGCCGAAACCGGAAAATGTATGGTTTAACCTGAGCACGAAAAAAAGCCTATATTGAGGATGATGAGAGATCAAGCACAATATTCATAGAGAATTCAGACATGTCATATTGAACATGAAGAAACAGGAAGTACTACTAGTTTCCAACTCCAGTTTCAGGAAAGTAAGTACATCAAAACAGGAAGGAAATGAAACTAGTTCCTCCCCCACATTGAAACAAAACTAGACTAAGCTATCCCAACTTAGTGTAAGCCCAAAACAACAAGTGTGACAAATCATCATTGATTCTCTAATCATCGTCTTCTTCCTCCTGCAACAAAAAAAAATAAAAAATATATATAATATAGAAACAATTTTAAATTAGACGGGTTTCTTTTCTTTTTCTTTTTTTTTTTTTGCAAATTATTGAAATTTATACCTCCTCACTGTCATCATCCTCCCCGTCGTTCACTTCTGACTTCGACTTGTCAGACTCTTCCTCTTCCACCTTCAAATTTCAATAAGTTGATTAAAAAAAATATTTAGAAACAATCGAACTTAGTGTGCATAATTACTAAATTTGCAGAAATGGGAAGGAATCATTACATTTTGCCCCTTCTCATATGCATCCATTTTCTTCTGATACTCTGCCTTCAGCTTCTCGGCCTTGGAGAGGAAAACAGCTTTCTCCTGTAAATTTCAAATTTTGCAAATCAAAACCAAGTCAAAAATGAAATAAGTACGTTATTTAAATAAATTATAACCCACAGATTCAGAGAGGGACTTCCACTTCTCTCCACCAGCTTTCCCAACCTGTGGAATTTAAGGGGAAAACACAAAAAAACAAAATCAGATTCTTAGAGCAAAATTTTGAAGAAAATGGCATTATTTAAATAAATGGTGCAGAATTAGGGCATACAACAGCGACACTCTTGTTCTTGGGGTGCGCCTCTTTGTACTGCTTTCTAAACCCCTCCCTTCAAGAAATCAGGACCAAACAACAAAATATCAGACAAATAAAAAAGAAGAAGAGAGAGAGAGATCGAATCGAGAGCGGACAAGTGCGTACATGAAGACGAAGAAGGCGGTGGGAGGACGCTTCGGCTTGTTGGGGTCCTTCTCTCCCTTTCCCTTCTTCTTAACCGCAAGCCTAGAATTTTGGGGGGAAATGAAATCAGAAACCCTAACAAATCAGAAGAAAAAAAAATGGAAGAAATTGTGAGAGGGCCTACTTGTTGTCGGCGTTTCTGGAGGTGGAGGCCTTTGCTTTGCGTCCTTTCATGGAGAGAGGAGAGCGGACGAATTGGGAAATTTAGGTTTAGGGTTTCTTGTTTCGGAATGGGAAGAGGAGAGGAGGAGTTGTGGGGGGAATAAGAAGGGGGAGATTTTGGAGGGAATAATTCAAAATGCCCGGCAATATACGAACTTGGGGGGCTGCGATTTTGGCGGGAGTTTCAAAAATTTTGTTCTTCCTGCTCTCTTTCCACGTCAGCGATCCGTGGGCTTGAGTGATACTGGTGCTGTGGTGGCAGCTAACCGCATCTGACATATGATTTTAGTCGGACGGACCTTAATAGTTGTGGGCCCAAACTTGCTTATAGCAACCTATCATCTGGTACTACTAGTTGGTATGAAGAATAACGGCTAGTCTCAAATATAAATGCACTGAGAAACATTTCGCTCGCCTCGTTTGGTACACTATAATTTAAACGTAATCTCAATATAATCAAACAAAAAAAAAAATTATTTGATTACATTACGATTACATTATAATGAACCAAACGGGATCAAGTGGTTGTCTCGTACGGTCGGAAGTTTGTTGTTTGTATAATGAAGAATACAACTTCGGGCAAAAAAAATAATCGTTTCGGTGAGATCAAATCCACCTAGTCAAGATATGCTATGTCTCTACCTATTGACCACTAGATCTACGAAGCTTTTGCCATTTTTTCTACATGTTTATATATATATATATATATATATATATATATATATATATATATATATATATATATATATATATATCGTTCTACAATACATCTCCTGGAAAAGGATGTATCGATACATCCCAAATCTGGACCATTGGATGTTGATCCAATGGTTCGGATTGAATAATAGAGTAAAAACATCATTTAATGCTGATTTTGACTTTTGGCCTGTTGGTAACTTGCTTTAGCAGGTCATTCTTAACTTTAATTTTTTCAATGAACACCCTAAATTAACTCATATTTACTCTCTTTCGTCCATCCAATTTAATATTTTGTGCATCAACGTATAAATTTCGTAAAAAAAAAAATTGGTTACAGGCCGTAGTGGTGGTGGTGGTGGTGTTGGTGGTGGTGGTGGTGGAAAGAGAAACGGAGATGAATAAGGAAATAAGAATCGGTCCGGATCGCGTCGAACGTCGTCGAGCCCTCCTAGAACAACGAGGAGTACCAGCTGTGCCGAGAAGAATCGGTCCGGTTCGCGTCGGACGTCGTCGAGACCTCCTCGAACAAGGAGAAGTACCATCGGCGCCGCTCTAATTTTACTGTCCATGCCATTGTCAGAAATTTTATTTTTCATCTAACAATTTAATATTTTGTTAATAAAGCTACATGTCATGGTGGTGGTGGTGAACTGAGAAAACATACTTCTGAGGTCGGGCGGATCATCTGCTCACATTTTTTTAAAAAAAATCTGTATTGATCGGACGAAATATTTTTTACTTTTCTAATGATAATATTTTCGAAGAGAATATTTTTTTTGGACGAAGAATGGTCATTCTCTTTGCTTTTAACACGGAGAATGGCCATTCTCAAGGAGAATGACCATTCTTCGTTCCTTTAACATGGAGAATGACCATTTTTCCTGCTTTTAAAACGGAGAATGATCATTCTCCGTTCTTTTAAAACGAAGAATGATCATTCTCCGTTCTTTTAAAATGGAGAATGGTCATTCTCCGTTCTTTTAACACGGATAATGGACACTCTCTGTGCTTTTAACAAAGTATGGTACATTTAGGACTGGAAATGTTCAAGTATCTCATATTTTTTCACCAAATATTTACAGTATTTTTAATATCATTTACCAAAGTATATTCATTTCATATTAAATCATGTTTAAGAAAACCTGAATATCATTTTATCAGGCTTCCACTGTATGGCTGCACAAAATTTCTTGCGAGTGTTTGAATATAATTAACCTACTATCCAAGAGAATTTTTCTTACATTACATTATGCGTTACACTGGCATCGAATTCATACTGATGGCATCGATGTACTGATGGCAATAACAAGGGATGAACATGCAGGATTACATTATGCATTACACTGGCATCGAATTCATACTGATGGCATCGTGTCACGACCCGCATCCGCTTTTCGGATACGAGACGTGTCCAAGCCAGCCTACGCCGCAGAGTCGGCGGTAGAATGCTGTCAAGCCCGCAAGAAATAAATGCTCAAAATATAACAATTGCTGCTCATTCACATTTCTAAGTTTATTACAATATTTACAACATTTATAATTAAAGAAAAATACAAGTTCTCACGATTAATGAAAATGACAACTAGTTCCACTATCTAGGTCGGCCTCAGCATACCCATGTCTTCCCAGTGCTAAGAGTGATCGCGGCTAAACCTGAAAAATGTTAGTTTCCAGTCAGGAATGGAACGAGCACATATCTCTCACAACAGTTCATAGCAGGAATGGACATATAAAGCAAGCTATAGAAAACTATACATGAATCGCTGTAAAGAAAGTCAACAAGAGAGAGACTATAAAATGAGATATAATATGATAAATAGAGAAATGTAACCTTCTACGTGATTTAGAGCATGAATTGGTTATGTAAACGGTCTGGGTTGCACATGGATACAGCTATGGAGTGCACATGGATACAACTACTGGGGATAATGATCACATAACCAAACACACTCTCCCTGCCCCCAATCAATACACAAGGATCAATACATGTTATGTTATTGCACATGGATATCAACTACTGTATACATGGAGCTCATATGGTCATGAGTGTACATGAATAACATATGAGTGCACATGGATAAATATGAATACATAGAGTACATGATGGTCATGATAAAGTACATGAACATAACATACTCGATGTATCCGAGAGGATAACATCGCATAGAAAGATCCAGAGGGTACTAATCCGTGTGAACATCGTGTCAGCATCAAGTATACTAGTCTATAACAAGAGAACAAATCCAAAGAAGTATGAAAAGATCAGAGAATGTACTCGCCTGTGGTCCTCTGCTGGTGAAACCGACAATCTGAACCACTCAATGTGCCACAATAATCAAAATTCGTACAACAGTTCCCGGAAGCTGAAATAAACATTACCAATGTTCTTAAAAAAGTCAAAATAGCTAGGATTGCCTGTCCTTAAGTCCAATTCTGGACACAGGGCAAAACGGTAATTTTGGGCCAAAACGGTATCCGACGTTGGACCCGTTTTGCACCGAAAAGCGTGCCAGAGTCAACGGTCTCTAAAGTTGTCAAACTACATATCTACGGATTCGGTTTTCCGATACGAACCCAACCGTATGTCCAAATTTGGATTCCGGCGAGCCGTGCACAAAATCGCCCGTTGAGTGGGACCGTGGGGCCCGCAAAACGACGTACGATTCAACTGTCTCAGAATTGGACCACACTTGGCATACAGGACCAGAAAAATGTTACGGTCCTGTTGGCGCAAGTTTTGTCTCGATCTGACGAGCGTGCACAAAGTAATTGGAGAATTTACAAAGTGCACGATACGGTGAATTTCGACGGATACGCATCAAATTCGTCGCGTACACGCGACCAATTTGAATTCCGTCAAAGCCCACACGACTACGAAGCCGTTACGCAGCTTTCGATGTTTTCGATTCGCGATCACGTCGCCCGAAATGGCGGGACGCACGTCGTATCGAGAGATTTTTCTATATTTTACAATTTTAAAAACAGGTTTTTGGAAAACTTTGGGATCGAATAACTTTCTACATACTTTACGAATTTAGAGTGTATAAAAGGCGTTGTAATCCTTTATATGTCGACTAAAAAGTTGTTCAAATAGATCTCCGAGAAGATCAATGGATTGGCAGGAATTTTCCTTCCAACTTAGGTGTTTGGACTGCTTCCTGTCCTGTTTTTGGACAGGTTTTCGCCAATCTTCGGACTCGTTTTTCGATGCACATGACGCAACACAAAACGAACTATTTGAAGGGAGTCGGAGTGGGTTATGTTGTCTTTCCAAAACATTTTACGGTTCGTGAAATGGTTGAGTGTCGAGAGAGAGAACTTACCGCGAAGACGGAGCTTTCCATCCGCTGTTAGCGTTTCATCTCGCGCATGTGCGCACGTTCCAGTGCTCGGCCGGCCGCTCCGGCGCGCGGCGGTGGCGCGCGGCCGCGCGTGCGCGCGCGAGGGTGCGCTCAGGGGAGAGGAAGGTCACAGCGCGTAGGTATGGTGGTTTGCATTAGGGTTTTTCTTCCTATTCTTTCTGTCGAACTCTCTTATACTTTCGTTTACAGGACGCGAGGCACCGGTCGGCCTGGAGTTGGGCTGGGTTACTGTTTGGCATGGGCTGAGGTTAATTGGTCCAGCTAGTTGGGCTTGACACATGGTTACAAACCATGACTGAAAGAATCCCACAATTGGTCATCAACGTCCAGTAGATATAACTGGACACCAATTATTGATTGCACTTAAGAACTCTACATAGGTATATAAATTCATAGGAATATATAACTTATATCATATGCAGAGAAGGTTAATCAATATCTTAATGAAAAGTGGTGTTAAGCCATTTTCACTAAGTAGTATTAATCATGAAGGTCAACACCTCTACAACCTTAGCAACTATCATATCCATTTATATATATACATATATTTATACATACATGCCATATACGCATATATATTTATATATATGCATATATATATAATGTATATTCATATATTCATACACACATATATTATATATATAATTATATTTATATATATACATACGCATATAAAAAAAAAAAAAAAAAAAAAGAAAAAAAAAAAAAAAACATACGCATATATATATACTTGTATTTATACTTGTATATAAAAAAAATATATATATATACTTGTATTTATATACACATGTACCTATATTTATATCTATACTACTCATATAACTAATTATATTCCAAAACATTATTATATATCTAGAATGACATCCACATTTATATATATATTTATAAATATATATATATATATATATATATATATATATATATATATATATATATATATATATATATATATATATATATATATATATATATATATATATTAGTGTATGTATATATATATATATATATATATATATAAAATATATATATATATATATATATATATATATATATATATATATATATATATATATATATATATATATATATATTATATATATATATGTATATATATATATATATTAGTGTATGTATATATATATATATATATATATATATATATATATAAAATATATATATATATATATATTTACATATATATACACGTATTTAATATTTATTTATATATATATATATATACACGTATTTAATATTTATTTATATTTACATACCAATACACACATATAATATTTATTTGACAATGAAATGATATAACTAATAAAATAGTAATATTAAATAACAATCCCAATAAAAAAATAATAATAATAATAAAATTTAATATACCCATAATAGGCATTGCATCTACTTGAAATATGTCTACATTGGTATATTTGATCTTACTACATACCTCCAAAGGCTTGGATTCGGTTCGGACCCAATTCGGCTAAGTTGGTACAATCGGGTCATCTAAAATCAATATATCTAATTAATAAATAAATAATTCATCGGTAAGGGTTAAGTCGCAACTTGGCCGAGTTATCTTAGTTAGGACATCACTATGGCTCGGCCTTCCCTGGCATGGCTAATACACTAGTCTAGGCACGCCAATGCACTATCAGTGCCACGATTTCTAGTCACATTGTACTCCAAATTTAATCATGATTAAAAATTATCTACCGTAATAATTAACTAAATAATTATTTACAAAAATCTAAAATTACCATTTAATATAAAAATAAATAAAATAAAAATATTTTAAATTTTTTGGGAAGGGGAGTTACAAATCTAAAATTACCATTATTTATTTAAACATTTACTCATGCTTGCATTCTCTATTTAATTACATAATGTATATACATTAACATGGGTTAAAATCAAATAGAACATTATATTACACACAAGGGTGCACAAAATACATATGCCGAATAGTAACTCCTACTAATAATCAATACTGTACCATCTCAGCATGAATTAAAATCTAGGATTAAAGTATGTTATAGATCTATGTGTTATCTTTCCGAAACTTCAAACGGATCGCGTTTTCGTTTCCGGAAACTCCCGGAATCGCGGAAAACACCGAGAACGCGTTTGTCTTTCGTACAGCTGACACTCAAATAATTCTCCAGAAAGTTACAGAAAGAATTAGGCCTATTAATACATGTTTTTGGAAAGCTAACTTCAATACGCTTCTTTTAAAAAAAACGGAAGATTAAACCGAGCTTTGAGCTAGAAGTTATGACATTTCTAAGTTAGGGCTGAAATTAAAAACGTGGATAAAAATCATGACGGATTTGGGTAGTTTGAGACAAAAGAACACAAGTATATAACATAATATATCAAGAACTCACTCTCTACACTAATATATATATATGAGACACTATAGAACACATCTCCAATATAAAAATATGAGATTAAACATGTAATAATTCATTCATACATAACAACAACACATAGTGTGTCCAAATTTGGAATTTTCCCACATGGACACAACCACAACACAAAGGACACTCCTATGACCTCCAAATGGACACGAAATGGACACAAATGGAGATACAACCATGGGGGACATTCCTATGGATTCAAAATAGATCTATATGCATGAGAAAATGAAAAGGAAAAGGGATTTATACCTCCCGGTAGATCGAATCGAAGAAAAGCCTTTTCGGAGCGACACCGACACGTAGAGATTCCAAAAGGACACGAACGAGCTCCGAATCCTCCCAAACTTGGGTAGCTTCCTCCTTGGCTAGAATGGAGAAGGAAAAAAGAAGATTTGGTGGCAAAATGGAAGGATTTGGTGGATAAATTGCTAGGGATTGCTCTCTAGGAATTTGGAAAAGAACAAGAGAGAGAGTGTGGATGAGAATAATGAAATGAACTTGAGCCTATCCTCTCCCAAAGTGGCTGGCTATATGGGACTATTTGTCCTATTATGGTAAGGTCCAAAATGCCCCCACTAACCTATTCTATGAGTATTAGAAAAGGGCTAATTGGTTGGGGCTAAATTAGTCATTCTAAAGTCTCTAATCACACTAACCTTATCCATAATAATTAGTCTAACCTCTAACTAAAATATTTCTATCATATGGACTAAATTTAATATCATGTGGGCCATGCCTAACTAGTGTGTGGGTCCCACTAGAGTCAAACTGCCCCCGGGTTTCCGTTTTAAGTCGGATTGAGTTGAAATTCGAACCCGACTCAAATAACCCCAAAACAATATCATAAATAATAAAATAATATCAAAATAATTCAAAGAGGTCAAATGCAAAAATATCCTTAGGCCAAAAATGATATTAAAATATCATAATCACATGGTTAGGCTCTAGGTCAAACAGTCTCTAGGATTTCACTAGCAAAACGTCAAAACCACAAGTCTTTGATTTAAATAATTTTAAAATGATTTAAAATTACCAAAAATCATATCATGAATTAAATATCATTATTAGAATAATTATAAACACAAAATTTTAAAATTACCCTCATTTGGGAAACTGGGTGCTACAACATCTACTTGAAATATGTCTACATTGGTGTATTTGATCTTACTACATATCTCCAAAGGCTTGGATTCGGTTCGGACCCAATTCGGCTAAGTTGGTACAATCGGGTCATCTAAAATCAATATATCTAATTAATAAATAAATAATTCATCGGTAAGGGTTAAGTCGCAACTTGGCCGAGTTTTCTTAGTTAGGACATCACTATGGCTCGGCCTTCCCTGGCATGGCTAATACACTAGTCTAGGCACGCCAATGCACTATCAGTGCCACGATTTCTAGTCACATTGTACTCCAAATTTAATCATGATTAAAAATCATCTACCGTAATAATTAACTAAATAATTATTTACAAAAATCTAAAATTACCATTTAATATAAAAATAAATAAAATAAAAATATTTTAAAATAAGGGGAGTTACACATCGATGTAATGATTTTTTACAGAAAGCAAAATACATTACAATCAAATAAAGTTTTAGTGATCCCAGGAATGCATCCGTAATGAGGCCATCTGTAAACCCTAGGAATGCACCCAGTACTCATAAAATCTGTGAAGGACATCTGCAAATCAAAGGAATACACCAAATATCAATATCATCTATGAAGGCCAACTGCAAATCAAATAAACGCTTCAACCAAAAAATTATAATCAAATTAAGTATACTTCATTCCAAGTCCAATAAACTGCATAATCCACGTTACAGTAATCTGCCCAATCCACGTTAGTAATTCAACATAGAACCTGTATAATTCATAATAAATAATCCAAATAAATATCAGAACTACTCTAAATTCAAGACCATATTATATTTTTCAAACAAATTACGAACTATGCACTTAGTACAAGCGAAAAGTTTAGTCTTACAATATTTCAAACACAAAATTTAGTTTGACCGCCAAGACCAACAAATATTCAGAACCATATTACAATTCAAATATTACTTCCAAATTGAAATAAAAGCTTCAAAACTCAAAAGATGAATCTTCATAGCCATCTCCATCTTCTTCTTCTTCTTTCCTTTTTTTTCTTCTTCTTCTTCCTCAAAATATCCTTCACCTACATCTTGAGGGACGGAATAAGAAAAATTATAGTCAGTATGGACTCACTATATATGTAGAAATGACTGTAGGAACCCTAGAGGGGGGGGTGAATAGGATCAAGCTAACTAATCAAGCTCTTAGCACAAGCTAATGAACAATTTAAAAATATAAGTGCAAGAGAAGAAGCAATAACAATACCGACACACGATATATCCTGGTATCCTCCTAAGAGGCACTCCAGTCCCGGAACTCTCTCCGGCTTTAATCCACTATTTGAGTAAATAGTTACACACGAGTTTGGATCCGAAGAACTCGTAACTTCTTATACGAGAGCTTTAATCCGAAGGCCTCTCCGACTTCAACCGAGAGTTTGGATACGAAGACTCTCCAACTTCAACCGAGAGTTTGGATACGAAGACTCTCCAACTTCAACCTTTCACAATAGATTTTGATCTCCTTATACAATAAGATGAAGATCTTACTTTTCAACTCAATAACTCTAACACAATTTGTGGATGGCAAATGAAAGCTTTGTAGAGTTGTTTGTGGATAGGCTTTGGTAGTTTAGAAATTTTTAGGCTCAAAGCATCAACCTTGAATGAAGGGGTTCAAGTCTATTTATAACCAAAGCATTGAAAAGAACTCAAGGCAACTTTTCAGTCCACGAATCGGCATACCGTCGGTATGAACCGGCATACCGGCCTGGAATGCAACGGCTAGAAATATAGTCGTTGGGATCATTAATTGCTCGGATTTTCGACCGTTGGAATTTCAACGTTACTAAACCGGTATACCGTCGGTATGAACCGGTATGCCGTCGGTATGCCGATTTTGTAGACAGAAACTTTCTGTGAACAAAATCGGTATACCGTCGGTATGCCGGTTTTTATCCAAAAATGATCCTGGCTAATTTCTACCCTAGCTTTCGATTTTGCCATCCATTTTTTTTGTTTACAATTATTCCTAAGACTCATTACAGACTCCAGAAATACTGTAGCAGGTGCAGGCTTCTTCAGAGTCTTGAAATGATGATGGCATGGCTTGGCTTCTTCCTTTGATAGGTGCTGGCTTTTTTCCTTGGCGGCAGCTGTCCAAAAGATATCCAGTTTGTAAAAACTGACTGACTGGGCAGCGGAACCCCCGAGTGCGTGGCTCCGAAGATGTCGTCGGATGGTTCAGAGAAATCTTGTGGGATCTGTCGTCTTTGGCCCACCATGATTTTTTTATTGTATATGTCCATACTGATTTTGCTTATTGCTTTTCTGTATGTACATGTTAGACGAACAAAGCAATATACATAGTAGCAAGTATGATAAGTTTAATGCACAATAGGACAATGCTGAGTTTAAGTATAAGTGCTATGGTGATAGCATAAATGTTAGTGATATCATAAGATTAAAATTAATTGAATAACCAAAATCAAAAACATAGTTTTGATTTTGACAACCCGATTAAATTTAAGATAGATAAGCTCACATCACTAATATGTAAATCAATAGGCACATATCACCAAAGGTATAAGTATAAGTAGAAATGTTGTAGCAATAGTATGAAAATTAGTGATAAAGAAATACTAAACTTAATATATTAACCATATTCAAAAACATGATACAATCATTGGGCCAACAATGACATCCAAAAACATAAATAGAAGTATCAAAGTGATGGCTAGCATTAAAGTGTCAATGTGTATAGTGTGTATTTTTACATAAGAGTTTGGGCTAGCCCCATTTACCTTCTTCACGAGGGAAGGAAAATCTTATTCTTAGTCAGCAAATTCAACCTCTATCTGGTTAATCTTATATAGAATCAATTTTTGGTTGTCGAATATAGTCTTCATCTCTTTGAAGACATTCTCAAAGTTTGCAGCAACAAAATTGTATAGATCATCAACCATGTCCTTAGTGTTTTTGATTCCATAAGTTGATAGTTTTCCAAATGTTGATGGTTTGCTTACAGCTGCTGCCCGTTTTTCAAACATTCGAGTGAAGGTTAGTTTTCTCATGGGGCCTTTATTTTTAATATAAACATCCCATGCTAAGCTTGAGACAGAATGTTTACTAGCCATCTGTTTGCCATTAAAATTCTTTGATTGTAAATTTTAATACAAACAGAACAGTGTTACAATATAGGACTTAGATGTAGCCCTAGAAGTACACTTTTGTTTAATCTGGGTCCCTTGTGCCGATGGAGCGAGTGGTAATACGTTGACTCCGTTGACGAGCTGACGACGATTATCGGTTCTCTGAAGGTTTGGATTGCTCTGGGTGCTGGAGCTTGCTGAGAGGAGGAAGACGTTGAGTGTCTGTATCTGCCTCTCTGGTGGTATGTTCGTTCGTATGTGTGTGGAAAAAGAAAATGATTCCTCTATTTATAGCTGGGCAGGTCGGCTGCTCATGCGCGCATATGTAGGATGCGCCGGTGCGTGGAGACACCACGTGTTAATTGCTGATGGAGGCACATGGATGATGTGCCCTGATCGAGGGGTTGACTTCTTCACGTTGCTGTTGTGAGCCGGCACGTAGCAGAGGAGAAGATCTTTCTGTTGCTGAGATCTTGGATGAGTTGAGTCAAAGGACATGTGTCATCGACCCATGGCTCGGAGATCTCGGATTTGGTGGGGAATGATCTGGTAAGATGCGCCAAGGATTGGGCGCATGAGGAGACTTTGGCTCGTAACCTTTATGAGTCACGAACCATTCTGGGCGCATGGCTTTTGAGGCGCATGCAGGCGACTTTCCTTCTGTCTTTTGGGATCAAAGAGCAGTCTGGGGCGTATGGCTTTTGAGGCGTATGCAGATTTAGACGCATGGCTGCAGAGGCACATGCGGGTGGTTGAGTGGCCACGTGGCAGTAGCCGTCGAGGTAAAGTCATGATGATGCTGACGTTGCCGATGCTTCGTCTTCTGAAAAAGCTGCCGACTGTTCAGACTTTGGGAGATGTGCTGCCAACTCTGTCAGTTTAGCATTTAATGTTTGTGACATTCGATGGACAGCTGAGGGGGCGCGTCGATTGGCGTTCCATTGGGTATGGGGACGCATGGGGGCGCATCCTCTGTGATGCGCTTGGTTCTGAAGGGCGCATCTGTGTGATGCGCCTGAAGTCGAAGGGCGCGTTTGTGTGATACGCGGTCTGGCCGGCATATCTACTTCGTGACACGTCTTTGATGGTGCAACTGTTACGTTCTTCAAGTGCTTTAAATAGCCGTTTTGACTTGGCTGAATTCGAAGTGTCTAGTTCATCCATTTAATGTAAGTTCATTGCTCAGAATTCGGAGAGCCATCCACTTGGCGCGTGGGTTTGATCCGCCCGACCTATAAATAGTAGCATGGAGAGAAGGTTTGCTTCTCGTTCTCTCATGTACTTCCAATATGAACTTGGGTACTCGAGTGCACTCTGTTGACGAAGTGCTCCCGAGGGTGAAGATGAGACGCCATGTCATCATTGATGCACTTGAAGGTGACTGTTACATCCAAAAGATGGAGTCGAGGGCTTTCGAGGCAGGCGGAAGGTGCCTGTTGCATCCAAAGATAGGGATGTTCGGGCCTCCTCTTCGTTGTTCCGGAAGAGCCGTAGATCGGAATGACGGTGCTAGGCTCT
The DNA here is from genome assembly GCA_029216955.1 of Iris pallida. Taxonomy (NCBI): domain Eukaryota; kingdom Viridiplantae; phylum Streptophyta; class Magnoliopsida; order Asparagales; family Iridaceae; genus Iris; species Iris pallida. Next base: position 6,340,650 of record JANAVB010001796.1, on the reverse strand, counting down.
TTCTTCCTTCAAAGTGGGTGTTGCCCACTCTGGTTGTGTTGAAAGCTGCTCCTTTAGCCGTATTTCGATTACGGTCTTCCTTGGTCTTTGGAGGCTCTTTCGAAGCCTCCCCTGGCCACAGATTTGCGGTGCTCTTCTCTTTCTCGGTTCCAGCCAGAGGGTTAAATGCTTCATTAGTCGAAGCACTTATCAGGTGGGCCTGGCTGGAAGAGCAGCACATAACTGGGCTGCTGAAGGGATGCACATAATTGGGGATGCACATAACTGAGCTGCTGAAGGGATGCGCCTTGCTGAGGGCGCCTGGTGGGATGCGCCCGGTTGAAGGCGCATGGTGATTGCTGCGCCTGACTGGAGGCGTATGATGGCTGCTGCGCCTGACGGGAGGCGCATGGTGGCTGCTGCGCCTGACTGGAGGCGCATGGTGACTGCTGGCCGTAGACTTAGGATCTTTCCTTTGTAGAAGTTTTCCTTTGTACAGCCTCCTCTAGACATGTAATAGACTTTTATGTGTGAAATAAAAAGTTCTCTTTCCATGTCTATATTTGCTGTTTTTATTGTTTTGTCCGAGCTCTGACGTATAGATTGTCTGACGCATGGGCCTTCTGGTTATGAATTTCTATGCTTCTACAAGACCCCCTTCAAAGTTTTCAAAACTTTTGGATAAGTTTTGGAATACTTTGAATAAGAAGCATGGAGGTCAGGGCACATGACTGTTGGGGCGCATGCCTGTTCGGGCGCATGCTCCTCTCAGTTAATGTATATGATGATGCCTCGGTAACCGAAAAGATTAATGATGATCTTTTGGTTTTGTTTTGCTGTCATCTCTTCACAGAACCCGAGGCGACGGCTGAGATCACACATCATCGGGTCACGCGTGCGACCAAGCCCTATAAATAGGCAAGAGATGGAGTGAGAGAGTTCTTCTTCTCTTTGCTTTTTGCTTTCTTTAGAGTTCTTCTTCAAAAACCTTAACTTTTTCTTCTTTCAAAGAAATGGCTCCCAAGACTCCTCGCGGCGGTGCCGGCAAAGGAAAAGGAAAAGAACCTGTGACAGCTGCAGCGGCCGATGTTCCTCGTCGTCCTGTCGAAGTTCGGCTGGAGGTGGTTGGTGAGTCTCATTTTTCGTACACCAACGCACATAGACCTTGAGTCTTTGATGATGTGCCGTAGTTTTTGCCCGCCGACGCGCATGGGTTTAAACCCTGATGATGCGCTGAGGCTCTACCGCTGACGCGCATGGGTTTAAACCCTGATGATGTGCCGAAGCTCTGCTGCTGATGCGCCTGGGTTTAGACCCTGATGATGCGTCGAGGCTCTCGGACGTGCTATGTGCTCTTGATAAGGCTCAGATTCTTTTGTTATTTCTAACATTTTTTCGAATCTTTGCTACTGTCGATGCCTATCCCACTCTTGAGTGAAGTACTCTTGGACACTGCCCTCTGCCAGACGGGAGTAGATTATAACGAGGAAGTGATGAACCCTGCTCAAGCCGCTATTATGCTGGACCAGCATTCCGAGAGAATGACGCAAATCCGGGAACAGCAGTATGGATTCCTCAAACGGATGATGGAGCGTGGTGTTTTGAAATCTGCCACATCTGATAAAGTGACCTTCTTGAAGCCTGAGTTCCTGTTTGGGGACCGCCTTACTTCTACTGAAGCAACAGTGTTGAAGGTCAAAGAAGACTGGTTTTTTACAGCAAAAGGAGTGCATATGACCGTTAAGCAACTTGAACGCCAATGGCCTTTGATGGCCTTCTGTCGTCTCGCTTCGAAGAGGATGATGTCTTGGGATCTTACCCCCTCTCAGGGGGGAGCGGTGACTGGCATTATCAAAATTGATTCTGCCTCCGATCAGGGAGATACTTTGACCGCCGTACGGTCTGGGTCTTCTTTCACCTGGCGGACGCTACGTCCTGGGAGCATTTACAAGCAGTATTGGTCGCGTATCTCATGGTTTGGCTTCGGGATTATGTCTTCCCGGGCGGATCTGGCTCTGTAGAGAGAGTGACCCGGCACTTGATCCTGCCAGCTGTGAAGTTGGTTTTTGGCCGACGCCTGGCTCTGCTCCCCGCAATGGTATGTAATTTACTGCGAGGTTTACGTGAGTTCGCAGGAAATGTGATTCATGACTGAGGTCGAAAGGATAACTTCCCGCGTACTGAACTGCCGTTTCACTATTTGATGGGGTGGTTAATTTTACACCATCCCAACGTAATGAGTCCGGGTTCAGAAGAAGACTACAGGGCCGGAGATGCATTCCTCCGCCGTTTCCACCAGAGGAGTTGGTCGCATACTGGCGTCCCTGTTTGCAGAAGGGTGTTATCCCATCTTCAGGGATGGGAGATCACCAAAGTTGGTCCGATCTTCTTGGGTTTTGAGGCCAACGAAGACTTAAGAGATTTAGGTGAAGACGCCACCGCCCTGCCTCCATGGGAATTCTGCTGGCTACAAAGTATTCGGCCATCCCACCTGGTGTACCGGAACAGGAATCAGTGCTTCCTGGAACCGTATTTGCCGAGCCGATTTGCACGTTAATTCGGTTATGCGCAGCTGATGTTGGACAATCCCAGTATCACCCTGGGGTATGCTGGAAGTTTACTGGATGGCGCACGAGCTTGGCATTACTATAATGCCGGATGTACCGGAGCTCCTTTACGCTGCCTGCCCAGGATCCGCGGCCGCCCATTCTTTACTCAGCCGCCAAGTTTTACTGTGTTATGGCTGCCGCGCCTTCCGGATATGATAGGGAGACGAGTCTCGTTGCAGGCACCCCGTTAGCGGTAACTGGGCATGTATCGGCTAAGGCTCGACCACACCATCCACCGGGGGTGGGTCAAGCTGTACCTTCGGTTGATCAACCGAGACGACGTACAGATGCAGGGGCTGGATCACCTACGTCAAAGAAGCTAAAGAAGGCATCGTCACCGACAGTGTCATCGGATTCAGCATCTGCAGAGGTAAGGATCCCCCACATAGTCTGGTTTGGGCTCAACATTTTATGTAATCAATGCTTCCCCTTTTGTACAGGAGCCGTTAAAAAGAAAGCCTCGTACTCCAAAATCTGGTGGAAGCAGGCCAAAGGAGATGGCGGGTTCGTCTGAAGTGCGCATCCCGCCGACTATGATGTCTCCTATGAAGGAGAATCCAGAGGACGCTGTTGTCGTGGAGATTCCAGCGTCCCTGGATTATGTCAGGAGGGAAGCTGAGGATGCAGCAGCCTCCGAGATGATAAAGGCCGCGACTGGGGCCTTGGATGCCGAGGGTCCAGCAGACACGAGGCTCCCTGGTGATGATGTGGGGTGGAGTTCGTCGTCTTCCGATGATGTCCCTCCAGCATTGCAAGAGTCTGTTGCGGGGGCAACAGATATGGTCGGAACAGAGGAGAGGGTTGATTCCCCTCTTTGTCATGATGAGGGAAGATCGGCTGTATCATTGCCGAGTCCTACCCCAGCCTCACCCGTGGAAGTTAAGGTGGCTACCGATCAGGCGGTAGCGACAGATCCTGTCCCTGCAGAGGGACTTGAGAAGGATGAGACTCATCTGCCAGTCCTGTCTCCCGGGGTGGGCCAGGAGATGAGTGTTGATCTCCCCGTTCTGCCAGGGGAGGTACTGACCGCTGATAGGACGTTGGGGGCAGAAGAGGTGGCCGTTGACGTCGGTGGTTCCTCCGAACTTGAGAAGGGTAAGGGTGTGGAACCCTCTGTTGCCCCTCCTACTTGGGGGTACTATCTCGACGCCTGTGCCGGCTTCCTCGTTCCTTCGGCTCCTCGGGCTAGCAGTCCGGCCCATGTTGATGAAGAGCCTATTGATACCGAGATTCCAGTCTCGCAGGTTGAGGTTGGCGGATCTTCTTCCGGTCCGCTAACTACAGCAGCCCCTCCGACTCCTGCTATGACGCCGCAGGTGCTGGCGGACGCAGATGAATATGTGAAATTCATCGTCGAGGGGGTGTATAAAATGCTGCAGAGGGGTGTATCTGCGGTGATGGATGCCAACGGGAGTTTTGCGACGGCAAAAACTCTGGCAATGCCTTATATCGAGCTGATCCGCGTTCACCAAGGCCACGACCATATGGCCGAGATCCTGGAGGCTTCGGTGATTGAGCTGGACCAGCGGCTCACGGAACTTCAGCGCATCCAACGAAATGATCTTTCCGTCTTGATAGATGCGGAGAAGGAGAAGTTGATCGCTGAGCTTGAGTCTTCCTACCAGGCCACTGTGAGTGTCTGGGAGCACGAGGTGGCTGAGACTGAGGCTGCGGTGGGACAGTTGTCTCAGTCCATGAAGGAGACAATGGAAACGCGAGCTGCGTTGGACGCTAATATCGCGGAGATCAACGCCCAGATGCACCGTCTTGAGGACCAACGGGCTCGACTCCAGTTAGATGCCGAACGTGTCCAGGATGAACACGTAGCTTTCAAGAAGGAGGAAGCAACCTTCACTAACCGGGCTCTTGCCCTGGCTCGGCAGCGACAACAGCTTGATGAGAAGCATGAGAATGATACTTCCGCTGAGGCCGTTGAATTGATGCGTCAAGAAGCTGAGCGTCGAGTCCTGGCGACTGTGGAGACTCATGCAGCCGACTTGAGACGTCGAGTTAGAGAGCTCTCAACCAACCCTGGAGATGTTTAGGGACTGTAGCGTCTCCTTTTTATGTTTTTTTTGCAACTCTTGCTGGGGCATAGTGTAGTTCTGTACTCCTTTTTTTTAGAAAATAAAGAAGTACGCAACTTTTTTGTGATGTGTTCATTTTTGTTATCATGAACTTGATGATTTGTGTGGACCTATTATCTTTTGCGCACCTTGGCTTTTAGGTACAGATAATAAGTTTAAAGGAACCAACATGTTTGCTCAGAGGTAATATGGACGTGGCAATCATTGGGGTTCAAATGATAGAATCTTCCTACTCAGAGGTATTATGGACGTGGTAGGAGTGATCCGGGGGATACGCTGAACAACTCAGAGGTGATGTGGACGTGGAAGTTCTGCGATCAATGTACGACAATGCAAGGGTCGTTTGTACGAGATGTTTACTCAGAGGTAATGTGGACGTGGTAAACATGAAGGATAGCGTAGGCTTACGAAGTGTAAGATTCTGCTTTGCAGGGTGTAGAGGGACAACTCAGAGGTGATGTGGACGTGGTTGTCTTTCTACTGGAGGATGCTACGGAACAGCTGGGTTCCGGAAGCGTATGGTTTTGTTGGAAGGGAATTGTCTGTGAATCCTGATGATTGGGTCCATAGATCCCCTATTGGAAGCACATATCTAAAAGATGTCAAGAGTAGTACTTCTTCAGGAACTTGTCGTTAATGGGCATCATGAACAAGTCCCCATTGGGTTTGGCGAGGCGGTAAGCACCGTTTGAGTATACCGTCTCAATGATGAAAGGTCCTTCCCACTTGGGCTCGAACTTTCCTGGTGTCTTGTGAGTTAATACCATCGGCCTCCTGACTGCCAGAACCAGGTCGCCAACTTGAAAAGTTCTCTGTTTGACCTTCTTGTTAAAAGCCTGTAATATACGGGCTTGGTAGAGTTCGATACGTTATTGAGCTAGGAGACGCTTTTCGTCAAGTACCTCCAGCTCCCGCAGACGACGACATTGATTGTCTTCTTCTGTGAGTTTGTTTGTGATTGCTACACGGAGTGAGGGTATCTGGATCTCGAGAGGCAGTACCGCTTCACTCCCGTAGACCAGGGAGAATGGTGTGTTGCCTGTTGGGGTTCGTACCGTTGTGCGGTAGGCCCAAAGACATTCGTCCAGCTTTTCGTCCCAGTCGTGTTTGTTGGATGACACGACTTTTTTGAGCAGCCTAACGATAGTTTTGTTGAACGCCTCGGCCAATCCGTTTGCTGTCGGATTGTAGGCGGTTGATGCCACGTTTTGGATACGATTCTTGTCACAGAACCTGCTGAAAATATGGCTGATGAACTGAGGACCGTTGTCATGGATGATCCGTCGGGGTACTCCAAAGCGGTAGATGACATGGTGTTTGATGAAGCTGACCACCCTGGAGCTCTTTACTTCCGTCAATGGGATCGCCTCTACCCACTTGGAGAAGTAATCGGTAATGGCCAGGATGAAGCGGTGCCCCCTTGATGAAGGAGGGGTGATCGGTCCTACAATGTCCATGCCCCAGGCTTCGAAGGGCCAGGAGGCGACTGTAGGATGTAGTGGTTCTGACGGCGTATGAATGAAGTCTGCGTGAAGTTGGCACGCATGGCACTTCTTAGCATAGTCGACAGCATCAGCGGCCATGGTTGGCCAATAGTAGCCCATACGTCGCAGTCGATCCTGCAACTTAGGAGCAGGTTGATGAGCTCCGCAAGTTCCGTCATGAGCTTCTCGAAGAGCTTCGGTCGCCTCTTCGTTGGACAGGCATCGAAGGAGGAGCCCATCATAGGAGCGTCGGTACAGCATTTTAGTGGCTGTATCATAGTAGAATCGAAGAGAACATCTCCTGACTAAGACGACTTCCTTCGGGTCCTCGGGAAGAATTCCGTAGACGGCGTAGTCGATGAACGGGAACCTCCAGTCTCGGACATTAACACCAGTACCTGTCGGTATGGCGTGGTCCACTCGTTAGCATAGGTTGTTTTTAGGACAAACCAAGTCTCGGCCAACTATCGTGACGTAGTATTGAGTCCCAAAGGGTGCTGCTAATGAGGCCGCGAGGCCAGCCAGAGCATCAGCCTCTAGGTTTTGTAGACGAGGTACGTGTTCGATGAAGAACCCGGTAAAGGTTGAAATGATGTTCAATGCAACTTCATGGTAAGGGATCAGATCTTCATGGCGAACCTCGTATTGCCCTCGGATCTGGTTTACGACGAGTTTCGAGTCGCCGTAGGCTTCTAGATGATCCACCCCCAGCTGTTGTTCCAGCTGGAGTCCCATAATGAGCGCGTTGTACTCGACAACATTATTGGAGCACGGCTTTGAAAGAGAGTAAGCACGCTGGATGACCAGCTGATCGGGAGAGACTAAGACTACCCCCACTCCTGCGACGATCTGGCCTTTGGGGCCTGTTCTTGAAGCGCCATCGAAAAACATCCGCCAAACGGAGCTTCCTTCGGTGACATTTGATTCTTGGACCTCATCCGGGATGTCTTCATAGAGTCTTGAGGACTCCGGGATGGGGTGTGCAGCTAAAAAGTCGGCCAGGGCCTGACCCTTAACGGCTTTTTGTGGCACAAACACCATATTGTATGGTGTTAGCAGGATCGCCCATGTAGCTAGCCGGGAGTTTAATGACCCTGGCTTCGTCATGAGGACTCTGAGTGGATTGACTCAGGAGATGACATGAATTGTCTGGCCCGAGACATAATGGCGAGTCTTCTGGATGGCAAACACCAAGGCCAACCACTCCTTTTCAACGGGGTTGTACCGGTGTTCAGCCCCGATGAGTGTTCGACTGAGGTAGTAGATTGCTTGCTCGTAGCCTGTATCGTTGTTTTGAGCCAGCAGAGCGCCCAGGGAATGATCCATGGCACGGACGTAGAGGAGAAATGGTTTGCCGACGACAGGTGCTACCAGGACTGGCGGGCTTGTCAAGTAAGCCTTCATGTCGTCGAAAGCCCTTTTGGCACTCCTCTGTCCAGACGTAAGAGACTCCCTTCTTCATGAGCTGAGTAAAGGGTTGACATTTACCGGAAAGATTTGCTATGAACCTCCGGATGTACGCCAGACGTCCCTGTAGGCCTCGAAGTTCTCGAAGATTCTTCGGAGGGTCCATGTTGAGGATGGCTTTGGTTTTTTCGGGATCAACATGAATGCCTTTCACCGTGATGACAAAGCCCAAGAATTTTCCGCTAGAAACCCCCATGAAGGATTTAGCGGGGTTCATCTTGAGTTGATGTGCCCGTATAAGATCGAAGACTGTCTTCAGGTCCTGTAGGTGATCACCTTTAAAGCGGCTCTTGACTGCGATGTCGTCAACATAGCATTCGACTGTCTTGCGAAGATGTTGACGAAAGATGGGGCTCATAGCTCGTTGGTATGTCGCACCGACGTTCTTCAAGCCGAAGGGCATCACTGTGTAGCAGAAAACACCCTTTGGAGTCCTGAATGACGTATGTTTTGCGTCATCGGGGAACATCTTGATTTGATTGTAGCCTGAATACCCGTCCATAAAAGACATGCGTTCGAAGCCACATGTGTTGTCGATCATCACGTCAGTGATTGGAAGTGGGAATTCGTCCTTCGGGCAAGTAGAGTTGAGGTCCCTGAAGTCGATATAGACTCGTATCTTCCCATTCCTTTTAGTGACAGGTACGACATTGGCTACCCAATCTGGGTGTTGCTCTTCACGGATGAAGCCGCTAGTCAAGAGTTTGTCTACCTCCTGATCGATGGCGTTCATAATGTCCGGACGGAAGCGCCGCTGTTGTTGCTTGATAGGCTTGGCATCAGGCAAGATATTCAACCTATGCATTGCAATCTGGGGATCAAGTCCCGACATATCTTCGTAGCTCCAGGCGAAGACGTCGATATACTCCTTAACCAGTTGGATTAAAGATTCTCGGTCTTCTCCTTCTAGGCTTTTACTGACGAAGATGGATTTGGAAGAAGACCCGTCTCCAAGGTCGATCTGCTCGACTTCATCCTCGGTGGGAGGTTCACGTAATTCGAAACGAGACTCCTATTGTTGTCCCAGGCGTTGAGCCCAGGGTTCTTCTTCGAAGGGTTCCGGCGCTTGGTCTTCGCCTTCATCTTTTTGAGGTTGTGCTGATGTCATGTTAGCTGACAGCACTTTCCTGAAGACTGATCCGATACTGGTATCGGAATCCCAAGTCGATGCTTCGGACGAGTGGAAATGTTCTATGTCTTCTGCGTCTGAACTCTTTGGAGTTGATGGCGGCGTGACATAGCCTACCCCCCGTCGAGTTTTGTTGTAGTAGTCTTACGGCTTTCCTTTAGGTGTTGGAAGCCGAAGAGGGAGACGTCGACCTTTGCCGTAGTTCAGGCCTTTGTCGCTTTTTAGGTCGTAACCCATCTTTTGGATGAGATACTTTGCCTTATCCGTGTACCGATAGAGTTGCATTCTGCCGGCATCTGGTTCTGGCTTGAGTGGCGGGAGGTCCTGATGATGCTCGACCTTGCCGAAGATAATGGATCCTTCGTCTCGACTTCGTGGAGGGACCATGTAACAGACTCCTTGAGACGGGCTACTCGATTTACATGATGGACGGTCGTTATTTGTGTTTGCAACGACCGTAGAGCGTTATCTAATGTATACATGGCATTCCAATGTGGAAGACAAGAATAATTAAAAGACACTCTATTATTGATGAAATACGAGATTTTATCCCGTGGGATTATATTGTCTAAGGAGGGTGCATCTACATCAGCAGAGATATATTCGCCAAGCTCCTCATCTGTAAGTACTGGGGTTGGATCAGGTGAGCCCACCACAGCTTTGATTTTGGGGTCCGAGAGGGTTACGTGAGCCCTCCCTGGTATCTTGGATGACTGCGGCGGTTTGCCCTTGAGACGCACCTTCAGTGGTGCCTCAACTGCGCCTCCAGTGATTGGTGCCTTTCCCTATAATTTTACCACTAGGAGAGCCGATGTTTGAGGCGTATCTTCAGGGGAGCTTCAGGAGTTCGTGCTTTTCCTGGTAGCTTGATGCTCATTAGAGGTACCTTCTGGGGCGGTTTGCCCTTGAGTTGGATCTTCAAAGGGGCATCGGGAGTCATCTCAGGCTCCATGTCCGGCCCAGCTGCCGTCTCTGCCTCGTCATCAGCATCATTGGCTTCCTCCTCGTCAAGTGATTTGTACAAGTCGGAATCGGTGAAGTAGGCTTCAATCCCTTTGAAAGGATCAATGTCTGCGAACTCCGTCCGGATGATGCCGTTGGTGGATACATATTTCATGCATTGGTGGAGCGTAGATGGCACCACCATGTACTCATGTAGCCATGGTCGACCGAGCAGGATGTTGTAGTTGACCTCGACATCCACAATATAGCAGGTCACCTCAGTTTTGAGATTACCGATGTGACACTTCAGTCGAATTTTGCCCAGTGGCTCGCTTTTGCTAGCGTTGAAGCCGCTGATGGTTGTGTTGGAGGGCGCCAGCCGGTACATTGGGATCCCCAGTGTTGATAACAGCACCTTCGGAATGATACTGAGAGAAGACCCCAGATCGATCTGAATCCGGTTCACCTTGACTGAACCGACATACCCTGTATAATACAGCGGCCGGTTATGTCAGTGGTGCTTGAGCAGCATGTCTTGTTGGATAAAAGTTATATTTGCGATAACTTCATCCGCACAATGACAGTACGCACAAGTAGTTGGGAGGTCTTCAGGCTGCTTGACTTGACTGAGAAAGGATTCGGCATCCTTCAGAGCTTCACAGAAAGCTTCTCGGGAATCTTTGGAAAGACGCAGGAGCTTGAACAAAGATAGGCGGGCAGGAGTACTGGCCAGTTGTGCCAGTATGTCGAAGTTGTAGGGCTTGGCTAGTCCCGAAGCATTCTCCTTTCGTAGAGGCCTGTCGAAACGAGCCTCCACCTGCTTCTGCTTATTGGCTGCTGAGGGCTTAGACGGGCCCTCTTCCTGGACAGCGGGGACGGTGCAGGGAGGCACCACTTCGGCGGCAGCTTCGCCGGGTTGGACGTTCTGTTGTGAATGCGTCTGCACAGGAAGTGCCTCTTCTATTGAAGAAGAGACCATGCGGCAAGACTTGATCTTCCTGTCTTTGGATTTGGAGGTAGGACGTACCTCTGGTTGAGTCATCTCGGAGACGAGGTCGGGGTGGACCCATAGGACCTCTCCTCGAGATGTGGTGAGTGGGATGAGTCCACTCACATTGTCACGGGTAGGTGGTAAGTTAACCACCTCCATTATCGCTTTAGGGATGGGGACGACGCCATCTTGTGTGGTAGTCGGCGGCAAGGTGCCGAACTAGAGTGATACCACATTGGCTGACACCGTCTTCTCTTCGTAGTCGATGGAGATTACATCCGCATTGATCATGTGCTGGATGTAATTTTTGAGGACATAACAGTCCTTGGTCGGGTGTCCGACAAACCGATGGTAGTGACAGTACCTCGGGTTGTCCACTTTCCCAACTTCATCGGGCCGCTTTGGGTCCGGTAGCTTGATCTTGTCACCCTGCTTCAGTATTTTAAAAAGTTGCAAGGTGTCTTCGTCGTTGAACGAATAAACCTCCTTGGGCCTTGGTGCAAGTGGAGGTTTCTGAGTAGGCGCAGATACGCCTTTCGAGGCATTAACAGTCAACTCCTGCTTCCCTTTTGTCTCACGTCCGGGGTTGTTGGCCGCAGACCTTTTCCCCTTGTCATCAAAGGCAGGGAAGCTGACCCCCAGAAGACGTGCATTGGCCGCCTTCTTTTCTGCGGCTTCTGCTTCGATGATCAGGGAGCTCCAGTCGGGGGGAGGAGTAGAGTTGAGCCAGAGTTTGACTGCAGACAGCATGTTCATGCTGCAAGAGGAGAGGAGCGCATGTTCTGGCATGCCTGGAGGTAGTCTGAAGCAGGCCTGTCGGAAGCATTCGATGAACACCCGAACCATTTCCTTCTCCTTCTGGCGTATCTCTATGAGGGATGCCATCGTCATGTCCTTCCCGCCGTCGTAGAAGCGGTCGAGTAAGATGCACGTCAAATCGTCGAAGGATGATATGGAATTGTCGGGAAGGCTGCAGTACCAGTCATACGCCACTCCCTTCAATGCTTCGACAAATATGCTAGTGAGGAGCGCGTCCTCCTTCGAAAGATATCCCGTTTGGGACTGGAAGTATGTCAGGTAACGACGCGGAGAGTCCTTCCCATCGTATGGCGTCAGTGTTTGTAGTTTATACTTTGGAGGATAAACCACCTTGTTCCACTCGAGGGGATAGGGTTGGGGGATGCCCATCTTCTGGCGCTCCTCTTGCATGTTCTTGGACTCAAAGCGCTCCCGTAAGTCCTTGATCATTTCGACCACATCCTCCGTGGAGCTGGGAGTTGGGGAAGGTAGTACCACCTGGAGTTGGGCGTTTGAGGGCTCAGACGTCCGGGGTACTTCTCGGCGGTCTGTGTCTGAGGGTACCCGTTGAAGGAGCACACTCGACTCCCCATTGGCCCCTGGGTCGGGGATCGGTCGAAGGTGTTCGGGTCGAGGCCGACCGTATTTCAAACACCGCCTGAGTCAGTATTTGTATGGAAGCAGAGAGGGTTTTGAGTCCTCCTTCTAATATGTCTATGCGCTGGACGATGTCCTGCGGCGGCGCATCAGACTCGGAATCATCCCCAGCCATGTATACTGTCATGACACAGCCGGGAGTGGATGGATTGGTTGAGGCTTCGCTCTCGGCCTAACTCTCATGTAGGGGAGTCGCCTCTCCTGGAGCTTCATCTTGGCCACCCCCAGCCATGTTCTGGAGGTTATTCTCGACGGGCGCATCTGCAAGGGTCTGATTACCCTCAGCTCCGTCTTGAAGGGCCTCTTCGTCTCTGGAACTACCCCCAGCTGTGTTCTGGAGGACATCCTCATTTTGAGAGGCTTCTGGGAGGCAGACTTTGCCTCGAGGATGAAGATCCGCCGCAGCTGTGCTTTGGACATCTTCATCTCCGAAAACAAGGGTCTGACTACCCCCAGCTTCCTCCAAGAACTTCTTCCTCGACCGAGTGCCTTCGAACACTCCGGAGGACGAGACAGCTGCCTTGGTTTTCCTCGGCTGGCTTTTGGATGAGGACGAGGAATTGTCGATCGTCTTTCGGACTGACGAGGAGTTGGAGATCACGTTGCATGAAGCAACCCTTGGCTCCTCTTCTGTCGACACCTTCCTCCCAAGGCGATGTCGGAGGGGTGTCGATGATTGCAGTCGCTGAAAGACTGACTGCCTTGGTGGTACTGCCGCCTTGTAACAGTAGTTGATGGTGACCACCGCACAAGTATGCCCCGTGAGAGGCGTATCATGCTTGTTGGTCGTCTCTTCTGACCGACGCTTGTGAGTGATCACGTTACGCAGGTCATTGGAGGAGAGTGCTACCTTCGCACCCCCTTCAAGCGCATGGCAAGGCCAAGCGCTGGGGTGGTCAAGTGAGTGCTGCGCCCCCTGATCTGATACCAAACAGGCATCCCGATCAGTAGTGGGGGAACCACAATATTTGTTTGTCTTGTTCGACTTGGTTGTGCACGTAGTAGATGCGCCCAAGTGAGACAAGGGTTTTGAAGGTCGGCTCGTTCTCGACGCTGCAGCACTCGAGTCGACCTTGTACAACTTACCATCAGCAGCACGCATGATTGTGAGCGCATGCTTCTGGCTTGTTGCTGGCATAGCACGTTTGGGACGCATGGCCCGTGCTGCCTTGGACTTCTTCGTACCAGGCCGCTGGGGCACGTAGTACTCAGAATCCAAATTCTCCTCACCACTACAGTAAGTGAGTCTGTCAAAGATAGAGATCTTCGGTGGCGCATCAGAGACGATGTGTGGGGCATTGGCTGCGCCCCTGCTCCGTCGACGCATCTTCCTCGCCTGAGAGGAAGATGGCTGGGGAATGTGGTTAGCCGTACGTTTCCCCGAGAGATGCGCTGTACCAGCGGGCGCATCTTGGTTGCTGAGGACGTCAGCAGGAAGGGAAGGCTGGATTGGCGCATCCCCTTTGGTGGTGGTGCCCGAGGCGTCGACCTTGCGCACCCAGACTCGGCGGGTCTTCTTCGGCTTCGACAGCCGCTTTGAAGGACTCGCACTGCCTTCAGATATGAACTCCTCATACGCCTGTTGATTGAGGCGTATGACCAGCATCTTGTGGGAGGAGCCCACCTTCACGTCGTCGGCTTGTAACACAACTTTCTCGGTGTAGGAGAAAGAGGTCCCCAGCAGAGTCGCCAGCTTGTTTGTCATTAAAATTCTTTGATTGTAAATTTCAATACAAACAGAACAGTATTACAATATAGGACTTAGATATAGCCCTAGAAGTACACTTTTGTTTAATCTGGGTCCCTTGTGCCGATGGAGCGAGTGGTAATGCGTTGACTCCGTTGACGAGCTGACGACGATTATCGGTTCTCTGAAGGTTTGGATTGCTCTGGGTGCTGGAGCTTGCTGAGAGAAAGAAGACGTTGAGTGTCTGTATCTGCCTCTCTGGTGATATGTTCGTTCGTATGTGTGTGGAAGAAGGAAATGATTCCTCTATTTATAGCTGGGCAGGTCGGCTGCTCATGCACGCATATGTAGGATACGCCGGTGCGTGGGGACGTCACGTGTTGATTGCTGATGGAGGCGCATGGGTGATGCGCCCTGATCGAGGGGTTGACTTCTTCACGTTGCTGTTGTGAGCCAGCACGTAGCAAAGGAGAAGATCTTTCTGTTACTGAGATCTTGGATGAGTTGAGTCAAAGGACATGTGTCATCGACCCATGGCTCGGAGATCTCAGATTTGGTGGAGAATGATCTAGTAAGATGCGCCAAGGATTGGGCGCATGAGGAGACTTTGGCTCGTAACCTTTATGAGTCACGAACCATTCTGGACGCATGGCTTTTGAGGCGCATGCAGATTTGGACGCATGGCTGCAGAGGCGCATGCGGGTGGTTGAGTGGCCACGTGGCAGTAGCCGTCGGGGTAAAGTCATGATGATACTGACGTTGCCGATGCTTCGTCTTTTGAAAAAGCTGCCGACTGTTCAGACTTTGGGAGATGTGCTGCCAGCTCTGTCAGTTCAGTATTTAATGTTTGTGACATTCGATGGACAGCTGAGGGGGCGCGTCGATTGGCGTTCCATTGGGTATGGGGACGCATCCTCTGTGATGCGCTTGGTTCTGAAGGGCGCATCTGTGTGATACGCCTGAAGTCGAAGGGCACGTCTGTGTGATGCGCGGTCTGGCCGGCACATCTACTTCGTGACACGTCTTTGATGGTGCAACTGTTACGTTCTTCGAGTGCTTTAAATAGCCGTTTTGACTTGGCTGAATTTGAAGCGTCTGGTTCATCCATTTAATGTAAGTTCATTGCTCAGAATTCGGAGAGCCATCCACTTGGCGCGTGGGTTTGATCTGCCCGGCCTATAAATAGTGGCATAGAGAGAAGGTTTGCTTCTCATTCTCTCACGTACTTCCAATATGAACTTGGGTACTTGAGTGCACTCTGTTGACGAAGTGCTCCCGAGGGTGAAGATGAGACGCCATGTCGTCGTTGATGCACTTGAAGATGACTGTTACATCCAAAAGACGGAGTCGAGGGCTTCCGAGGCAGGCGGAAGGTGCCTGTTGCATCCAAAGATAGGGATGTTCGGGCCTCGTCTTCGTTGTTCCGGAAGAGCCGTAGATCGGAATGACGGTGCTAGGCTCTTTCTTCCTTCAAAGTGGGTGTTGCCCACTCTGGTTGTGTTGAAAGCTGCTCCTTTAGCCGTATTTCGATTACGGTCTTCCTTGGTCTTTGGAGGCTTTTTTGAAGCCTCCCCTGGCCACAGATTTGCGGTGCTCTTCTCTTCCTCGGTTCCAGCCAGAGGGTTAAATGCTTCATTAGTCGAAGCACTTATCAGGTGAGCCTGGCTGGAAGAACGGCACATAACTGGGCTGCTGAAGGGATGCACATAACTGGGGATGCACATAATTGAGCTGCTGAAGGGATGCGCCTTGCTGAGGGCGCCTGGTGGGATGCGCCCGGTTGAAGGCGCATGATGATTGCTGCGCCTGACTGGAGGCGCATGGTGACTGCTGGCCGTAGACTTAGGATCTTTTCTTTGTAGAAGTTTTCCTTTGTACAGCCTCCTCTAGACATGTAATAGACTTTTATGTGTGAAATAAAAAGTTCTCTTTCCATTTCTATATTTGCTGCTTTTGTTGTTTTGTCCGAGCTCTGACGTATAGATTATCTGACGCATGGGCCTTCTGGTTGTGAATTTCCATGCTTCTACACCATCGAGCATACAAATCCTCTGAAAGGGAGAGCTGTTCTTGCAGTTAGTTTTTCCACGAGATACATCATTCTACTGAACATGTAGGAACCTATATCCATCCTTTTTTTCTTTCCCATATAATAAAGAAATTTTACTCTCTCGGGGTGGATGAAAAACTCATGTCCAGTAGGGTTGAGTGTTTAAGATACGTAGGCATGCAACAATTTATACAAAGTTTTTAATTGATCTTTGTATACATTTTGAGGGGTCTTGGCACCCACGATACACCTGTAATCTAATGAATTGCATCCCTCGTGGAAACATTATCAATATCTTTCATATCAAACTCAGGAACTGGATTAAATACATAAATTTTGTTGATGACAGCAGCATTTACCCTAATCAGTTTCCCTCTCAGAAACACCAGCTGTTGATCCTCTTCTTTTTCTTTATTTTCAGCCAGAAGATTTGAGTAAAATTTTCTTACTATTGTTTGGGAGATTTTCTCAAGACATGATTTGTTCAGTTTTTCCAATTGATAGAATTTTAATATATTCAGAAAAGCTTCGTCTTCGACATTATCCATCTTAATTGATCTTTCAGGCATAACAGCCTTTTTCTTGAAATATTTATTATAAATCTTCTTAGATTTAGAGTCTTTAAAATTTTTTACCTCCTCTCCATCCTGGGACTTATTTGATTATTGCTCTTCCTCTTTATTTTCCTCTTCTGATGAGGATTCAAAATTCTCAGAGTACGCTGATGACTCTGTATCCGTTGTCACCTTAGCCTTCGCTCGAGTATGCCTTCGATCTTCATAAGTTGAGTCTTCCGACGACTCTGTATCGAAGATAGATTTTTTGGTCTTTGTCGAGCAATGAGTTTTTTTAGCCTTTTTTGCAGGTGGCTTGGCTGCCGCCTTCGCTTTCATCGTCGCTGCCGCCGCCGCTGCTTCCGCCTCTGCCCTTTCGGCCTCTGCCCTAGCGACCATAATCGTGGCTTTTCGCTGCCCTTCCAAGTTCTGCCCTTCGGGCCTGTATCGTATCCCTTTGTGGATTCTTTTCCTTCGAAGACGGTCATTGTTTCTTCGACGGCATTTTGATAAGAAGAGGGTTTGGGAGAGGGTTTGGGAGAAGGTTGAGGGTTTGAGAGAAGAAGAGGAAAAATTCGATCGTCTTATATGACCTTGGGAAGTGGAAAAAATTAGAATAGTTTTGAGTCTTAAATTAAATTTATTACTATTATTACTAGTATAAGACGGTCGAATTTATTACTATTAAATTTTAAAAACTACTTTCCAAAATTAAATTTATTACTATTATTACTAGTATATATACATGTGAAATCACTACATAAACCTTTGGGATTTTGAGACCCTAATTTTAAAAACTACTTTCCAAAATTAAATTTATTACTATTATTACTAGTATATATCTACGTGTTCCGTATAAATTATTGAAAAATTTGGCACAAAAAATGTGGTGGAAACATGTTTAATTAACAAAATTTGACAACATATTTAAGAATGTGAAGTTTCTAATCTCAATATTTATATTTTTCGAATATTTGATTAAATTTTTGAACGTATTTTTTTTGCATTGAGTCGTTCTATACTCGTATTTTTGCTATCCCGAATTTTTCACGTTTGACGACTTGGTAACAAAACTATGTACTTGAATAGAGTAAAATTGAAACACTCAAAGTTGTCCTCTAGTTTACTTTGTAATCATATTTAAGATGAATTTGACGGCAAGATTGACGCTGGCAGCATAATCAATTTTATGACGTAACAAGTCATTGATGGGGATATCATCACTGATATATGGATTTGACGTAACCAGATTTGTTAATTGAAAAATAGATAAAATAGTTAGTCGCTTGTAGCCGAAACCAAATTGAGTTAACAAAATATTATATTGTATTAAATCCCAGCTTTGTCACCGGAACATTCTCCGACGAAGGATACAAGAGGAAGAAAAAAACTATAAAAAACCAAAAAAATAAAAAAAATAAGAGGTCTACCCCTCACTAGCCTCGCGGAGGATCTCCGCAAAGTCCTGCAGGGTGCGCACACCCGCCCTATGGGACAGGCGGCGAAACCCTTCCCTCTTCTCCAGAGAATCCCGATCCTCCGGAGTGATCGGCACCAGGTCAAAGTTGGGCACCGGATGAAGAGGTCGAGCGATGTCCTCCAGTGACAACCCACAGGAGGTCAGGAAGTCCGCAGCCTCTGTCAGTCGGTCATGGGCCGGAGGCGGCGCAGAGGGTGCTTCATGCGGAGAGGCTCGACGACGACTGGAAGAAGACTCTGGCCATGGTTCCCAACCAGATGATCTTTTTGGAGCCATGTTAAATGTGCTACCTACTCAAATGAATGGGGACCCCTATGTATATATATACACGTTTCTAACCGGCTCTTCTTATTCCTTATTGGAAGTTGGGGATATTCATTTTTTTATTCCTTATTGGAAGTTGGGGATATTCAATGACCTCCAGTGACTCTTCTTATTCCAAGCTTAGTTGGTTGTGCTGTTTGGCTTTTACATGAAAGGCCTAGGTTCGAGTCTGGTATGTGGGTTCTGTAGAATTTTTCTATTGTTAACATTTTTTGGGTGCTATTATATGCTTTTAACTTAGTATGGAACAATTTAGGATGGGTAATGGCCATTCTTCGTTCCTCTAACACGGAGAATGGTACATTTAGGACGGAGAATTATACATTTAGGACGGAGAATGGTACATTTAGGACGGAGAATGGTACATTTGAGACTGTTCTGTAGGGTTGTGAATTTTAAATAGTTTGACTGTTTAGTTTTGTTTTGAATCTATATAAATTGGTTTTGAAGGCTGGTGTCACGACCCGCACCCTTATGAGGGGCACGAGCACGTGGGTACGTCCAGCCTACGCCACAGTATCGGCGGTAGAACGCTGTATATAACGTCTGTAAATACTATGACTAATAGTATAAAGGTACATGTACAGTATATACTCTCCGAATGGAGGTGACATATCAATACAGTCTCAATCACAGAATAAAACTAAGGTAGATAGCTCAGAAAGAGAACATATGATATATGAAAGAGTAAATAAGTCCAGAGTCCAATACAAGCCCAGATATATACAACATCACAGGGTCTCAAAATATAATGTAGAAGCTACAGTCTGATAAAGTTAGCTGGATCGCAGTCCAGTCAAACCTAGCTAATCTACACTACTCCGGGAGTACAAAATCTAGTGGCTCTACTATAAGGCCACGGTCCAAGGCTACTCCATCTGACTCGAGCCCATAATAGGTCGAGCAGTCCGACTCAGAATCATCTGTAATATATCATAACGGTATCCTGTCAGGAAAATGAGCAAGTACAAGCGCTAACAGCAGTTCCATGTGAATTGACAAATTCTATAAGAGACAGTATAATGAATTACAAGACAAAGATATATAAAAACTTGAAAACCGATCGGAAGCTGAGTTACAACCCTTAAACCAAACAAGGATCGGGGTTGTAACCCTTCTTCCGAGCAGAACTTAGTCTCCAATCAAGGTACAATGTAAAGGCATGTAGAGCATGTGAGTAACTGTATATCATGCATGGTGAGAAGTACTGTATGTAGAACAGAACATGATATATGATAAGATAAAGTAAATATAAAATGTGCCTCGAATATTATAGCCTAATGTGATCGGTATGGGTCAAGAATCAGGCTTCCAGCCGACCGGCTACAAGTACGTGGACTCGGTCCGGCCGGGATGGTAAGCTATGAGCAAGTAGTAGCACAGGTCAGGCTATACCCATCGTGAGGTGAGGGTATAGCTATGATACAAGTAGTAACTCAAGGTGGGCATTGATCACACTATCTATAATATTCCCCATCCCCCGAATAGTATACAGATCCGGACATAGCACGTCATGACGCGAGATTCCCTAAGAGGGGAGCAAGTCCTCTTCAGGAATCGGCGTCAATACAAGTACAAGAATCAAGACCAAGCAAGTACAAGTATCCCAAGAAATCCAGGAATGACATCTCATGACAGGAGTCCGACAATACAAGTCCGTGAACTATCGTGACTGAGAATCAAGTAAAACACTACGACTGAATCGGATATAGCAAATATCAAGACAATGAAAACTATCAGTGAATGTACTTGCCTGCTGTCCTGAGCTGTAGGGTATATCAATGCTCAGAGCGGTAATCAGAAACCTAAAGATGAGATACTGTATGTTAATTTAGGTTAAAACAAGTTTAAGAATAATTCACAATGAATAATATGAAATCTAGGTCAAACTAGGTCTCACTGAGCCACACTAAGTCCAGTCAAGTCAATCTAAGTCAGACCAAATCAACCCTAGGTCATACCAGTCATCGCAGGTCAAAATAAGTCAAAAAAAGTCAAACGGGGTCAAGAGTTGGCCTACAGTTAACTTTTGGTCAACTGGTCAACTCTGGTCAACTCTAGGTCAACTCTGGTCAAGTGTTGACCAACAGTTGACTTTTAGTCAATTGGTCAACTCTGGTTTGGATTTGGTCAATTCTAGACAAAGTGTTGACTCACTCACAAATCCTCTCTAATTTGATTTCCTACATTACCTTCTCCTTATTCTCCGTCTTCTTCTCCTTATTCTCTGTCTTATTCTCCTTATTCTCCGTCTCCTTCTCCTTATTCTCCGTCTCCTTCTCCTTATTCTCCGTTTTCTTCTCCTTATTCTCCGTCTCCTTCTTTCTTATTCTCTGTCTCCTTCTCCTTATTCTTCGTCTCCTTCTTTCTCTGTCTCCTTCTCCTTATTCTCCGTCTCCTTCTCCTTATTCTCCGTCTCCTTCTTTCTTATTCTCTGTCTCCTTCTCCTTATTCTCCGTCTCCTTCTTTCTCTGTCTCCTTCTCCTTATTCTCCGTCTCCTTCTTTCTTATTCTCCGTCTCCTTCTCCTTATTCTCCGTCTCTTATTTTCTTATTCTTCGTCTCCTTCTCCTTATTCTCTGCTGCTCCTAATGCCTAAACTGCTGCTGCTGCTACTACTTCCTACTGCTGCTGCTGCTCTACTTCCTACTGCTGCTCTACTTCCTACTGCTGCTGTTGCTATTTCTTATTCCTTCTTCTTCTACTTCTATTCTTTTTCCAAACTCTCATTCTCTTCCTCTAAAATCACACACATACATCCATATATATATATTTTATATATATATATATATATATATATATATATATATATATATATATATATATATATATATATATATATATATATATATAAACTCACAAACATACATACCCATCTACATACATATATAGATACTCACACACACACTCATATCTATATATATAAATACATACACACACACGTATAGAAATATATATATATATATATATACATATATATATTTCTCTCTAAAAAGGAAAACCCCTAATAAATCCTTAAACTAGGTTTTCGAAAAACCTATAAAAGCTATGGTCATTAAGTAGAGAATGGTCTCCTCCACATTTATTGTGAAGGAATAAATGCAAGAGAGGAAATTAATGAGGGTTAATGAGCATACCTAGAATTGGTTTCCTTGAGGAATAAGAAGCTTCAAAAGAAAGAATGAAATGAAGAGAGAGAGAGAGAGTTTACTTTGGAGTGAAGTAAAGGGAGGGGGTTTGTCTATACATGGCCGGCCATAGGGGGGTCTTAATGAGTTTGGGTGGAGACCCATTAGGCCTCCAAACCCATTAGACTTGGTTTGGTTTGATTTTGATTTGGTTTGGTTCAGTTTAACTCCAAATTGACTAATTAAGCCTCTAAATGACTAGTTAAGCCATGGGAGTATGGTTTATGGTTTCTAGTCTAGTTAGGATGGCGCGTAGGCCAAGCCCAACTAGTATGTGGGTCCCACTAGTGTCCAGACTACCCGGATCTCCAACTTAAGTCCAAATTGGATAAAATTTAAACTAAAACAACCAAATCCCTAAAATCCTATAAAAATTAAATAAAATTCCCAAAAATTATAAAACTTGGAAAAATAACGAAAATACCCCTAATTCAAAAATTGGGGGTGACAAATCTACCCACCTTAAAAGAAATTTCGTCCTCGAAATTGAAGACAACAAGCTCAGGAAATCACAAACAGAAAGACAAAAGAAATAGATTTATACCTCAGGGCGCGAAAAGATAAGGGAAACGCTCCCGCATGTCGTCCTCCCTCTCCCAGGTAGACTCACCTGGAGAGTGATGTCTCCACGCAACCCGAACCAAGGGTATGACCTGGTTCCGGAGCACCTTCTTCCTGCGATCCAGAATCTCCACCGACTGTTCTGGATAGCTGAGAGTAGGTCCCACCTGTATCGCTGAATGGTCCAATACATGGCTAGGATCTGCCACGTACCGTCTCAGCTGAGATACATGGAACACGTTGTGCACTCCCTCAAGCCTAGTAGGCAAGTCCAGTCGGTAGGCTACTGCACCGATCCTCTCTAAGATGGTGAAAGGTCCGATGTAGCATGGACTGAGCTTCCCACCGCCGCCAAAGCGAATAGTGCCACGTGTCGGGGATATCCTCAGAAATACCATGTCACCAACCTAGACACAAGACAAAATCTTAACACACAACTAACAAACAATCACAACAAATACGACAAGAACTGAACTAACCTCGAACTCTAACGGTCTCCGGTGACTATCGGCCCAATGCCGCTGCCTATCCTGAGCCACCCGAAGTCTGTCTCTAATCATTCTGACCTTCTCGGCCGCATCCACAACCATCTCCGACCCAAGAAGCGCCCGCTCACCGACATCGTCCCAAGACAAAGGAGTACGACATCTCCGTCCATATAGAGCCTCAAATGGTGACATCTCTATACTGGCCTGGTAGCTGTTGTTGTAAGCAAACTCTACCAGGTGAAGATGGTCCTCCCAAGAACCCCCGAGATCTAGCACACATGTGCGAAGCATATCCTCCAAAGTCTGGATGGTCCTCTCCGACTGCCCGTCTGTCTGAGGATGATAAGCAGTACTAAACTTGAGCGAGGTGCCCAAGCTAGCCTGCAAACTCCTCCAGAAGTGGGAAGTGAATCGGCTATCCCGATCTGAAACTATGCTCACCGGAACTCCGTACAATCTCACGATTTGACGAACATACAGCTCAGCCAGCCTCTTCGTAGACAAACCCACTTTGAAAGGCAAAAAGTGGGCCGATTTGGTCAATCTATCAACGATGACCCAAACCGCGTCCTTCCCTCCTGGCGATCGTGGAAGTCCAGATACAAAGTCCATGGTGATGTGCTCCCACTTCCACTCGGGAATGGGTAGCGGCTGTAGCAATCCACCTGGTCTCTGTCTCTCGGCCTTCACCTGCTGACACACAAGGCAACGAGATACAAACTGAGCTACCTCGCGCTTCATGCCATACCACCATACGTGCTCTCTCAGGTCCCTATACATCTTGTTGGCCCCAGGATGCATAGAATACTGAGAGCGATACGCCTCCTGAAGAACCTCCTCCCGAAGCTCTCCACGCGGAATGTACAGCTTAGTACCGTGCCGCAACGACCCGTCTTCGGCTACAGAGAAATTGTCAAGCAAGCCCGTCCTCACCTGCTCCCTGATGCTCCTCAGGGCAACATCATCATACTGCGCTGACCTGACTCTATCCATCAGCTCAGACTGAATCTGCAAACCCTATATCTGGATCTCTATGCCTGGAATGATGACCTCGATACCCAAACTATCCAGGTCGGCCAACAAATGACAATCTGTCGTCAAGAACATAGCAACTCGATACCTGCTCAAGGCATCTGCAACTACATTGGCCTTCCCCGGATGGAACTGCAAGGATATATCGAAGTCCTTCATCAGCTCTAACCACCGCCTCTGTCGCATGTTCAACTCCTTCTGAGTGAACACGTACTTCAAGCTCTTGTGATCTGTGAAGATCTCAACTCGCTCTCCGTACAGGTAATGCTTCCATAACTTCAAAGCAAAAATAACCGCGGCCAACTCCAGATCACGAGTAGGATAGTTTTTCTCATGAGGACGTAACTGCCTGGATGTATAGGCAATCACCTTCCCGTGCTGCTGAAGAACACACCCTAAACCCTTCCCCGAAGCATCGCTGAAGATCGAGAACCCTCCTGACCCAGATGGCAAAGTCAGGATCGGAGCTGAAGTCAACCTCCTCTTCATCTCATCGAATGCAGCCTGACACTCAACAGTCCAGACGAACTCCACGTCCTTCCTGGTGAGTCTAGTCATCGGCTCTGCAATCCGCGAGAAGTCCTGGACGAACTTCCGGTAATAGCCAGCCAAACCCAGAAAGCTCCGAACCTCGGCAACTGAACTGGGCGTAGACCAAGACTCCACTGCCGAAATCTTCCTCTGGTCCACTGAAATCCCGTGCTCGGTCACAACATGACCTAAGAACTCCACCTTGTCCAAGAAGAACTCACACTTTGAAAGCTTCCCGTAGAGTTGCTCCCTCCTCAGAGTCTCTAACACAACTCTCAAGTGCTCCTCATGCTCCTCCTGCATCTTCGAATAGATCAAGATATCGTCTATGAAGACCACCACGAACTTGTCAAGGTACTGATGGAATACCTTGTTCACCAAGTTTATGAACACCGCGGGAGCATTGGTCAACCCAAATGGCATCACTGTAAACTCGTACTGGCCGTATCGAGTCCGAAACGCCGTATTGGGAATGTCATTCCGCCTCACCTTCAGCTGGTGATACCCGGACCTCAAGTCTATCTTCGAAAAGACCTTTGCCCCATTCAGCTGATCGAACAAGTCGTCGATCCTCGGCAAAGGGTACCTATTCTTGATAGTGAGATTATTGAGCGCCCGGTAATCAATGCACATGCGGGACGTACCGTCCTTCTTCGACACAAAAAGGACTGACGCTCCCCAGGACGAAGAACTGGATCTGATGAACCCCTTGTCCTGCAGCTCGTCGACTTGCTTCTTCAGCTCTATCAACTCGTTGTTGTTCACCCTATAGACATGCTGCGAAATGGGCTCGGCGCCCGGCACCAAGTCTATAGAGAACTCAATGTCCCTGTCTGGCGGCATCTCCGGCAACTCCTCGGGAAAGACATCCGAGAACTCAGCAATCAACGGTTGTGGCAAATCCTGCCCCGCCAACAAAGCTCCACAGAATCTAGCCTCCGGCTCCGCTGTTCCTCGAGAAAACTCGATCTCTGGCTCTCCCGGCGTCCTAAAAAGAACTCTGCCTCCTCTACAATCAATGCTAGCATAGTGCATGCTCAACCAATCCATACCGAGTACCATATCGTACCTCGGTAGGGGCATTACGAGCAGACACGCACTCAAGTCCCGGCCTCTCAGAGTGACTCTCCGCCCCTTGCAAATATTATTAACCAGGATAATACCTTCCGCGGTCATAATCTTGCAAGTCCTACCCATATATTCAGCAATAATATTGTGTCTCAGAGCAAAAAAAACAGACACAAAACTATGGGTCGCCCCAGAATCAAACAAGGCGAAAGCAGGGAAAGAATCTAGGAGAACATGACCTGCTACAACATCTCCCACGGGCTCTGCCTCCTCATCTGCTGCCAAAGCAAACACCCTGCCCGCGGGTGCTCCCCTCTGGTGCTGGACAAAATGCTGCTGCTGGGTCTGAAGTGGAGGACCCCTCTGCTGAACTACGGGTCCTCTAGCCGGCTGTACCTTGTCCTGGCCTTTCTTGGCTGCCCAAGCAGGACAGCCCTTCAGCTAGTGGTCGGTCCCTCCGCAGAATAGGCAAGCGCCTAACCTCCTCTGGCATACGTCTCTGCTGTGCCCCATCTTTCCGCAGAAAGCACACTGCTGGGTCTGCCTCTGGCCCTGACCCTGATGCTGCTAGGCACGCGCCGGTACCTGCTGAATCTGCAACAGGGGCTGCTGCTGAAACGACCTCTGCTGATGCTGAATATAGAGGCGCTTGGCCGGTCCCGAACTGGAACTCGTGCCCATAGTATCTCCGCTCCTCTTCGGCTTGAGGCCGAAGTCCTCCTCTACAATCTGTGCGTCCATCAATATCTGATCGAACGTCGCGTCACGGCGACCCGAGGTACGGGTGCACACTGCATGAATAAGTCCCCTGCAGAACTTACGAGCCTTCTGCCCCTCATCCTGGATCATATCGGGAGCAAACCTGCTAAGGCAGAAGAACTCAGCTGCATACTCGTCCACCGACGAGTTCCCCTGCACTAGACCCACGAACTGGCCCTCCAATGCTGTAAGAGCCACGTCCGGGAAGAACTTCTCCTTGAAGAGCCTCCGAAAGTTCTCCTATGTCAGCCCTCTCACCGACGCACGAGGATCCGTACGGTACCATGCAGCACAATATCGAAGAATCGGCTGGCTGCGGCCGAAACCCAAAGTGCTCTAGGAAGCTCTGCCAGCTCTATGCTCCGCTGTACGTCCTCTAGCCAGTCGTCTGCATAAAGGATGCCCTCCATGCCCGTGAAGTCCCTGGAGCTCATCTTCCTAAAGTCTAATACTGTCTCTGGCCTGGACTGCTGCTGGTACGGCTGCTGGCCAGTAGGGCCCTACACCGTACTCGGTGCCACTCTCTCCACTGCTGCCAGTACAAGCTGATACGAGTTCTCCATACTCTGCCTCAGCATCTCGATCTGACGATGTGACGCCTCCGACTGGCGCTACGATGCCTCTGTCTGGGCCCGTTGTGTCTCCATCATCTGCTGAAGGAGAAGAAACATATGATGTGTATCCGTCGGTATCGGTGGCGGTAGCGACAGCATCTCCGGAACGACGACCGAAACCCTCTGGGGTGGAGGTAGTAGACCTCCCTGTGCAACTGCCGGGGTCTCCGGGATAGTGGAATCACTCGGGATAGTCTCGTGAACCTCCTCCTCAGCCTGATCAGATCTCTCGGGCAAGCTACTCGATCCAGTGGCCTGCGGGTGCGTCTTCGTCATCCTGGAGACGAATTGAAGCAAAGAGATCAATATGGCACATGATAAGATATTATCAAAGAAGGACAGTTAATTTAATACAAGGAAAGTAATTATGATAATCAAAAGATCAAAAATTTTCCTAGGTGTGATTGAGAAACTCCTATCATGTCCTAGGTCCTACGTCCTAATTGCAGGCTCGTAATTAGTACTCTAAGTCGAGCACCATTACGAGATCGCACTAATTGTGATACTGGACCTGCATGGGCCACCACAAAAACGTGTCACGACCCGCACCCTTATGAGGGGCACGAGCACGTGGGTACGTCCAGCCTACGCCGCAGTATCGGTGGTAGAACGTTGTATATAACGTCTGTAAATACTACGACTAACAGTATAAAGGTACATGTACAGTATATACTCTCTGAATGGAGGTGACATATCAATACAGTCTCAATCACAGAATAAAACTAAGGTAGATAGCTCAGAAAGAGAACATATGATAGATGAAAGAGTAAATAAGTCCAGAGTCCAATACAAGCCCAGATATATACAACATCACAGGGTCTCAAAATATAATGTAGAAGCTACAGTCTGATAAAGCTAGCTAGATCGCAGTCCAGTCAAACCTAGCTAATCTACACTACTCCGGGAGTACAAAATCTAGTGGCTCTACTATAAGGCCACGGTCCAAGGCTACTCCATCTAACTCGAGCCCATAATAGGTCGAGCAGTCCGACTCAGAATCATCTGTAATATATCATAACAGTATCCTGTCAGAAAAATGAGCAAATACAAGCGCTAACAGCAGTTCCATGTGAATTGACAAATTTTATAAGAGACAGTATAATGAATTACAAGACAAAGATATATAAAAACTTGAGAACCGATCGGAAGCTGAGTTACAACCCTTAAACCAAACAAGGACCGGGGTTGTAACCCTTCTCCCGAGCAGAACTTAGTCTCCAATTAAGGTACAATGTAAAGGCATGTAGAGCATGTGAGTAACTGTATATCATGCATGGTGAGAAGTACTGTATGTAGAACAGAACATGATATATGATAAGATAAAGTAAATATAAAATGTGCCTCGAATATTATAGCCTAATGTGATCGGTATGGGTCAAAAATCAGGCTTTCAGCCGACCGGCTACAAGTACGTGGACTCGGTCCGGCCGGGATGGTAAGCTATGGAGCAAGTAGTAGCACAGGTCAGGCTATACCTATCGTGAGGTGAGGGTATAGCTATGATACAAATAGTAACTTAAGGTGGGCATTGATCACACTATCTATAATATTCCCCATCCTCCGAATAGTATACGGATCATGACATAGCACGTCATGACGCGGGATTCCCTAAGAGGGGAGCAAGTCCTCTTCAGGAATCGGCGTCAATACAAGTACAAGAATCAAGACCAAGCAAGTACAAGTATCCCAAGAAATCTAGGAATAACATCTCATGACAGGAGTCCGACAATACCAGTCCGTGAACTATCGTGACTGAGAATCAAGTAAGACACTACGACTGAATCGGATATAGCAAATATCAAGACAATAAAAACTATCAGTGAATATACTCGCCTGCTGTCCTGAGCTGTAGGGTATATCAATGCTCAGAGCGGTAATCAGAAACCTAAAGATGAGATACTGTATGTTAATTTAGGTTAAAATAAGTTTAAGAATGATTCACAATGAATAATATGAAATCTAGGTCAAACTAGGTCTCACTGAGCCACACTAAGTCCAGTCAAGTTAATCTAAGTCAGACCAAATCAACCCTAGGTCATACCAGTCATCGCAGGTCAAAACAAGTCAAAGAAAGTCAAACGGGGTCAAGAGTTGACCTACAGTTAACTTTTGGTCAACTGGTCAACCCTGGTCAACTCTGGTCAACTCTAGGTCAACTCTGGTCAAATGTTGACCAACAGTTGACTTTTAGTCAACTGGTCAACTCTGGTTTGGATTTGGTCAATTCTAGACAAAGTGTTGACTCACTCAAAAACCCTCTCTAATTTGATTTCCTACATTCCATTCTCCTTATTCTACGTCTCCTTCTCCTTATTCTCTGTCTTATTCTCCTTATTCTCCGTCTCCTTCTCCTTATTATCCGTTTCCTTCTCCTTATTCTCCATCTTGTCACGCCCCAGAACCAGAATACTGGAGAGCGGAAGAATGACTCAGCCAGCTACGTATTACGGGTAGAAAAATACCGTATAATACGATCAATGCTGTCTAACCAGACGAGGGGTACATACTACATAAAAGTCTTACTATGGTCACTTCATATCTATTGTCTCAATCATTCAAACAAGAAGCAAAAATAGAGAACATGTAAGATAAAACAGTAAGACGTCCCAAACGCTTAGTCAAAATGTTCTTGAGATCTGGCTTTACAAAACATAGCCAGATGGTATAGTAACATATACACAATTGTTATCAGCTGCAGTCTGACTTAGTTACAATTATGTAAAAGTAAGTGCAAGACAATCCGACTAACATGTCGGTGCCAAACGGCTAAGTATGAAGTAAATAAAAAACGAGCGGTGAAGTAAGGAACCCACTCGAGTCCTCCTGCGATCATTCCCCTAGTATTGACCATCTTGGAGGTGGAAGTAAGCCGAGTCCTCGAGAACCGGCTCTAAATCTGGCCATGCAAAACCAGAGAGGTTAGACCTCTAATAGCAAGTACCACAAGGAAGCACGATATGAAGGACTAAACCAGTAAGTAAGAGAATATAATAATAGATCTCTGCTTTCCAATAGGAATCACATAACATCACGACACTTCGAACCAACCTCCCAACCAAACAAGGACAGAAGTTGGCCCGTCATGTCCTGACATTCTGATCATCTCAGTTAGGCAACAGAGTAGGTACAGTACACAAACAAATCATCTTGAACGGCCAATCAACTCCTATAGCTTGCTATTGTGAGTCCCAAGTTATCCTGGACTTATGCAAATAGGGATTCCTCAGTTTTTACTATGTGCGAGCAAGGCTAGTCTATCCAGTCAATCAATTGCGCCAATCATAAATTAGACGAGTCCCAGCGGGACGCCCGTCATCAATATACAATATACAATAATAATATAAGCAGATACCGCTCCCTGCCCGTGTGGCAGGTTTACAGTATCTGTGGGAACCAGCCGGCCTATCGGGCACTACTAGTCCCAAGAGGGCTGCCATGTAAGAACTCGGGGATCCATTCTCTCCATGCCATCATTATTTTATTTGACTTAATAGTCCCTACGTTGAGTGAAATCCTATACCGTGGATCATGGTTATTCAAATGAGTACTTTCGTACGGGGTACGATATGCGCAACTCTACAACGATACCCGTGCGGCTAGGTTGTAGGTCTTACTGAACTCTGCCATTCTGTAAACTCGATCTGATATCGGTTTAGTTCCTGGTACCAATTCTATACTGAACTCAATATCCCTAACCGGTGGTAGACCTGGAAGTTCTTCAGGAAATACGTCTAGAAACTCTTCAACTACCTTCGGAATCTGAACTTCTTCCATTGCCGTTACTACTCCCTGCTCTTATTGAGTTGCCCCTGATCTGACTAAGGTGAACTGCTTCATGCCTGGAATATCAAAAGATACACTCCCTCTACGATAATCTATTATCGCATGACTGTCTTTCAGCCAGTCCATGCCTAAGATAACGTCGAAATTTCCAACAGAAAATTCTATCAATCGGGCGGGTAAGGAATGCCCGCAAACTATAATGCTACATGCTAAAATAATTCTACTAACTCCTACGAGCCCATTACTAGTGAGTATATTCAACCTCCCTGGCAATGCCTCGAACTCCATTCCTAGTCGTGTCACAAATTGTGCAGATATAAATGAATGGGATGCTCCCGAATCAAATAATGCTACTGCGGGATATGAGACGACGAGAATGTTACCTGCCACAACATCTCCCGATGCCAATGCCTCCTCCAAGGACAGAGTGAATGCTTGCCCTCGACCTCCTTGCTGGTTTCCATGCTGCGGTCTAGCCTGATGCTGTTGCTGGCCCCTTCCTTGATGATGCTGGGGTGGTCTATGCTGGTGTTGCTGCATCGGCGGCCCCTGCTACCGAAACATATGAGCCTGCAGCATAAACGGACGCTGTGCCAACGGCCTTACTGCCACCGCTGGTCCTCGATACTGGCCTGCCCCTGGTGCTGGCAGAGCAGGAAACTGTTTCCCTGGTCCTTTTGACCTCTGATTCATGGGACATGTGGTAACCCGATAGTCTGGATTTCCACATATCAGACACAGTCCATTCAATGTCCGACACACATCTCTAGTGTGCCCCATCTTCCCACAATAAGTACAGCCCGCCGGGGGTTGCTGGTTCTTCTTCTGTTGCTGCTGCTGCTGCCTGGGTGGGGGTGCTGGTCCTCGTATCGCCACATCGTGGATACGAATGCCAGTGGATGGTGCTGTTGTTCGGGGCGCTGCTCCCCCTCCTCCTTCAATCTGACTGTGGGATCTCTTCTGACCTCCAGTCCTTGTCGCAAGCCTCTGAATGGTGATCTCATGCATTCGAGTTGCCGTCAATACTTCGTCAAAAGTTTGGTAATTGTGCCCCTCTATCAATTGCAAGAGTTCAAGATGAAACCCTTGCTGAAACCTCATGGCCCTCTGGCTCTCTGTTGCTACCATCTCTGGGGCGAATCTACTCAATCTGCAGAACTCTGCTGCATAAGCATCTACCGTCTTGCCGGCCTGCCTGAGGTTGATAAACTTCTGTTGTAGTTCAAACCGTGCCACAACTCCATAGTACTTGGTCTTGAATCTTGCAGTGAAATTATCCCAAGCCACAGGACGTCTGATGCCCACTTTCTCTGATTCCTACCAATCACGTGCGAGATCCTGAAGTAACAGCTTCACCAGATCCACACGTTCTTCTGCCGGTACCTTAGTTGCTGTCAGAATAGCCTTAATATCCTTAAGCCATGCATCTCCTGAGATAGCATCCTTCGTGCCCTCGAAACGGCAGAGGTTGTACTTGTAAAACCTGGCTGATGCTCCTGAATCAGTCCTTATTCATCTTTCCAAAGCCGTCTGCAATCCTTGGTTGAGCAACACATTCTGCTCTTGTAGCTGAGTGTGCATGCGCTGCTGGGCTAACATCTGATGTTGCTGAGCAGCCATCATTCCTCTCATGATCTCCAGAAGGGCTGGTGTGTCCACTTGGGTAGGTGGAACTGTTGGTGGTGGTGGAGCATCCGGATACTGCAGTTCAGCTGCTGGTTCTACTATCACTTCTTCTTGGATAGTCTCTTGAGTTAGTACCGGCCCTTGTTGCTGACCAACATGGTCAGGTTGTCCACGTTGCCCCTGCTGTTGCTGCCCAGCTCTGACCGATGCGGACGAAGTGCCCCTAAGAAAAGGGACAAGAGAACAATCAAACAACCGGACATGAAGGATCAATGAAGTCAAAGGATACCGGAATGTCAAGCAAGGGTTGAGAATAACGAATCATGAGATCAAGGGAGGACACGTGTGATTGAGACATCCTATAAATCAAAACACCCCACAAGTCTAAAATCAGACCTGTATGGGCCACCACTAAAACCTTGTCATGCCCCAGAACCAGAATACTGGAGAGCGGGGGAATGACTCAGCCAGCTACGTATTACGGATAGAAGAATACCGTATAATACGATCAATGCTGTCTAACCAGACGAGGGGGTGCATACTACATGAAAGTCTTACTATGGTCACTTCACATCTATTGTCTCAATCATTCAAACAAGAAGCAAAAATAGAGAACATGTAAGATAAAGCAGTAAGGCGTCCCAAACGCTTAGTCAAAATGTTCTTAAGATCTGGCTTTACAAAACATAGCCAGATGGTATAGTAACATATACACAATTGTTATCAGCTGCAGTCTGACTTAGTTACAATTATGTAAAAGTAAGTGCAAGACAATCCGACTAACATGTCGGTGCCAAACGGCTAAGTATGAAGTAAATAACAAAACGAGCGGTGAAGTAAGGAACCCACTCGAGTCCTCCTGCGATCATTCCTCTAGTATTGACCATCTTGGAGGTGGAAGTAAGCTGAGTCCTCGAGAACCGGCTCTAAATCTGGCCATGCAAAACCAGAGAGGTTAGACCTCTAATAGCAAGTACCACAAGGAAGCACGATATGAAGGACTAAACCAGTAAGTAAGAGAATATAATAATAGATCTCTGCTTTCCACTAGGAATCACATAACATCACGACACTTCGAACCAACCTCCCAACCAAACAAGGACAGAAGTTGGCCCATCATGTCCTGACATTCTGATCATCTCAGTTAGGCAACAGAGTAGGTACAGAACACAAACAAATCATCTTGAACGGCCAATCAACTCCTACGGCTTGCTATTGTGAGTCCCAAGTTATCCTGGACTTATGCAAATAGGGATTCCTCAGTTCTTACTATGTGCGAGCAAGGCTAGTCTATCCAGTCAATCAATTGCGCCAATCATGAATTAGACGAGTCCCAGCGGGACGCCCGTCATCAATATACAATATACAATAATAATATAAGCATATACCGCTCCCTGCCCATGTGGCAGGTTTATAGTATCTGTGGGAACCAGCCGGCCTGTCGGGCACTACTAGTCCCAAGAGGGCTGCCATGTAAGAACTCGGGAATCCATTCTCTCCATGCCATCATTATTTTATTTGACTTAATAGTCCCTACGTTGAGTGAAATCCCATGCCGTGGATCATGGTTATTCAAATGAGTACTTTCGTACGTGGTACGATATGCGCAACTCTACAACGATATCCGTGCGGCTAGGTTGTAGGTCTTACATAGCGTAATGCAACAATCAAATCTAACCACGGAGTAATCATGCCTTGACCATAAAGTACACATGCTGCTTTTGTAAAATAAATAAATAAATAAATAAATAAATAAATAAAATAAATTGAAGCCTGCATGTGCCTGTATGTCAATATTCGAGATCAGCCAGTCGATTACAATAGTTCATTACATGAACGTGTCTCATTCATTCAATTCAATAAGACGACTAGCCAGTCTCTTAGTTCCAACTAGGAACGCATGATCAATTTTAGTCAAGATAACCATCGTCATTAATGGTGACAAGGCATGAAAGTCGATTAGTATTAAATGGGGTCGAGTCTATAACTCTCAAGGTTAAGTCCCAGTCTCACTGGGTATCCATAAATCAGTCAAGACACAAGACACGTTCTACACAACTATATGTATCAAAAATATTAACATGCTAAGATTATCGAGTTCATGCAAAAAGCATAAGGATATAATAGGAGAACTATCATGTCACCATTAAATGAATAAATTATAGAACAAATAGAAACACCCAGGTCAGGAAGTCACGCCAACAAGTCTATGCTAAGGCCAATAAGTCACGCCAAGTCTAGTAGGTAGGAGTGAGCGTATAAACAGCGTGAGCGTGAAAAGTGGTTCACGTTGGCACGCACAGCATGATCGTGAAGGATAATTCACGCACTCATAACGTGAGCATGAAAAGTGAGCGTAGAAAACGATAAGAAATCCACGCACGCACGCAAAGACGTGTGCGTAACTAAAATGTCACGCTGATACGCAAGAACGTGTGTGTGACTAAAAATTCACGCACGCACGTAAGAACGTGTGCGTGACTAAAAATTCACGCACTCATGTAAGAACGTGTGCGTGACTCAAAATTCACGCAGACATGTAAAGACGTGTGCGTGACTGAAAATTCATGCAGACACGTAAGAACGTGAGCGTGACTCAAAATTCACGCAGACACGTAAAGACGTGTGCGTGACTGAAAATTTACGCAGACACGTAAAGACGTGTGCGTGACTGAAAATTCACGCTGACACGTAAAGACGTGTACGTGACTGAAAATTCATGCAGACACGTAAAGACGTGTGCGTGACTGAACCTTCGTTCCAAGCCAAAAATAAAGTTCCTATGGTTCAGAACACATGGGCAACCGAGAATACACGCCAGGTTGGGAGATCAAAACCCATGAACAACCGAGAATACAACAACTTAGATCTAGAAGAAACAAGCCAAAGAAATCAAAAATGCTAAGTACTAAACTCTCTCAGGATCATGAGAGGAAGACAAATGAACCATAAAAATGGTTCTCCAAGTGGGAAGCAAGAAGCAAGATGTACTTGCCTGCTGTTGGTTGGTGGAAGAGAGTGGTGAGAAAGAAGAAGAAGTAATGGTGAAGGAGAGTTATGAGGAGAGAGAAGGGGATGGGGCCTTAAATAGGAAGGGTGGTGGTAGGTGGGGTTCGGTTCATTGAACCACCATGAACCCGAGAAAACCAACCTAGGCCGAACCACATAAGACTAAAGCAGAGAATAAAATGCAGAAATAAAATACAGGAATAAAATTGCAGGAAATAAAATGTAGATAATTAATTAACATAAAATTAAAGGAATTTAAATACAGGATGATACATGATAAATACTAAAATAAATATATACGAGTTGCATGTATATAAAAGAATACGCATTCTGGGAACGGGGAGTGACACGTCTCCTTCTTTCTTATTCTCTGTCTCTTTCTCCTTATTCTCCGTCTCATTCTTTCTCTATCTCCTTCTCCTTATTCTTCGTCTCCTTCTCCTTATTCTCCGTCTCCTTCTTTCTTATTCTCTCTCCTTCTCCTTATTCTCCGTCTCCTTCTTTCTCTGTCTCCTTCTTTCTTATTCTCCGTCTCCTTCTCCTTATTCTCCGTCTCTTATTTTCTTATTCTCCGTCTCTTATTTTCTTATTCTCCGTCTCCTTCTCCTTATTCTCTGCTGCTCCTAATGCCTAAACTGCTGCTGCTACTACTACTTCCTACTGCTGCTGCTGCTCTATTTCCTACTGCTGCTGCTGCTCTACTTCCTACTGCTGCTGTTGCTATTTCTTATTCCTTCTTCTTCTACTTCTATTCCTTTCCCAAACTCTCATTCTCTTCCTCTAAAATCACACACATACATCCATATATATATATATATATATAAACTCACAAACACACATACCCATCTACATACATATATAGACACTCACACACACACTCATATCTATATATATAAATACATACACACACACGTATAGAAATATATATATATATACATATATATATATTTCTCTCTAAAATGGAAAACCACTAATAAATCCTTAAACTAGGTTTTAGGAAAACCTATAAAACCTATGGTCATTAAGTAGAGAATGGTCTCCTCCACATTTATTATGAAGGAATAAATACAAGAGAGGAAATTAATGAGGGTTAATGAGCATACCTAGAATTGGTTTCCTTGAGGAAGAAGAAGCTTCAAAAGAAAGAATGAAATGAATAGAGAGAGAGAGAGAGAGAGAGAGGAGAGAGAGAGAGAGAGAGAGAGGAGAGAGAGAGAGAGAGAGAGTTTACTTTGGAGTGAAGTAAAGGAAAGGGGTTTGCCTATACATGGTCGGCCATAGGGGGTCTTAATGGGTTTGGGTGGAGACCCATTAGGCCTCCAAACCCATTAGACTTGGTTTGGTTTGATTTGGATTTGGTTTGGTTCGGTTTAACTCCAAATTGACTAATTAAGCCTCTAAATGACTAGTTAAGCCATGGGAGTATGGTTTATGGTTTCTAGTCTAGTTAGGATGGCGCGTGGGCCAAGCCCAGCTAGTATGTGGGTCCCACTAGTGTCCAGACTACCCGGGTCTCCAACTTAAGTCCAAATTGGATAAAATTCAAACTAAAACAACCAAATCCCTAAAATCCTATAAAAATCAAATAAAATTCCCAAAAATTATAAAACTTAGAAAAATGACAAAAATATCCTAATTCGAAAATTGGAGGTGACAGCTGGTGAAGATGAATAGTTTGGCTGTTTGGCTGTATAAATAGATTTTAAAGGGTTGTGAAAAAAAACCAATGTTTTTGTATCTCCCCCGGGCCACTCTTATTGTATAAATGTCTATCGATCACCATTAATTATAGTGAATGGCACTGATACCACTAATATGAGTGGAATTTGTACCGCCAAAATTTATCTTGAAGAAGGTAAAATCTGTGTTGGAAAATGTCGAAATCTCTTGGATATGATTACACTGAGATGTTGTATTAATGTTAAGATACTGATATCATATCTTTCACTATATATTGAGGTTTCAAAACGGCTCAAAAGTGAGCCGTCTTAGGCGTCATTATATGTCACTACTACATTTCTAGTATGGGAGTATTTTGGTCATTTTTGAATTTTTAGGAATTATTTGAATTAATTAGAATTTATTGGAATTTATGTGATTTTAATATTAATTAATTAAATTGATAAGTGGTATGTTGATTTGAGACTAGTTTGGATCTGTAGACTAGCCTAGAACCTAAACTTAGCTATGGTGACTTGGTTAGCATGATAGGGTCTTAGTCTAACTTAAGTTAAACTAATTTAAGTCATTTAGAATCAAGTTGTAATAGGTAGAATAGTGATTTAGAACCATGACTTATGACTTAAGGACTTAAGCCCATAACTTATGTAACTTAGCCCATAGCCCATCACTAACCCTAACCCTAACCCACTATGGCCGACCACATTGGGAACCCCCCCTATTTATACTCTCCTCCACTTAGGGCTAGCCTCTTTTAGGAAAGATCAAGTTTAAAGAAGAGGTATTTTTCCAACTTCATTAATTCATAGAAAACCCATTTTAATTCCTTTTCAATCCAAACCAATTGTATTAGATTCTAATTCACCTATACTTGCTGTTTGTGTTGGAAAATCTCAGTTTGTGGACAATTTGGAGCTATTTGCTAGCAAGGAGAACCCCCCTATTGAAGCTTTCCTTGTGTTTTGACACTCTTTAGGTAAACTCCTAAACATCATTGTTCTTACTGATTTCTTTGCATTCTAGCCTAGATCTAGGTGTCCCCTAGATGTGTAGAGAGTTTGGTGAAAGTTTGGATTCGTTTCGTGTCCGTATCGGATACGTATCACGTGTGTGTTAAAGGTGTTTGTTGAAATGCCTCAAAGAGTGTTTTTGTTCTATTTTCAAAATGTTTTTGATTGATTTTGTAGATCTCAGTGTGTACATCATTTCCTTCTTTGTTTTGTGTCCTGATTGTGTCGTGTCGTGCCCACACGAGGACACGAACTCGGTTGTGCCCGAGCTAGGGTTTTCCCTGCTCATCGTTTCTTCTCCTGGACACGACACGCAACCACTGGACACGAAACTTGACACAGACCTTGGGGCAGTGTCTGACACTCATTACCGTTATACTGCCTAACAGCCCTGATTGATTATCTTCCCAGTCTGACACTCATGACCAAAGCCTGACCCACTCAATTTGTTCCCTTGTACAACTTTTGCATCACAACTACCGGTTCAATTTAAGCCATTCGACCATTCCCCCTTAAATTATGATTATCATATATACATTAACGTGACTTTTAATTTAGGAGCACAATACTAGTTGTTTTCTCAAACCGATTTCACATGCATGACCTAAACACGATACCCTACACCTATGACCTTCGTGTCCCACTCGGACACACCATCTTGTGCTTCATTTGCTTCACACAACTTTCCTGACACAAGATCCCATCTTGATTTACCCCACGGAGTCGCTTTTATTTTCGACTCGAACTGGGACACCTTTTCAACCTAAACCTGTCGAGCCAAATTTTGGACATGACCCATTTTAAGCCTACGACCCATATTTTATTTGTTAATCTTGTGTGCTGCTAGGAAGAGGCTTCGACCTTATTGTTGGGGGTTTGACCTAGAAGGAGTACGATCATCTTAATTTCGAGGACAAAATTCTTCTAAGGAGGGTAGACTTGTAGCACCCAGCTTATAAAATGAGGGTAATTTTAAAATTTTGTAATTATAATCATTTAATAATAATATTTAAACCATGTTATGATTTTTGGTGATTATTAGTTAATTTAAAACTATTTAAAACCACGACTTGTGATTTTGATGATTGACTAGTGTAACCCTAGAGTTTGGCTAAGCCTAGAGACTAAACATGACCAAGAGAGCATAGTCATGTGATTAGGATGACTAATTACAACTTTTTAGCCTAAGGGTATTTTGGTCATTTTGACAATTTTGTGAAATTATAAATTATATTAATTATGTAAAACCCCTAAATTTTTACTATTATTTTTTTATATGTATTAAATTTGGTACTGATTTAAAAATTTTGTATTGTACGTCACATAATCGTATTGTACGTCGCGCACGAAATTTTATTTTTCGTAGTTGCTCGTCAAGTGCGAATATGTGCGAGCGTACATATTTTAGAAAAATATTTTTTCTATTTTATTATACACTTTCAAAATATTATATAATTATTATTTTTGCTATAAAAAGCCTTTTTATTTTTAGCAGTTATTAATCATAAATAATATTTCATTGTATACTAGAAAAAGCATAATCATGTATGCATTATTCGTGCATACATATATTTCGTAATTATTTATTAGTCTATTTTAAATAAAAATGTAATTTTTGAGATTTATTAATAAATATTCTATTATTTAAAAAGATATTTAAAAATATTTATTATTTTCAAATTTTTTATTATTGGTATTTTAAAAAATATATTTGGAAGTTATGGTGGCCATTTAAATCTTGATTTGATTTTTGGATTTATTTAAATAGTTAAATATTCAAAATTTATTTATCCCATTTGATTTTGAGCTAAAAATTTAAATAGATTTAAATTGGATTTAATTGATTTGATTTTAAACTAAGAGAATTTGATTTGATTTAAATTAGATTTGGATTTGGATTTGGATTTGATTGCTTTTAAATTAAATTAGGAAATATCTAAATTGGGTTTAAAGAAATCCTAATTCTTATCTAATTGGGAATTCCCACATCCTATAAATAGGCAGGTACTCCTCCATATTATTTTCACCACAAATCATCTTTCAAACCATCCTTGTCAAAATTTCTCTCTTTTTTCGTCATAAATTCAGCGTCAATTTTCAAAGGTTGTAGCAACTTCGAATGACCATAACTCCCAACTCCGGACTCCTTTTGACCTCCAGTTTTTTTGTTGGAATCATATTGAGGTATATTTTCTGAATGTAAATTTTATTTTCATAAATTCGGAACTTAATTTTCTGGAAAATTTGTGGAGTGTCAGTGGTCCGAAATCTGACACGTTTTAGTGTTTTTGAGATTCTGGAAGAACCAGGAATCAGAATCACGATCCGTTTGAAGTTTCGGAATACTGACAGAAAAATACACATCATATATTTTTCCTAAAAAAAATTTCAGAATATTTTATTTTTGGTTTTATTTTAGAAGTTTGTCACATCGTCTGAATTCATCTTGTGTAGCCCTGTGACTATTCTGTACCCAACGGGATTGTCGATTTCACCAGCAAGGACCTCAGGCAAGATACCTTGCCATTATACTATTTATTTTTAGTTGTATTTTATTTACATATCACTGTTCATTTATTTCTAGTTCTTGATTACTGTCTGTTCAGTGATATTAGTTGTACCTTGTTATTTATCCTTTGATTGCATATGGACTTAGAGTTAGGGGACTACCACTAGCTTAGTGCATTACATAAACTTTGACACTGTTATGCCACGAGATATGTGAGTTATGAGTAGCATATAGTCTACGGACTTGCGTGTTGGCTGATCACTGATGCGTGTAGGACGTGCGTTAGGTCTAACTGCCAATAGTTGTGTGTTAGAAGACTTGACGGTTAGTAGTGTTACATGGTCGTAGATGCAACATGATAGGTACATTGGGTGGGGAGAATATTTTTTGTCGTATGAGCTTCGATTGCACTTCCCCTATAACCCGGAAGCTCCGTTGGAGATACGGGTAAGAGCCTCTCAGGTTGGCCACTGTCGTTTTTGAACGTCATGCTCTCGGTCACTGGTGCCCAAGTGGGGACTATACTAGATCCTATTACAGCCAGGGCTCATACGACGAAAGGTTTGTTCTCACTGCATGTTCACTTTAGTTTGGTTAGATTACCTTATTGTGTCTTGTCACTTTCTTTGATTGTGACATATTTATATTCAGTATTATATGGCATGTTGATGTATCTTGTTACGTCCCTCTGAGGACCTGGTTATCTTGCCAGGTGTGTGCTCTTATGATTTCCGCAGGTGCTCTAGCTAAGGCCATGACTTGCGCTCTGTTCATCGAGATGTTGCTCTTGGATCGTCATCTCCTTGCTCTACTAAATTTATTTCCTTGTATATTTTATTCTTATTAAAATTAGTTGGTAGTGGACTTTGTCTCCGCCCAACTATTGTATACATGACAAATTCAAAGTTGCTTTTATATCATTATTTATCTTTGTGGATAAGATTTAGTACCTCGGTTACTGCATCTACAACTTATGTATATATACGAGGGTCCATATACTTCGTATGTATACAGCTGGCATGATTGCGTTCTAGTCCTACGTATTTTGGGACTGGGGCGTTACATGTTTTTGTGGTGGCCCATGCAGGTCTAGTTTGCCGTTTCGGTTACATGATTGAACCAAACGGACCTGCAATATAGGATTAGAGTTTAGAATCTCATCCACCTACTTGACATCATTTCTTGACTTCAAATTCCGAACTCTCGTTCGACCTCCTTGATTTGCATCTTGCTTGACTCCTTCTACCGTAAATTCTTAGTTTCGTATTTAGTAAAGATGACTACACTAGTATATGCCCATAGGTTAAACACATGGCTAGATAGATTATATTTGACAATTAATATGCATTGGAATTTTATTTGAGTTATAAAGGAATTTATTTTTCTAGAAAGTATGATTTTAAGGATTAGTTAATTTCAAGTTGGGTAGTAGCATGTTACCGCCTTCAATGGATAGTTGAAATTTTATTTTGCTATTACAAGGTGGTATACACAAGAGGACAACTATATCGCGAAAACAAATTTATGATTTATGGTTTTTTTTTGAAATTGTAAAATAGTTTATGATTTATTGGGATATGAAACCGATTGGAAAATATCTTTAAATTATGACACATGATTTACGTTGAGTTCAAGTATTGGATTGTAAAAGTTTTTAAAGAGTTTTAAATTATAAGAGAATATGGAAGTTTTAGGATTTATGGTTTATTAGAGAGCTTGAGGTTTTAAATTGAGCCATATGAATTTTTTAAATTTATTTAATTTTGAGCTTGAAGAGATAATGGTAAAAAATTTGTTTGAAATATTTTTGGAAGATATGAAATCGACTTTGAAGAAAAAATTTAAATATTTAAATTTGCTCATATGATCTATGATATATAAAGTTATTTAGATTTCAAGTTTAAAGCCTTGATTATGAATATTTAGATTTTGGTGGAAAAAAAATATTGGAGAGTAGTTGTGACTTATGGGAAGCTAGATATACACAGTTGAAGGATATAGAATTGAATTCGGGAGTTATTTAAATGTTTTATTTTGTAGTATGAATTTCGGCTGGTAAAAGTATTTAAATGTTGAGTTTAAGATTTGAGAGAAAAAAAATCTACTTGCGATATACAAGGGTTGTTTCGAGACTGACTAGAGGTTTAAAATTGTGATTAAAGTTGACAGCCTACAATTATTGGAAATTTTTATTGAAAAACTCTCGAGGAATTTGAAACTTTAGATTAGATCATATATTGGTAGAGAACCAAGAAACAAGAAAGGTCCCCCTAGTGAGATAGAAGTACTCCACACTGGATGCCATGCCACTTATGATTATGATATTGCATATACACAAGTATAGTTAGTCATCGACCAAACCGACGAACATATCTTTGACTCACTCGACCTTCCCTCCAAGCTAGATCTTTATTCATGACCATCTAATTAGTTGGAACTTAAAAATAATTAGAACCATCCCCTTGACCATACCCTTATCTATGAACTTTTTCTAGAAACTGTCTCTCTAACCTATCTTTACCTCGATCTACAAGATTTCCTAAATTATCTTTATGCTTTAACCTTTTATTTTGTGCATTAATTAGTACCTTATGAAAACCCACTTTCTATTTTGATCATT
The DNA here is from genome assembly GCA_029216955.1 of Iris pallida. Classification (NCBI taxonomy): domain Eukaryota; kingdom Viridiplantae; phylum Streptophyta; class Magnoliopsida; order Asparagales; family Iridaceae; genus Iris; species Iris pallida. The sequence goes on along the minus strand of JANAVB010001796.1, from coordinate 6,297,935 downwards.
CGGCGTTCCCTATCGTGACTTTGATATTTGAAGCACAGCACTAGACTTTTCCTTCCCACAAATTTCACATGCAAAACCTAGACGAGCTCACCTTCATGTAGGTATATCATGTACCACTAAAACACGTTCTCTTGTACTCTATTTTTATGGTACGACTTTCGGGCCATAAAAACTCAACGATAATATATACCATGGTACCGATATACTTTTGACTATATATTGGACTCAATCACGACTCCAATCTTCGGCCCAATTGCGATCTACTAAATCAGTTAAATGCTTAACCTTGTGTTTATCTTGACTGCTTAATCATTGTCATTTTATTTTCTTGTATTATCTTGATTTACTTAGACCCATAACATCTTTAGCTCTTCAATATTGCAACCCTTACTCTTTCCCCTTCTCATTAAATTGCTTTACTTATATTTCACTATGATTCCTCCATAGCCTATACAACCTTGTTCCTTGTTTGATTCCCTTATGCAAAATGAAATTTGATCATGACAATCTTGAGTTAGTAGAAGCTAGATTGGAGAACCCCACGGCATGGATAAATAATGTAGTTGGTTAAGATAATTACGAGATTATGAGCTATAGGTGGAAAATAAATAGAAATGTGCAATAAATTCGAATCAATGAAGTAAGAAATGATATATTATGTTTTGACGAAACACTCAAGGATAGATAGACTTCTCAAATTTCAAACTTTGTTTTAAGGTAACTAAATATTGAATGAAGAATCGTCTAAAGTGTTGGTGGTTTAAGAACCAAATTTACCTATAAAATTTAGAGATGTAAATTTTTCTGATAAAGACAATGTTGACGTTATGATAATATTATTTTTCAAGGGTAACCAATTGTTGGAGAAAGAAACCTTTATATTTTTGATTAAAGTTCTAAGATGATTAGGAATATGAAGTTAAGATGAGTTTTCATCAAAAGAGGAGATTATTGAATTCAAATTTTCGAGAGAGACTAATGAATATTATAAAAAAAAAATTCAATTATGATAATAGAAGATTGAGTTATGAAGACATATTGTTAGTCTTCGAGATTTATCATGAAAGACGGATTTTTGATACCTATAGATGCATCGTACATTGACCAATAAATTTGTAGTAAAGAGATTTTCAACTTTTACTTGGGCCAAATTGGTTGAAGGTTTTAGAATTTTAATTTTAGAGGAAAAATTTTAAATTGGGAAGATATATATAAATGAGCTATGAAGATTATGGAAGTCAAAATTTGAGACTATCAAAAATTCTATGACGAAATACTTAGTAACGTGATAAAATTTTGCTTTAAGATTTATGAGAGTGATTAAAATTTTTTTGATGAATTTGAACGGCTTAAATACAAATTTTGGTGGTATATTTTTGAAAGTTTATTTTTTAAAACTTTTGGAGGAAACTTGAGTTAAAATATTAATGATAGGCCACAAAGGTAGCCCTAATGAGTTAGAAGTATTCCATACTAATTGCCATGTCACTCATGACCATGATAGTAGTATATACACAAGTGTTGTTAGTCATCTACCCAGCTATGTGACTGTATTTTCACCTCGACTTACTCGACCTTCCTTCAATTCTAGATCTTTTAATTGCGACCTTCTAACCCATTTGCAATTTGAATAATGAGTTAATGGTTCCTTAATTGTATTCATCTAGGAGACTATCTTCTCTCCGGAATTGTGTTTCTAAATTATTTTTAATGGATTCTTTAATTAATTTTATTTCATGCTTTAACTTGATCTTCTTTATTTTGTGCATTAATTATCACCTCGTGAACTCCCACTTTCTATTTTTGATCTTCTGGCGTCCCCTACCGTGACTTGTATATTTGGAGTACAACACTACACTTTTCCTTCCAACAAATTTCATATGTAAGACCTAGACAAGTCCACCTTCATATAGATGTATCATGTCCCACTAAAACACGTCTCCTTGTACACTATTTTCATGATAGGACCTTCTGGTCAAAATGGCCAAACTATAACCTCTACCATGACACCAAAATACTTTTCGACTTCAATTAAGAGATCCAACCTTGACTCAATCCCTTAACTCGATAGGTGAATTTTGTTCTACTGAGTTCCTTAAATGCTTAAATTTGTGCTTTATCTTGATTGCTTAACCCATTGTCTCATCCCATTACTAGTTTAACTCTTGTAAGTTGGGTAGAATACCTCACGGCCCAACAAAGCCTTTGTCCTTGTGACCCATGTGGATAAGTTTGCTTAGCCTATAAGTTCAGAGGACCCTAACTTAGCTAGTCAACCAAGACAACTGTATAGGCCCGAACTTCGGGCGAGCCTTGATCTTAAAAGATTTGGGACTATTTAAAATTTCCTTCATCAGTACCACCCTTGCTCATATTTTGACTATCTCGCGCTGCTAACGTAGCTTCAGTTTTGCAAGCTTATTTCGTTATCAAGCTTGATCATGACATATTTTATTGGGCGCACCCACTAACATATTGTCTAATCAGAACCGGTGCATAATGGTCTGATCAACCGAGTGCACTTTGGTTTGCTTTTATCTATCGTTCTACGTGGATAGGGACATAGCTAAACTTGTCCTCTAGAGTCCCATCCGCGACTGCCTTGACAACTCCTTTTGAATTATTCGGTCGTCTTTGAACCACGTATTCGTATTCGATAACGCCTCCTTCGAACTCTATATTGCGTTCGCCTTCACCTATTTTAGAAGGATGAAAGCGTCGTACTAAAACTCCTCTAACCGTCCTATCACCATGACCATTACCACCCAATGTAACCATATCTTTGTCTTGAACTACTCGACCTTTCCCTCGACACTAAATTTACAATCTTGACTTTCTAATCACTTGAATTTAAGAGTTATTACAATCGTCTCTTAATCATACCCTCAACCTAGACTACGACCACATAAACTTCCTTAAACCCTCCTATCTACCGTTGTGCCTTCTCACCCCCTCCTAATTCTTAATTTCGAGAACGAAATTCTTTTAAGTTGGGTAGGATGTAAAACCCCTAAATTTCTACTATTATTTTTTTATATATATTAAATTTGGTACTGATTTAAAAATTTTGTATTGTACGTCGCATAGTCGTATTGTACGTCGCGCATGAAATTTTATTTTTCGTAGTTGCTCGTCAAGTGCGAATATGTACGAGCGTACATATTTTAGAAAAATATTTTTTCTATTTTATTATACACTTTCAAAATATTATATAATTATTATTTTTGCTATAAAAAACCTTTTTATTTTTAGCAGTTATTAATCATAAATAATATTTCATTGTATACTAGAAAAAGCATAATCATGTATGCATTATTCGTGCATACATATATTTCGTAATTATTTATTAGTCTATTTTAAATAAAAATGTAATTTTTGAGATTTATTAATAAATATTCTATTATTTAAAAAGATATTTAAAAATATTTATTATTTTTAAAAATTTTATTATTGGTATTTTGAAAAATATATTTGGAAGTTATGGTGGCCATTTAAATCTTGATTTGATTTTTGGATTTATTTAAATAGTTAAATATTCGAAATTTATTTATCCCATTTGATTTTGAGCTAAAAATTTAAATAGATTTAAATTGGATTTAATTGATTTGATTTTAAACTAAGAGAATTTGATTTGATTTAAATTAGATTTGGATTTGGATTTGGATTTGATTGCTTTTAAATTAAATTAGGAAATATCTAAATTGGGTTTAAAGGAATCCTAATTCTTATCTAATTGGGAATTCCCGCATCCTATAAATAGGCAGGTAATCCTCCATATTATTTTCACCACAAATCATCTTTCAAACCATCCTTGTCAAAATTTCTCTCTTTTTTTGTCATAAATTCAGCCTCAATTTTCAAAGGTTGTAGCAACTTCGAATGGTCATAACTCCCAACTCCGGACTCCTTTTGATCTCCAGTTTTTTTGTTGGAATCGATTGAGGTATATTTTCTGAATGCAAAATTTTATTTTCATAAATTCGGAACTTAATTTTCTGGAAAATTTGTGGAGTGTCAGTGGTCCGAAATCTGACACGTTTTAGTGTTTTTGAGATTCTAGGAGAACCAGGAATCAGAATCACGATCCGTTTGAAGTTTCGGAATACTGACAGAAAAATACACATCATATATTTTTTCTAAGAAAAATTTCAGAATATTTTATTTTTGGTTTTATTTTAGAAGTTTGTCACATCGTCTGAGTTCATCTTGTGTAGCCCTGTGACTATTCTGTACCCAACGGGATTGTCGGTTTCACCAGCAAGGACCTCAGGCAAGATACCTTGCCATTATACTATTTATTTTTAGTTGTATTTTATTTACATATCACTGTTCATTTATTTCTAGTTCTTGATTACTGTCTGCTCAGTGATATTAGTTGTACCTTGTTATTTACCCTTTGATTGCATATGGACTTAGAGTTAGGGGACTACCACTAGCTTAGTGCATTGCATAAACTTTAACATTGTTGTGCCACGAGATGTGTGAGTTATGAGTAGCATATAGTCTACGGACTTGCGTGTTGGCTGATCATTGATGCGTGCAGGACGTACGTTAGGTCTAACTGTCAATAGTTGTGTGTTAGAAGACTTGACGGTTAGTAGTGTTACATGGTCGTGGATACGATATGATAGGTACATTGGGTGGGGAGAATATTTCCTTGTCGTATGAGCTTCGATTGCACTTCCCCTATAACCCGGAAGCTCCGCTGGAGATACGTGTATGAGCCTCTCAGGTTGGCCACTGTCGTTTTTGAACGTCATGCTCTCGGTCACTGGTGCCCAAGTGGGAACTATACTAGATTCCATTACAGCCAGGGCTCATGCGACGAAAGGTTTGTTCTCACTGCATGTTCACTTTAGTTTGGTTAGATTACCTTATTGTGTCTTGTCACTTTCTTTGATTGTGGCATATTTATATTCAGTATTATATGGCATGTTGATGTATCTTGTTACGTCCCTCTGAGGACCTGGTTATCTCGTCAGGTGTGTGCTCTTATGATTTCTGCAGGTGCTCTAGCTAAGGCCATGACTTGCGCTCTGTTCATCGAGATGTTGCTCTTGGATCGTCATCTCCTTGCTCTACTAAATTCATTTCCTTGTATATTTCGTTCTTATTAAAATTAGTTGGTAGTGGACTTTGTCTCCGCCCAACGATTGTATACATGACAAATTCAAAGTTGCTTTTATATCATTATTTATCTTTGTAGATGAGATTTAGTACCTCGGTTACTGCATCTACAGCTTATGTATATATACGAGGGTCCATATACTTCGTATGTATACAGCTGGCATGATTGCGTTCTAGTCCTACGTATTTTGGGACTGAGGCGTTACAAATTAAATATGTGCTAGCTAATTATTTGAGACTTGACCTAGAACTTAGCCTAATCTAGGTTAGCCTTGAGTTTATAATCTTGATTAGGGTAACCTAGCAAATGACAAGATTATTAATATCTAGATATTCTAGGAAAGATATTTCTTCTTAGGATATTTGTGAAAAAGAAAGCCTTAGAACTATTGGACCAATAGGAGGACTTGGAATTTGTTGGACAAATCTTAGCCACACATCTAAAACCCTAACCCTAACTATTTCTATAGCCATCAAACCCATTCCCTCCCTATTTAATCACCTCTTCAAAATTTCTAGCCTCTTTTAAATACCTACTAAGAACCCTACTTGTGTTCTTTCCCAAACCTTCACCAAATCCTCATTTCTCTACCAAATTGGACCAAACAAATTGTGTTGGACTCCCCAACAGTAGAGGAGGCTTGTGGAGGATAGCTAGCAAGGGTTTGGAAGCTTCGGGACCATTGCAAATCGAGGAAGACATCGATAGTAGGCCCTTTACATTGAGATTCTAACTCTCAATAGGTAAACCTATCTACACCCATTGAAATCATGATTTTTTCTTCATAGATGCATTTATTTAGGGTTCCCCTAGGTGTAGCCCAAGTTTGGTAGGATTTCGTGTCCATTCGATACCCGTATTGGACACGTATGAGTGTTTTTGAACTTGTGTTCGACGAAATGCCACATAGGAAATTATTTTAGTAATTTTTAAAAGTAATTACATGTTTGTGTAGCCCTTAGCATGTTGATCACAAATTACTAACACTGAGTCGAATTCTGTGTCGTTTCCGTGTCGAAATTGGACACGCACGTACTGCACGACACCCACGTGTACTGTCCTGCTACACGAACGCTATTTCTCCATGGACACGCCACGTAGACATGTAAAACTTGACACGGGGGTAGGGGCAATATCTGACAAGGTTGCACCAAAGTTTCGTGTCGAGTCGTGTCGTGTCGAGTGAGAAATCGTGAGTGCACAGATTTTACACTACACTGTTACACGCGCACAGGGCTCACTGACACGGGGTTCGTATCACTTCAGGACACATTGTGGTCGTATGTCAGGGTGTCAGACATGAAGCCCTATACCTGGCGAACCCCTAGGCACGACCACGAGGTGTCTCGTGTCGTGTGTCGTGTCCTAGCCCGACTCACACACGTGCACGAGGCTGCCTGCACGTTTAGTGTCTGTGTGTGTGTTCTCTCTGTTAGGACACGTTCGTGTCCAGTTATTGGACACGAAGTTGACCCCCATGATACATGTACATGTGGGGGACACTCTGTAGAAGTTGATTTGGGTTTGGATGTGGTATTGCGTTTCGAAATTGGGTTGTGGTGTCGAGTTTTCAAAAACACTGATACCATTGTTCAGTTCTATTTTTTTAGAGTTTTTAAATAATGTTTAAAATAAAATTAATTACTAATTATGTTGATTAGTTGATGTCTACATATGTACTTACCTGAGATTGTTGAAACAGTTAATAAAAACCTGTGGATTTGAATTAGTATGAAACTTAGTTAGGATTCCACTTGATCTACATCTATGGTTGTAAGTTAACTGTTATTGAAAACTGATACAAGAACTGAGAATGTGATAACATATAAATTTGAGAATTAGATGAAAACTGAAATGTTAATGAATAAAAACTGAGATTGTTTAATTCAAAAACTGAGATTTGGGTTCATGATTTGAATTCAAATTTGGTTTTAGTTGATTTGTGATTTTTACTTGGAATTTGATTTAAGTTGTATATGAATGTTTTAACTGAGTTCCATTTGGGATATGGAATTTTGACTGATATTTCAAACAACTGTTATTTTGGTTAAAAAAAAAAATCACTAATACTCAATGCTGAATTATCTGAACTTTAACTAAGTTCGAAATTTGATTTGGTTGAGTTCTAAACTAATTCAGATATCTAACTAAATGTTGGGTTTTCTACTTCCTGGGAACTATATGAAACTTGAAACCTGAGAGTATATAGCACAATACACACACTTACACACAGGCATTGCAAATCAGTGTTTCCCTTTCCTGTTACACATGTACACTCTACATTCCTTCACACACACACATGAAAACACTCATACACACATAAAACTGGAAACCCCCATGTTCCTGAACACACATGGAGACCCCACTGTAGGCTATCACACACAATCACCCTTGGACTTCACTGTACTTTAACATTCATTGTCCTGCATTATATATGTTTCACTGCATATCACTACACCCTTGCCTTACTCTCATACACATACTTCCTTCCCATATTGATTCACTGCATTCCTGTCTCCATTTTAGTCCAATTTGGACTTGTATCCAGTCCTTAAATCAGTCCAGTTTTCCCATATCCAAATCTGTCCCCTCTCCCTTTCTTTTCTTCTTTACATACATGTATATAATGTAAGGTATAGTGTAAAGTATAAAGTATGTAAGCATGAATGAGAATATGCATGTAAGTATGCATACAAGGAATGTATGATTATGCCATGTATAGAATAGTTAGTATCTTGATACCCTTTCATGTCCATAACCATGTACACACACACCAACCCCATAGGCTCTTACATGCTAGTTTTCTCTCTCTCTATTTACATATTGTCTGAGTAATATTGTATATATGTAAGCCTATGCATATATAAATAAAATCATGATTAATAGCTAAATGTGATGTGCCTTTGATGTGTGGTTTGTGTTGGCTTGTATAGCCTTGGGATTGATGTGTGCCTGCCAGGATAGACTGGTTAGGCTTAGTGAGACTTGCTTGGGTTAGGCTTGACCTAGTTGACTAGTACTGTTGACCAAAGTTGATCAAGAGTTGACTTTGACCTAGTTGACTTGGAATCATGTAGTTTGTATTGCAGATTTCTATTATTTCAATTTGAGTACTTAATTATCCTGTTTTACTCTAAATAGGACTCTGTGACACCAGTTCGGACATCCATTCATATCAGTCATTCAGGGTGACAGGCGAGTACATTCTCTGATCGTTTCATATTTGTCATGACTTATATTCTTGCTCTAGATTACTTTACTTGATACTGGAACGATTGTTATCACAGATTGGTACTATATGGATCTTCTCTTGCGATGTTATCTCTATTGTGTTCAACAGATACATATTGTGATGTGCGTTTCACGAACATATTGTATTTATTGTACACCTCCATTCATGTATACTCATTGTGCATCTTGTACTCTCATGATCACATGAGCTTCATGGAGACTATTGTACAAGGTAGCGTAACTGGATTGGATCCTTGTGTATTGATTGGGGAGGGTGAGTAGGAATGGTTATGTAATCAAATCCCATGGTACGACTATTGTACGCTTCCATTGTACACTCACGTTATGATGGATGCTACCTATTGTTATTGTGCAACCTAAGCCGTTTACATAACCATATTGTGCTCTAAATCACTAATATTGCAGTTTTACTTATTATGTATATATTTTCAGTTATAAATTCTCTTTTATTTTCATGTACATCTTCTTACAGTTCATGTATCGTACTCTATTGTATGTTTATTATCTTCTGACATGATATGAACTGCGTGAGATGTATTATGCTCGCTCCTGTCCTGACTGGACCTGTTAAAAATATTACAGATGATGATGGTGACTGCCCTACCTTCTATGGGGCACAAGAGGGTGACCTTCAAGAGCCCGAGAGCATCTAGCTCAGTAGAGGGTGCCTAGTCTAGTCTAGTCTAGTATTTACCGCTTTCAGTTTGTATCGGATTGTTCCGATTGTTAGTTGTGACTTAGTTATATTTCAGGACTTGTATTTATTTGTGTTGGACATCTACTTTGTGTGGTGTGATAACTCTATTTATATTTTAGTTTCTTCCTTTTATCTGATTCCATATCGTGCTCTATCTTTCCTAGACTTGTGATTGGGATATAGAGTTGAGATGTTATATTATACCTCCGTACGGAGATGATATGTTTATATCATGTTAGATGTTAGATGTTATAGACGAACTATACAGTGTTCTACCGTCGACACTGCGGCGTAGGCTGGACGTACCCACGTTTCGTGCCCTTCCTCAGGGTGTGGGTCGTGACAGACACGCCACGTATCAAGTTTCAGATGACCACGTGGCGTATCGAGGGAGGAATCATCGTCGCACTGATTTTACACTTTGCTGAGTCGCGTGTGTGCAGCGTTCTGATACGCGCGTTTTGGACACGACTCAGGGACACGTGACCCAAATCAGGGTGACACGTAGGTAGCTGGATCCTAGGCGAACCTAGGGTTGTGAGCACGAGGCTTGGTTTGGCCTGTGACACGAGCACGACACGCGTGCACTCGTGCACGAGACAGTGCACTGTGCAGTGTCCAGTTTGTGTTGATATTGGGTTTTCTTTATTTGGACACGTCTGTGTCCTCGTGGTGGGACACATTGACACAGAATGACATGTTCACACCCCACTCCTTGTTTACCAACCAATGTATTGGCATGTTAACCTGTTTTCGAATTATATTTTGCATTTACCCGAAATCCTGATACCATATTATTTTCAGTATTTTCCAGTTTTCTAAATTGAACTTTGACACCTAAATTAACTTAATTAGATACTGTTAATTGCATGTTTATACCCTAATGTTGTTCTCCTATATGTAATCTAGCTATGGGTCGATTTTGGGATGTTTTGGTTTTGAATTGGATTCAATTTGGGATTTCGAAATTATGGGACTGAAATGATGAATGAATTGGTTTCCTTTCCTTTCCCTTCCTCTGTCCAGAACTGAACTGTACACTCTAACACACACACACATTGCACTCACACACACACAAGCATACACACACAATCCTAATTCCAGTTTTTCCCTCTACCTCTCTATCCTTCTATCTCACTATATATGTAATGTATATATATATATAGTTAATATATATATATATATAATGTAGGTAGCATATATATATATATATATATATGTGATGATTTCCTAATGTATATGTACTATAACCTACATGTAATGTATATATATATGAATGTACCTAGAATGTTATATATAAGTATAGGTATAATATGGTATTCCTAATGTATGTGTACTATATATATATATATATATATATATATATATATATATATATATATATATATATATATATATATATATATATATATATATATATGTGTGGTATACATATAGGTAGCCTATATATATATATATATATATATATATATATATATATATATATATATATATATATATATATATATATATATATATATATATATATATATATATATATATATATATATATATATGTATGTGTGGTATACCACACATACATATATATATATATATATATATATATATATATATATATATATATATATATATATATATATATATATATATATATAATATATATATATATGTATGTGTGGTATACATATAGGTAGCCTATATATATATATATATATATATATATATATATATATATATATATATATATATATATATATATATTATGTGATTCCATGTGTAGGCCTAAATATATATATATATATATATATATATATATATATATATATATATATATATTATGTGATTCCATGTGTAGGCCTAAATATATATATATATATATATATATATATATATATATATATATATATATATATATATATATATATATATATATATATATATTATGTGATTCCATGTGTAGGCCTAGATGCAATATAGGTTGTGTGATGTTAGTATAGTCTAGTATAGTAGTGTATTGACCAATATAGACTTGTTAGGACTTAGAATGATTGTTAAACCTAGTTTAACATAACCTAGACTTGTTTAGACCTAGAATAACTTGTTTGACCTAATTTAGACTTGTTAGACCTAGTTTGACCATAGTTGACCTAGTTTGACTTCTAGGGTTGACCAGAGTTGACCAAGAGTTGACTTTGGTCTAGATTGACCAAGATTCATTTAGAATGCATTGAATTGCATCTTGTTATCATTTTAGACTTGTTGTGACTTGTGCTGTTCTGATTAGGAACCAGACACCTCTCCTCGGACGGTACATTTCTCTCGGACACTCAGATAGCAGGCGAGTACATTCTCTGATCATTTCATATCTCACTACCAAAATAAGTCAAATCAGCGACGAAATTAGCGACGTTGAAGGAAGACGTCGCCAACATTTTTCATATTAGCGACGTCCTCAAAAGACGTCGCCAAACGACACTATTTACGACGTCCAGCGACGTCTACCGACCAGCTTTAATTTCATAAAAGATAACGTCACAGAATAATCGATAAACGTCGCTATAGTTTTTATAGTAGCGACGTTTTACGATGTTTCTATTTGTCGTCGCTAAGTTTTTAATATAGGGCATCGGGTTTTCTTTTCCCTCCATTCAATCGAGCCCCAAATTTTTGAGCACCAAATTCTCGAGCCCCAAATTTTCGAACTCCCTCCCCGATCTCCAGCCCCCCTCCGCCTACAGCCCGGCGCCGTGACCCCCCTTCCCCTCCGCAGGCGCTCCTTTCCCTCCCCTCCGCCTACAGCCCGACGCCGTGAGCCCCCTTCCCCTCCGCAGGCGCTCCTTTCCCTTCCCTCCGCCTACAGCCCGACGCCGTGACCCCCCTTCCCCTCCGCAGGCGCTCCTTCCCCTCCTCTCCGCCCCTGCCTTCGCTTCTGGTTCTCCTCCCCTCCGGTGACCCCCCTCCCGATCAACCCCTTCGGTCTCGGTAAACCCTAACCCCCACTCTTGTAGTATAGTTGTATTAAGTGACAATAAATGAGAAGTTCGGTTCCATTTGAATTAAGTGACAGTGAATGAAGAGGGGAAGGGGGCTGTTTGGCTTTGATTATTCCTTCTCTTCTTCTAAAAATTGTTACTGTTTTAAATTAATATGGTCTATCTTCCTGTGTACACCACTGTTTTGAGTGTCTTGAGTAAGTAGAGGGTGCCATGTTGTGAGTGTGGTGCTCAGTGAATGAACTGTCATTTATAGTGTACATGTGTCAAATGAGTGAATTTGTGAGTTATTCTAGTGAAAGTGAACTGTCACTTGACAGTGCATATGTGTTAAGTGTCTTGAGTGTCATGTGTTGAGAGTATTTTGGTGTGCCTATAGGCCATTCGTGAATGTATCTGAGTAGTGTTAATGTGTGTACAGGAGATGTGGGTTAATGGCAATGAGTATGTGCATACATAGTCGATTTAGGGATGTATCAGTGAGCTACATAGATATTAGGGTGGTGTCATAGGAAAGTGAGTTCCTGTCAATAGAGGCTTGTGTGTGTGACTCAAGAGTGAAGGGCATGAGTGAGATATGTGTCAGTGAGAAGTGATCGTCTGAGATATCCTATGTTAGTGTCAGTGTCCTTATCATGTCTGTGTGTGTCCTAAGTGGCAGGTTATAGTGAGAGGGATGTGAGGGTGAATAGTGAGTATATGTGTCTCACTATATATATATATATATATATATATATATATATATATATATAAGGGTATATGAGATAGGGAGAGGGAAATCTGTCCTGGTGATAGCAGGAAGTTATTGTGTGTATGTGTCTGTGTGAGCGAGTGTTGGATATTGGTAGAGAGTATGGGCTTATGGGTTCATAGTGATGCCCTTTGTTGCTTACTGTTTTTCTTGTTTAGCTTGTGGCTGCATGCCTTTGGCTCACTCGAGCGGTATTTGTCCTCCGACCCTCATCCCTCGGCAATGATGATACGACAACCTATCACTATATCTTATATAGTAGTAGATGATGTCTTAGTATTACATTATGTGAGTTTATCTTGATTCTGTTACATTCTTCAGATACTATATACGATTAGAACATATACTACACCATATGTACAGAACATAGATGATTCACACTAATGTATGCTAGAATGAATCTTGGGTTGTGTTCTGAGCCATCCGTTCTCACACTTGGCAAAAAATCAAATTTTTTATACTTTATCTGCTTTCGAAAATGTACTCAAATTAGATGATGGTTCCTTTAGTTAGCTTGCTTATGTTACAATTATATTATTTGTGACTATCGATCTTACCAGATGGCACCCATGACCCGAGGAGCGGCACGTCGTTTGAGGGAAATAGTGAATGCTGAGGTGGCTCCTCCTACAGTTAAGGAGGAAGTGGCACCGGTTGCTAGTGAGACCGGGAGTTCTATTCATCCAGCACCGGTAGCTAGTGAGACCGGGAGTTCTATTCGTGCAACACTTGCAAGGGACGACATCTCTCCTCACGCCAAAGATCTCGCTTTTTCGAGGTGGTTGCGTGATCGTATCACTGAGCGTTTGCGTGAGCTGCGTGGTTCTCATTAGCTATTAGTACTTATTTGTATTGGACTATATGTATTGGGTTGTTTTTGTATTAGACTATTTGTATTGGACTACATATCACTCTCCTCTACATTGTGTGATTGTTGTAGACTTGGTTATAGGGACTGAAACCTGTGTACAGCGAGAAATGGACATTCTGTGATTGTTTGGATCCTATTCTACAGTGAGAAATGGTTATCTTTTTAAACTGCAGGGAGAAATGGACATTCTATATTTTATTATTTTTTTTTTTTTGCAGATTTAGCGACGTCTACCGACGTTTACCGACGTCCTCCGACGTAAGTTTGCGTCGGTAAACGTCGGTAAATATGCAATATTATCCAGGGTACCGACGTTTAGCGACGTCATTATATGTCGGAGAACGTCGGTGCACGTCGGTAATCATCCCAGGAATTCCCAGGATTTATCGACGTTTAGCGACTTTGGACATGTCACTAAACCACCGACGACTCGACGGTAATCCGTCGGTAAAGGTACCGACGCGTAGCGACACGAGGTAATACGTCGCTAATACAATGACGACACGACGGTAGACGTCGACAATATACCGACGTATAAATACGTCAACAAACGTCGGTACTTGCGACGTTTGGCGACGTTTTGAAGATCAGCGACTTACATTTCCGCGACCAGCCCAAAACGTCGGTAATTTCGTCCCTAAATATTTTTAGCGACGAAAATTTTCATTTTAGCGACGTCTTTAGGCGTCGCTAAAATGACTTATTCTGGTAGTGTCTTGTTAGAATTATATTCCTGCTTTTCGGACGCGAGCTCGTGAGCAAGCCAGCTACGTATCGAGCGGACTCCAGCCCGACTCGAGTACGTATAAGCTGTCAGGGTCATGGGTATCATGTCTAATCTAAACTGTATCTCAATCCACATGAATCATATAAACAAGAATGAACAAGTTTGGGTCATGGTCTGCAGCCCATTAGCATATTGTTCGATTAGACTCCAAGAATGATATGAGTCTATAAATAAGCAGAGTATATCATGGTACTGAATATAAAGTACGAAAGGATAAGAAGAAATATCACAAGCATATACCTGTATCATAGATCGCAATCCTCTACCATCCTGCTCTGCTAACTAACTCCATGTAGTCGCTAAACCTGAAGAGATCATCAGGTCCTCAGAGGACTAGTAAGATACATAAAACATGCCACTATGACAGTAAATAATATGCATAAAGGGAATAACAGAAATATGACACTCTACTTCTAAACAAATACATGATAACGCAACATCAAGGACAATGTTCAACACTTGGGCTAATAGACAGAGTACCATGACAATCGTAGCTCATCCGAAACTAACGACCAACAGAATAATCACAATCGCATCTCCTCCGAGAATAATTACCAACAGAATATCACAACCGTAGCACGAAACTAACGGCCAACAGAATAATCAATACAACCGAAGCTCATCTGAACTACCGGCCAACAGAAACTATCATATAGCCCGCATGCCTAGTAACTGTCCTCTATGTCATAAGGAACTATACAGGTGTCCAGTCAAGTCGAATGAAGTCAAGTACAACTAACAGGTCAAGACATATCAAGTGAATGTGACTCGCGACAATGCAATACTACCAGGACCTATACATGGAGTAACAGTGATATAATGGATACATAAAATAATGTACATGCACGTAAATGAGGAAAATATCACTGATATGAACATAAGAAGCAGGTAATGAAAATATGACAGGAAAGAAACTACAATATAGAAAAATACATGAAAATACTGTAGAGTGGGCAAGGTATACTTGCCTGGTGGCAGCACGAAGAACCAATAAGATACCGTCAACTGGTACGCCATAAAGTCAAAATCTAAAATTGTCTCCGAAAGCTGAAACGGACATTGCCAACATTCTCAGAATAGTCAAATTAGCTAGGATTGCCTGTCCTTAAGTCCAATTCCGGACACATGGGCAAAACAGTAATTTCGGACAAAAACAGTGTCCGCCGTTGGATCCGCTTTGCATCAAAAAGCATGTCAGAGTCAATGATCTCTAAAATCGTCAAACTATATGTCTACGGATTCGGTTTTCCGATATGAACCCAACCGTATGTCCAAAGTTGGATTCCGGCGGGCCGTGCACAAAATCACCGGTTGAGTCGGACCGTGGGGCCCGCAAAACGACGTACGATTCAACTGTCTCAGAATTGGACCAAACTTGGCATATAGGACCAAAAAAATGATACGGTCCTGTTGGCGCAAGTTTCGTCTCGATCTGATGAACATGCACAAAGTAATTGGAGTTTGTGCAAAGTGGTCGATACGGTAAATTTCGACGGATACACATCAAATTCATCGCGCACACGCGACCAATTTGAATTCCGCAAAAGCCCACACGACCAAGAAGCTGTTACGCACCTTTCGATGCTTTCGGTTCGCGACCACATCGCTCGGAATGGCGGGACGCACGTCGTGTGGAACAATTTTCTAGTTTTGAAAACAGATTTTTGGGAAACTTTGGGATTCGATTTCTCGACGCTCAGTCGATGATTTCCAAATCCGCAAAAAGGGTTGTGAAGCCCTACATGGTGTCTAGGACTATCTTCAAATAGTTTTTCTAATATTGTACTGGATCGATCGGAATCGGTCTTCGAACATGGGTGTTTGGACTGAGAAGGTGTTCAATTTTGAACAGGTTTTTCTCCAAACTTGGGCTCGACTTACGACGCGTATAAAATGATCTAAATTAAACTACTTGAAAGGAATCGGAGAGGGTTACGTTGTCGACATACCAGAGGAATCGGCACGCAAAACGGTCGAACGTGGGGACGGGAATCTACCCGTGAAGTCGGCGCTTCACTGCGAGTCGCTGCTGTCCTGCTGCGGTGTTCCGCTCGTGCGTGCAGGCGGGTGGCCGGCCTCCGACGGCCTGCGACGCCGCGTGCGGCAGTCCACGGTCGCGCCACGTCGGGCTGGGGGTGGTCGCGGCGTGATCGGTTAGGGTTTGCGTATCCCGATCCATCTCTCTCTCTCTCGTTATTATCTTTCCATATATATATATATATTTTTTTTTATCTTTCCATATATATATATATATATATATATATATATATATATATATATACGGCTCGGCTGAGACTTTCAGTTATTTGAAACATAACCACTATTTAAAAAAATTTGAATATGAATGTATCTGATTGTCACAGATCGATCAGCTTGGTCCAGCCAATGATTGTACCATCTCGTGCACTCTCACGAACAAAACGGGCCTTTGTTGAGCTGGTTATATTGCACTACAGAGCCAGCATTACCATTAGACTACACAATTTAATAAATACTATTATATGAGTAGCATTTCAAGTACTGTACATAATAACAAATATAGTAATAGAAAGTTTGTGAAATGTAGTAAATGCACATACACATATACACTATTTAAATCCAACTAACATTTAATATATAATTAGACATATCTACATATATATATATATATATATATATATATATATATATATATATATATATATATATATATATATATATATATCAATTAAATTTACCATAAATCAATTTAATAATAATAAAAATAATAATAGTAATAATAATAATGATTATTTAATCACAAAAATCACTTTAATAATGATAAAATAATAAAGACTTAATAATACTAAAAATAAACCAATGGTAGTGTTTGGTGAACGTAACCTACGCACTCCTCCTTTGGCTCCATAAATCATACAATACTGTCAAATACCTAAATAATATTAATACCAATATTGTAAAATATTTAATAATTATGAATACAATATCAAATTGTAAAATAATTTAAGAAATATTTGCACACATAAAATGTGCCTACACGGTCGTCCTTGGTCTCACTATGCTCACATAGGCTTGGATTTGGTTCGGCCCAGTTTGGACTAACTTGGTTCAACCGGGTTCCTGCAAAATCAATAAATCTAATAATAATTAATAAAACTTATTTATAATGGTCATGCTACAACTTGGCCTGGTTTTCCTAGTTATGACATCTCTATGGCTCAGCCTTCCTTGGCATGGCTAATACACCGGTCAAGACACGCCACTGCACTATCCGTGCCATGATTCCTAGTCGTCTTGTACTTCAAAACTCAATGATGGCTAAAATCATCTATCGTAATAATTAATCTAGTAAACATTTATAAAATTCTAAATTCACCATTTAAATCAAATAAAATAAAAACAAAAAAATATTTCAAAGATTTTTTGGGAAGGGGAGCTACAAATCTACCCACCTTAAAAATAATTTCGTCCTCGAAATTCTAATTCATAACTATTCTTAAAATTCAAGAAGAAAGTCTACCTTAACCTTAATCTCCTCAAATTTAATTTCAAAAAAAAAATATTTTATAACCAAGAATATTTGAGGACTTCTACCCACCTTTGGTCACACTACTCCCTTGAAACACAGGTCACTAAAATCATATAATCTTCTAACTAGTAACTAAAAATTCTACCAAGACTACCTAGGACATATGGTACCTATAATCCCTCATATATATAAACAACCAATATTCAATAGTCATGCAATATTATATTATAAATTAAGAATTTCTGATAAATCCTAGATAGCACGATCATTCGTCACCCCGAAATAAAAGGGACGAGAATCAATGGCACAGGAAGCAAGGAAGTATAATTGAGAGCAAATATAGAGTTTTCAAGGACGTGGAGAATTTCTAGGAGAATTTTCAAGGCAGAGTGGATTGAGATTTCTAAGGTCTAGTCAAGGTCGCAGGCTCGTACCAGTACAGTTACGTAACCGGTACGATATGCTCTAACCTGTATGGGCCACCACAAAAACTTGTCACGACCCGCACCCGCTTTTCGGACGCGAGCTCGTGAGCAAGCCAGCTACGTATCGAGCGGACTCCAGCCCGACTCGAGTACGTATAAGCTGTCAGGGTCATGGGTATCATGTCTAATCTAAACTGTATCTCAATCCACATGAATCATATAAACAAGAATGAACAAGTATGGGTCATGGTCTGCAGCCCATTAGCATATTGTTCGATTAGACTCCAAGAATGATATGAGTCTATAAATAAGCAGAGTATATCATGGTACTGAATATAAAGTACGAAAGGATAAGAAGAAATATCACAAGCATATACCTGTATCATAGATCGCAATCCTCTACCATCCTGTTCTGCTAACTAACTCCATGTAGTCGCTAAACCTGAAGAGATCATCAGGTCCTCAGAGGACTAGCAAGATACATAAAACATGCCACTATGACAGTAAATAATATGCATAAAGGGAATGACAGAAATATGACACTCTACTTCTAGACAAATACATGATAACGCAACATCAAGGACAATGTTCAACACTTGGGTTAATAGACAGAGTACCATGACAATCGTAGCTCATCCGAAACTAAAGACCAACAGAATAATCACAATCGCATCTCCTCCGAGAATAACGACCAACAGAATATCACAACCGTAGCACAAAACTAACGGCCAACAGAATAATCAATACAACCGAAGCTCATCTGAACTACCGGCCAACATAAACTATCATATAGCCTGCATGCCTAGTAACTGCCCTCTATGTCACAAGGAACTATACAGGTGTCCAGTCAAGTCGAATGAAGTCAAGTACAACTAACAGGTCAAGACATATCAAGTGAATGTGACTCGCAATAAGGCAATACTACCAGGACCTATACATAGAGTAACAGTGATATAATGGATACAGAAAATATGTATGTACACGTAAATGAGGAAAATATCACTGATATGAACATAAGAAGCAGGTAATGAAAATGTGACAGGAAAGAAACTATAATATAGAAAAATACATGAAAATACTGTAGAGTGGGCAAGGTATACTTGCCTGGTGGCAGCGCGAAGAACCAATAAGATACCGTCAACTGGTACGCCATAAAATCAAAATCCAAAATTGTCTCCAAAAGCTGAAATGGACATTGCCAACATTCTCAGAATAGTCAAATTAGCTAGGATTGCCTGTCCTTAAGTCCAATTCTGGACACAGGGGCAAAACAGTAATTTTGGGCAAAAACGATGTCCACCGTTGTACCCGCTTTGCACCGAAAAGTATGCCAGAGTCAATGGTCTCTAAAGTCGTCAAACTACATATCTACGGATTTAGTTTTCCGATACGAACCCAACCGTATGTCCAAAGTTGGATTCCGACGGGCCGTGCACAAAATCACCCGTTGAGTCGGACCGTGGGGCCTGCAAAACGACGTACGATTCAACTATCTCAGAATTGGACCAAACTTGGCATACAGGACCAGAAAAATGATACGGTTCTATTGGCGTAAGTTTCGTTTCGATCTGACGAACGTGCACAAAGTAATTGGAGCTTGTACAAAGTGGTCGATACGGTAAATTTCGACGGATACGCATCAAATTTATCGCACACACGCGACCAATTTGAATTCCGCCAAAGCCCACACGACCAAGAAGCTGTTACGCACCTTTTGATGCTTTCGGTTCGCGACCACGTCGCTCGGAATGGCGGGACGCACGTCGTGTGGAACAATTTTCTAGTTTTAAAAACAGATTTTTGGAAAACTTTGGGATTCGATTTCTCGACGCTCAGTCGATAATTTCTAAATCCGCAAAAAGGGTTGTGAAGCCCTACATGGTGTCTAGGACTGTCTTCAAATAGTTTTTCTAATATTGTACTGGATCGATCGAAATTGGTCTTCGAACATGGGTGTTTGGACTGCGAAGGTGTTCAATTTTGAACAGGTTTTTCTCCAAACTTGGGCTCGACTTACGACGCGTATAAAATGATAAATTAAACTACTTGAAAGGAATCGGAGAGGGTTACGTTGTCGACATACCAGAGGAATCGGCACGCAAAACGGTCGAACGTGGCGACGGAAATCTACCCGTGAAGTCGGCGCTTCACTGCGAGTCGCTGCTGTCCTGCTGCGGTGTTCCGCTCGCGCGCGTAGGCGGGTGGCCTGCCTCCGACGGCCTGCGACGCCGCGCGCGGCAGTCCACGGTCGCGCCACATCGGGCTGGGGGTGGTCGCGGCGTGATCGGTTAGGGTTTGCGTATCCCGATCCATCTCTCCCTCTCTTGTTATCATCTATCCATATATATATATATATATATATATATATATATATATATATATATATATATATATAGAGATACGGCTCGGCTGAGACTTTCAGTTATTTGAAACATAACCACTATTTAAAAAAATTTGAATATGAATGTATCTGATTGTCACAGATCGATCAGCTTGGTCCAGTAATGATTGTACCATCTCGTGCACTCTCACGAACAAAACGGGCCTTTATTGAGCTGGTTATATTGCACTACAGAGCCAGCATTACCATTAGACTACACAATTTAATAAATACTATTATAAGAGTAGCATTTCAAGTACTGTACATAATAACAAAAATAGTAATAGAAAGTTTGTGAAATGTAGTAAATGCACATACACATATACACTATTTAAATCCAACTAACATTTAATATATAATTAGTCATATCTATATATATATATATATATATATATATATATATATATATATATATATATATATATATATATATATATATATATATATATATCAATTAAATTTACCATAAATCAATTCAATAATAATAAAAATAATAATAGTAATAATAATAATGATTATTTAATCACAAAATCACTTTAATAATGATAAAATAATAAAGACTTAATAATACTAAAAATAAACCGATGGTAGTGTTTGGTGAACGTAACCTACGCACCCCTCCTTTGGCTCCATAAATCATACAATACTGTCAAATACCTAAATAATATTATTACCAATATTGTACAATATTTAATAATTAGGAATACAATATCAAATTGTAAAATAATTTAAGAAATATTTGTACACATAAAATGTGCCTACACGGTCGTCCTTGGTCTCACTATATGCTCACATAGGCTTGGATTTGGTTCGGCCCAGTTTGGACTAACTTGGTTCAATCGGGTTCCTGCAAAATCAATAAATCTAATAATAATTAATAAAACTTATTTATAATGGTCATGCTACAACTTGGCCTGGTTTTCCTAGTTATGACATCTCTATGGCTCAGCCTTCCTTGGCATGGCTAATACACTGGTCAAGGCACGCCACTGCACTATCCGTGCCATGATTCCTAGTCGTCTTGTACTTCAAAACTCAATGATGGCTAAAATCATCTATCGTAATAATTAATCTAGTAAACATTTATAAAATTCTAAATTCACCATTTAAATCAAATAAAATAAAAACAAAAAAATATTTCAAAGATTTTTTGGAAAGGGGAGCTACACATGTTCGTTTCACTTTGATCATGTACTCCTGTGCTTTCACCATACATGTACACTCTTGTGAATCATGTACTCTCATGTTCACGGAGCCCTCATGTATACTATCATGTGCACCCTTTCATGGGCCTTCATGTGATATCACGTATAATAACATAATCTGTTTAGATCCTTGTGTATTGATTGGAGGAAAACGGGAGAGTGCTAATAGTCATGTGAACAAATTCTATAGTAGTGTAGATCATGTGAAACTCCTTAGTATAGATCATGTACTAATCTGTCCTGTTCATATGTGCTATCCTGTACTCTACATCACTAGCCACTATTAGTTCTCTATATACAGTAGCTATTTACTTACAGTTCTCCTTCTTTTACATCATGTACTTCCTTTCAGTTTTCTGTATCTTACTCTACTGCATGTTTATATTTTCTAACCTGCTATGATCTATTGAGATGTATTGTGCTCGCTCCTGTCCTGACTGGACCTGTTGAAAATATTACAGAGGACGAGGAGGAGGCATGTGTGGATACCTTCTACGGGGCAGCCCTAGACGACACTTATGAGTTGGACTCTCAGGAGGACCCAGCTCTAGCTGATGACATTACCCTACTGCCTAGACTAGTTTAGTTAGGCTTTATTTCTATCTTTGAGATCTGGATTGTATATATTCTTTCATACTCTGTATTTGAGACTTGTATTTCTGGATGTTGCTGAGATGTTATCCTAGAGACTTAGACTCTTTTGCTTATCTGTTTTTCATTGAGTTCTATATCACATCATGCTTCTTCTTCCTTAGTTGTGATTGAGTTTACATTCTGCTATGTCACCCCCATTCGGGGAGTATAAACTGCTTAGCATTATATTGTTAGATGTTGTGACATAGGACAGCATTCTACCGCCGACACTGCGGCGTAGGCTGGACATACCCACTTCTCGTGCCCTTACTCTAGGGTGCGGGTCGTGACATTATATCACAGTCCATTTTATTTAAAAAATTAATCATGTAAAAAATTGTTGAAAAAAGTAAAATTTTGTCAAAATGGAGAATCGAACTCAAAAAAAAAAACCTTGCACCTTGCACCTTAACCAAATGAGTTATAAGCGTATTTAACTATAATTGGATAAAATTCATATTATACGTTTTTATATCTATCCTACTATATAATAAGAAAACTTGGTGGTGAAACTTTTGAATTCCTAAAATACCCTTGAGTATTTATAAACATGATGTTATTATGTCAACTTGCATGTCATTTATGTTTAAGAGTCAAAGGAATAAAGTTTGCATGCAAGTTTTATTTTTCCATATAACATTATGTTCTAATGGTAATACATTTTTATGTCATTACCATTTTCTAAAGGTTATTATGTAAAACCCCTAAATTTCTACTATATTTTTTATATTAAATTTGGTACTGATTTAAAATTTTTGTATTATACGTCGCGTAGTCGTATTTTACGTCGCGCAAAAAATTTTATTTTGCTCGACGAGTACGAATATGTGCGAGCGTACATATTTTAGAAAAATATTTTATTTATTAATTTATAGTTTCAAAATAATATATGCAATAATTATTTTACTATCATTACCAAGTTGTTATTTATTTACTAAAAGCCTTCATTTATGCAATTATTAAGAATAATTAATATTTTTATTATGAAAACATTATTTGTGCATACATATATATTTGTAATTATTTATTGGTTTATTTTAAATATTAATGTAATTTTTGAAATTATTATTATTAGTATTTTTGGAAAATATATTTCAAAATTATTATGGCAATTTAAATCTTGATTTGAATTTATGTATTTATTTAAATAGCTAAATAATTGGAATTTGATTTATTGATTTGATTTTAAACTAAGGGAATTAAATTAGATTTAATTGGATTTGGATTTGATTTGATTGATTTTAAATGAATAGGTTGAGTTATCTAATTGGGTTTTAAAATATTCCTAGTACATATCCAATTGGGAATTCCCACATCCTATAAATAGGCAGGTACTCCTCCAATATTTTTCACATTATTCCTCCACAAATTTCCACAATCCAAACTGTGCACCGTGTCCGTGTCCGTGCCTTTCCCATCCACTATATCTTATTTCTAATACAAATACAGTATTATCCGAGTCCGACAACCCCGGACCTCATCGTCGTCCCTGCGACCGACACTTGGACACGATTCCTAACCTAAGCAAAACCTAAGCCTACGACCTTGGCGTCCCTCTGCTGCCAGCCACCTCGCCGTGCCCAGCGTCTCCCCAACCTCGATCCCCCACACCATCACGATAGCCAGCCACCCGTTCCTCCTCCCGACAGTCATCCACACCCCAGCCAACATCGTCCCTCGATGCAACCGCCGTTGCCATCCGACACCCCGGCCAAAACCCCACCACAACCGTCGTCATCGACACCACCACAGACCCGCCACCATTACACCAGCCTGCCGCCACCACCACCAACAAACACAGCCATCACCACTACGACCCAAACTCCCATCCGCCACCACCATTGCAACCACCACCACCGCGGCCACTGCCGCGGCAGCCCCGCCACGACGACCAACTCCGCCGACTACCACCCAGAACCAGCCAAAAATTCCCCAAACACACCGAATCTCAAAAAGATGAGCGAAACCCTAACCTGATCCCGACCTCGTCGCCGCTCCGAGCCCCATCGACTCCGCCGTGTCGAGTCCTCGACTCCGGCCGCGAGTCAGCACCTTCGAACCCCAGCCGCGTCGACGAAAACCCTCGCCGGGCCGGCGTCCGCCTCTCCTCCACTGATTTCCTCCGGCCACCGCCGGTCATTCCCAAACTCCTCCTCGCCGAACTCGATAAGGCAGCGCTGCACGCATCTCCTCCGTGCCTTGCCGCGCCCTCCGAGTCGCTGCTCCGACCCTTCCACTCCTTCGCGCCGCCGTTGGAACCCTCCGTCGCGCTCGTCCCTTACCAACTGCCGCTCCGCCCGTCCCGATCCGCCTAACCCCCCGCGCCCGACCACCGCAGCTCCACTCCTCCACCGTCCGCCGCCGTCACCCACCTAACGCCGCCGGACCGCTCCCCCTCTCGAAACCCCTCTCTGCGCTCGAATTTCTCATCTCCCTCCCCTCAGTTCTCTCCCTCTCCTTCTTCATCTATGTTTTCTTTTTTTTCTTTTTTTTTCAGTACTTAGCTTCGTTCAAGCTTCCCGAGGAAGCACAGAAGCCATGGGCTTTTATGTTTTGTTCGTTGCTTACTCGAACGGAAAGGAGTTAGTACTGTAATTATTAGTGTTGTTATTATTATTATTATTAAGCCTTATTATTATTATTATTACCATTATTAATGTAATTTCATTATTATTATTATTATTATTATTATTACATTTAGTATTTTATAGTGAATATCTATAATTTAAATATTTGGATATATTTTATTGAGATATATTTTTGACAACTGTCTATAAGTATGTGTACTTTTCAACAGTTGTATATTAGCTATTATACCGTATTTATCAATATAAGTATTACTGAAAATATTTTAGTTATTGTTTTTATAAGTAAGTATTAATGTTATTCTTAAATAAACAAATTAGTATTTTCTAGACAAAAATATTTTACTAGGCTTGCTCTATGTTATTTTTAAAACTGGATTTCGGATGCTAAATAGGTATACTAAAAAGTATTGCCAAAAATAGGTTATCCGAAAAAAATGGTTTTCTAGAATATTTATCTAAAGTTTTTTTATCAAACATCGTTTCTGTCAAAAACGAGAACTTACAAACTTAGTATTTTTATCCAAAAATAATTTTTCTTGACTGTGAGTATTTTTTCCTTATATTTATTTTGACTTATGAAAACTAGTTTTAGGAATTATAAATATTTTCAAAAACTCGTATATATATAAATATTTATTTATCCATTATTTCTTTGATTTTCTTCTGTCTGTATCCAAGTCCTATTGTTCCTATTCTTTCGCCCATTTCGAGACTACCTTATGTCCACCATAACCAATTTGACCCTTCTGGACCCAATGAAACTGTCCGTGCCACCATCCGAGGTCACCATGTATAGTTGTTGCACCAAAGTCGCAGTTCATGCTAGCTTGATCATCGCAGCACACCCGACGTCCTACCAAGTAAGACACCTTGCCATTTGCTGTTTATTTATTTTAGCTCATATTTCATGCATTAGTATTATTTTTTTATGCAAAATAAACTGTGATACATGGCTTAACCTGTTAGAACTTACTGTTCATTTTATTCTGCTATGTATTATTTTTCTTACACATTAAACCTAGATTTAAGGGACCACCTTGTGTGTTGCATTCATTGGCCTTGACATGTTGTAACACGAAGATGTGTGTCGCATATAGGACACGAAAGTGCGTGATTGGCTGGCCACCATTACGTACAAGCCGTGCGATAGGAATAACTGCTAATAGAGGTTGCATGCTTAGTTTGACTTAGCGGTTATAGAGGTTACTGTTGTGGATACAACAAAGTAGGCATTGGGCGGGGAGGACAATTCCTTAGCGTATGGGCTTCGATGCACTTTCCCTTTTGTAACCCGTGAGCTCCGTCGGAGACGCGGGTCAGCTTACCCAAGATTACTGACGGCCACTGGCGATTCTGTGGAACGTCATGCTCTTATTGATTGGGCCTCTAGTGCCCCAAGGGGGGACTATGTCGATCCTATTTAGCCAGGGCCCATGCGTAGAAAGGATTGTTCTTAACTACATTTCACTTAGAACGGTAGGCTACCTTATCTGTTAGGTACGAGTACTTTTGGTTTGGGTACTTGTATCTGATCGTGGCTTGGAACAATAACTTGTCGCGGATTAGTTCGTCACATATTGTCCTTGTTTGGTTGTAGGTGTGACTTACTACTTCGATGAGAAGGTATTGAACCTTGTTGGGGTCCGAATACCATATTGGATTCATGGCATGGAAAGATACGTCACCGTGAATTAGTTTACCATCTCCTGTCCTTGTTTGGTTGGGGGAATGGTACGCTCGTTCAGTAGGTGCGTATTGGACCATGTTATAATTTGATTGACTTATTTATTTGAGCAATATTTATTCAGTTTATATGGCATAATATTATGTGTCTTGTTACGTCCCTCTGAGGACCTGGTTATCCCTCCAGGTGTGTGCTATTGTCTTTCGCAGGTGCTTTAGCTCTAGCCGTGTTCATTGCTATTTCTTCGAGGATGATTGCACTTGGATCGTCTTCGCTTCGCTCGCCAAATTCATTTCTTTACTCATGTATTTTTTCTTTACTTGTTGGTAGTGGATTTGTCTCCGCCCAACATATTGTATCATGACAATTCTTAGTTGATTATATGATATCTTCTATTCATTTATATTGTGTGGATGAGATTAGTTATGGTTCTACTGCATTTTATAGCTTATGTATTTATACGAGGCTTCCATATATTGGAGTATACTTCGTATGTATACAGCTGGCATGTCTACGTTCCTAGTCCTACGTATTTTGGGACTGGGGCGTTACATGTTTTTGTGGTGGCGCATGCTGGTCAAGATAAATTGTTTGGTTGTTTTACCGTACCAAGCAAGCCTTCGTATAGGATTAGAAGTCTAGGATCTCATCCACATACTTGACCTCTTTCCTTGATTTTATCTACCGTTTGACTCATCAATTGCATCTTGCTTGCTTCCTTCCATCCCTATTCTTATCTTCCCTTCGTGCTTGCTAGAGATTGACCCTACTAGTTGGATGTCCCAAAATACCCTTAGCTTAATTCTTTTAAGTTGGGTAGAATACTTTATGAACTAGCAACCCCTTTGACCTAGTGACCTATATTAGCAAGCTTATTTATATCTTAGAATCTAGAGGACCTAACCCGTCTAGCCAACCAAGGACTTGGACAAGAAGACTATAGGATGACTGTATGACTTCGAATCATTCTACCTTCTTTAAATCTTAATCTCTCGTACCTATGTATTTGCCGTTTTGACTAATGATGCTAATGTAGCCTAGTTTTTGCAAGCTTATTCTTTATCGAGTTTGTTTATGACATATGCTATTGAGCGCTCACTAGCCTATTGTCTAATCAGAACCGGTGCATAATGGTCTGATCAAGCAAGTGCACTTTGGTTCGCTTTTGTCTATTATTCTACATGGATGGGGACATATCTAAACTTGCCCTCTAGAATCTCATCCACGACTGCCTTGACTTCTTTTGAAATTATTCGATCGTCTTTGAATCACGTATTCGTATTCGATAACGCCTCCTTCGAACTCTATATTGCTTCGCCCTCACCTATTTTAGGAGGACGAAAGCGTCATACTAGAACTTCCTCTAACCTTCCCATCGTCTATGACAATTCCCACTCGATGTTGCTATATTTTCATCCCAAACTACTCGGCCCTATCAAGACCCTCTAATCGTTTAATTTAAGTGAATCTCTTTTTCGTTCTATTAAACGTGACCCTCATTCATTATCCGTGACCGTACCGTATTATTTTTCTATGATCTAGATCATAAATTCTTACGGCATAATTTGTTATAGATTGTTTCCCATCGATACTCCCTTGTGTCTTCTCACCCCCCCTACGAATTCTTAATTTCGAGGACGAAATTCTTTTAAGTTGGGTAGGATGTAAAACCCCTAAATTTCTACTATATTTTTTATATTAAATTTGGTACTGATTTAAAAATTTTGTATTATACGTCGCGTAGTCGTATTTTACATCGTGCACAAAATTTTATTTTGCTCGACGAGTGCGAATATGTGCGAGCGTACATATTTTAGAAAAATATTTTATTTATTAATTTATAGTTTTAAAATAATATATGCAATAATTATTTTACTATCATTACCAAGTTGTTATTTTATTTACTAAAAGTCTTCATTTATGCAATTATTAAGAATAATTAATATTTTTATTATGAAAACATTATTTGTGCATACATATATATCTGTAATTATTTATTGGTTTATTTTAAATATTAATATAATTTTTGAAATTATTATTATTAGTATTTTTGGAAAATATATTTCAAAATTATTATGGCAATTTAAATCTTGATTTGAATTTATGTATTTATTTAAATAGTTAAATAATTGGAATTTGATTTATTGATTTGATTTTAAACTAAGGGAATTAAATTAGATTTAATTGGATTTGGATTTGGATTTGATTTGATTGATTTTAAATGAATAGGTTGAGTTATCTAATTGGATTTTAAAATATTCCTAGTACATATCCAATTGGGAATTCCCACATCCTATAAATAGGCAGGTACTCCTCCAATATTTTTTACATTATTCCTCCATAAATTTTCACAATCCAAACTGTGCACCGTGTCCGTGTCCGTGCCTTTCCCATCCACTATATCTTATTTCTAATACAAATACAGTTATTATCCGAGTCCGACAACCCCGGACCTCATCGTCGTCCCCGCGACCGACACTTGGACACGATTCCTAACCTAAGCAAAACCTAAGCCTACGACCTTGGCGTCCCTCTGCTGCCAGCCACCTCGCCGTGCCCAGCGTCTCTCCAACCTCGATCTCCCACACCATCACGATAGCCAGCCACCCGTTCCTCCTTCCGACCGTCATCCACACCCCAGCCAACATCGTCCCTCGATGCAACCGCCGTTGCCATCCGACACCCCGGCCAAAACCCCACCACAACCGTCGTCATCGACACTACCACAGACCCGCCACCATTATACCAGCCTGCCGCCACCACCACCAACAAACACAGCCATCACCACCACGACCCAAACTTCCATCCGCCACCACCATTGCAACCACCACCACCGCGGCCACTGCCGTGGCAGCCCCGCCACGACGACCAACACCGTCGACTACCACCCAAAACCCGCCAAAAAATTCCCCAAACACACCGAATCTCAAAAAGATGAGCGAAACCCTAACCTGATCCCGACCTCGTCGCCGCTCCGAGCCCCATCGACTCCGCCGTGTCGAGTCCTCGACTCCGGCCGCGAGTCAGCACCTTCGAACCCCAGCCGCACCGACGAAAACCCTCGCCTGGCCGGCGTCCGCCTCTCCCCCACTGATTTCCTCCGGCCACCGCCGGTCATTCCCAAACTCCTCCTCGCCGGACTCGACAAGGCAGCGCTGCACGCATCTTCTCCGCGCCTTGCCGCGCCCTCCGAGCCGCTGCTCCGACCCTTCCACTCCTCCGTGCTGCCGTTGGAACCCTCCGCCGCGCTCGCCCCTTACCAACTGCCGCTCCGCCCGTCCCGATCCGCCTAACCCCCGCGCCCGACCACCGCAGCTCCACTCCTCCACCGTCCGCCGCCGTCACCCACCTAACGCCGCCGGACCGCTCCCCCTCTCGAAACCCCTCTCTGCGCTCGAATCTCTTATCTCCCTCTCCTCAGTTCTCTCCCTCTCCTTTTTCATCTATGTTTTCTTTTTATTTTTTTATTTATTTTTCAGTACTTACCTTCGTTCAAGCTTCCCGAGGAAGCACAGAATCCATGGGCTTTTGTGTTTTGTTCGTTGCTTACTCGAACGGAAAGGAGTTAGTGCTGTAATTATTAGTGTTATTGTTATTATTAAGCCTTATTATTATTATTACCATTATTAATGTAATTTCATTATTATTATTATTATTATTACATTTAGTATTTTATAGTGAATATCTATAATTTAAATATTTGGATATATTTTATTGAGATGTATTTTTGACAACTGTCTATAATTATGTGTACTTTTCAACAGTTGTATATTAGCTATTATACCGTATTTATCAATATAAGTATTACTGAAAATATTTTAGTTATTATTTTTATAAGTAAGTATTAATGTTATTCTTAAATAAACATACTAGTATTTTCTAGACAAAAATATTTTACTAGGCTTGCTCTATTTTATTTTTAAAACTGGATTTCGGATGCTAAATAGGTATACTAAAAAGTATTGCCAAAAATAGGTTATCCGAAAAAAATGGTTTTCTAGAATATTTATCTAAAGTATTTTTATCAAACATCGTTTCTGTCAAAAATGAGAACTTACAAACTTAGTATTTTTATCCAAAAATAATTTTTTTTGACTGTGAGTATTTTTTCCTTATACTTATTTTGACTTATGAAAACTAGTTTTAGGAATTATAAATATTTTCAAAATCTCGTATATATATAAATATTTATTTATCCATTATTTCTTTGATTTTCTTCTGTCTGTATCCAAGTCCAATTGTTCCTATTCCTTCTCCCATTTCGAGACTACCTTATGTCCACCATAACCAATTTGACCCTTCTAGACCAAATGAAACTATCCGTGCCACCATCCGAGGTCACCATGTATAGTTGTTGCACCGAAGTCGCAGTTCATGCCAGCTTGATCATCGCAGCACACCCGGCGTCCTACCAGGCAAGACACCTTGCCATTTGCTGTTTATTTATTTTAGCTCATATTTCATGCATTAGTATTATTTTCTTTATGCAAAATAAACTGTGATACATGGCTTAACCTGTTAGAACTTACTGTTCATTTCATTCTGTTATGTATTATTTTTCTTACACATTAAACCTAGATTTAAGGGACCACCTTGTGTGTTGCATTCATTGGCCTTGACACGTTGTAACACGAAGATGTGTGTCGCATATAGGATACGAAAGTGCGTGATTGGCTGGCCACCAGTACGTACAAGCCATGCGATAGGAATAACCGCTAATAGAGGTTGCATGCTTAGTTTGACTTAGCGGTTATAGAGGTTACTGTTGTGGATACAACAAAGTAGGCTGGGCGGGGAGGACAATTCCTTAGCGTATGGGCTTCGATGCACTTTCCCTTTTGTAACCCGTGAGCTCCGCCGGAGACGCGGGTCAGCTTACCCAAGATTACTGACGGCCACTGGCGATTCTGCGGAACGTCATGCTCTTATTGATTGGGCCTCTAGTGCCCCAAGGGAGGACTATGCCGATCCTATTTAGCCAGGGCCCATGCGTAGGAAGGATTATTCTTAACTATATTTCACTTAGAACGGTAGGCTACCTTATTCGTTAGGTACGAGTACTTTTGGTTTGTGTACTTGTATCTGACCGTGGCTTGGAACAATAACTTGTCGTGGATTAGTTCGTCACATCTTGTCCTTTTTTGGTTGTAGGTGTGACTTACTACTTCGATGAGAAGGTATTGAACCTTGTTGGGGTCCGGATACCATATTGGATTCATGGCATGGAAAGATACGTCACCGTGAATTAGTTTACCATCTCCTGTCCTTGTTTGGTTGGGGGGATGGTACGCTCGTTCAGTAGGTGCGTATTGGACCATGTTATAATTCGATTGACTTATTTATTTGAGCAATATTTATTCAGTTTATATGGCATGATATTATGTGTCGTGTTACGTCCCTCTGAGGACCTGGTTATCCCTCCAGGTGTGTGCTATTGTCTTTCGCAGGTGCTTTAGCTCTAGCCGTATTCATTGCTATTTCTTCGAGGATGATTGCACTTGGATAGTCTTCGCTTCGCTCGCCAAATTCATTTCTTTACTCATGTATTTTTCCTTTACTTGTTGGTAGTGGATTTGTCTCCGCCCAACATATTGTATCATGACAATTCTTAGTTGATTATATGATATCTTCTATTCATTTATATTGTGTGGATGAGATTAGTTATGGTTCTACTACATTTTACAGCTTTTGTATTTATACGAGGCTTCCATATATTGGAGTATACTTCGTATGTATACAGCTGGCATGTCTACGTTCCTAGTCCTACGTATTTTGGGACTGGGACGTTACATATTATTCTCAATAGAAAATAAAAATTTAAAAAAAATAATTGTACTTCGAATCTCTTGACATATAAATAGTTACCTGAAAAAGACGAAAAGATGACAACTGACTTTATAATATTATAATTAAAATACGTACAAAGTACGTATATGTAGACTAGTAAAAAATAGAAAGAAATGCATGCATGCATGCTAATGTCAGAAGAACCATTCACCCCAGGACTGATTGATGAGATCTAAATCACTATACATCTCGTATCCAGGTTCCCCTGGGATTATATCATCAAAGGGTCGTTTAAACGTTTGTATTAAATCACAAATTTTTCTGAGATCGTCATCGAAGTGCACGTTGAAGCACCCACGTATGTCGAGCACGTGAAGACCCTTATAGTTGCATATGATAGATCGCAGCGTGTCTCCATTGAACATGCCTAATCCCATCTTTAGGTGCTCGAAACGCGGCATCGAATCAGCCACAGCCTTTTCCTCCGTCTCGTTCGACGTGTTCAGCACAAATCTGTTCCTGAGCATAAAATCTGGAAGGAGCATGTTCCTCCTCAGCTTGACCAGACGGTGGTAATACTTCCCGACGGAAAATATTCTAGTCGACGTGATATAGAGGCAGTAGCTAATGTCGAGTTATTCCAGCACCGGAAGAAACTCCAAGTGTCTCACGAAAGTTTCACACTCACATCGCACTTCGGAATGTACAGCACCCTTAGAAATTTTCTACTGTATTATTAAAATGGGAAAACATCAATAGAAATTAACAAAGTATACATAAAATTTTGTAATAGAAAAAATAAAGTATTAGAATAAGATCAAATAAAAATTTTGCACAGGTCTTAAACATGCAAAAGGGAAGGCTACTTCGTCGAGTTTGTACGCAGAGAAGGACAGTTGTCACGACCCGCACCCACCGTGAGGGTACGAGTACGTAACAACGCCCAGCCTACGCCGCAGTGTCGACGGTAGAACGCTGTTCTAGGTCATGAACTATAACTAGCATAATATGAATACTCTCCATAAGGAGGCCAACACAGAGGTACAACTCAATCACAATCTAAGGTAGAATGATAAAGATAGATAAACATGAAATCCAAAAGAGATACAGAAGATAGAAGTCTAAGTGTCTAAGATACATAATCCCAGAAATACATCTCAAAACTCAAATACAGTAATCCATAAATACAACTCAAGACAACTGAAAATAAACTATGAGCAAAACCCTAGCTATCTATACAACCTCTACTGTGTCTCCTCTAGGCTACCAGGCAACCTCCAAGCTATCTGTAAAATTTATCAACAGGTCCAGTCAGGACGGGAGCGAGCACAATACATCTCACGCAGATCATAACAGGTTAGAAAATATAAACATGCAAGAGAGTACGATACATGAAACTGAAAAAAAGTACATGATATAAACAGAGAGAGAACTGTAATAGAAATATCTACTATAAGTAGAGAGCTACCAGTGACTAGTGATTTAGAGTATAAAGTCGACATGTGAACGGCTGGATTTGCACATGACTATACTAAAGAGGCGCACATGGCTATACTACTTTGGAATTGTTAACATGACTATTTATACTCCCCCATACCCCAATCAATACACAAGGATCCAAACAAGTTATGTTACGTACATGGTTTTCACATGAAGCCCATAAATGGGTGCACATGAAGTATACATGAGAGCTCATACATGAGTGCACATGAAGTTCACATAGGGGGGCCCAAAAATGGGTGCACATGAAATTCACATGAAGGCTCATAAATGAGTGCACATGCAATATAGGTTATACATGAGATACATGGGAAACATGACCGATTCATGAGAGCACATGAGAGTACACGAGCATGCATGAACGAGCATGAAGCACATGAGAAACATGAATAACATGAGAGCGAGGAATACATGATGTACACGAAATACATGACATAATATATCCGATACTCCCGAGGGAGATAACATCTCAATGTAGGGATCCATATAGTACCAATCCGTGATAATATCGTGACAGCATCAAATAAGGTAAACTAGAGCAGGAATATAATTCTAAGCAAGTTATGAAATGATCAGAGAATGTACTCGCCTGATATCTGAATGTCCAAGGTAAAGATACTGTCCGAGGAGAGGTGTCTGGCTCCTAATTAGAACAGCACAAGTCACAACATGTCCAGAAGGATAATATAAAGCACTACAATGCATTCTACATAAATCTAGGTCAAACTAGGCCAAAGTCAACCCTTGGTCAACTCTGGTCAACTGTACTAGTCAAACTAGGTCATGTCCTAACCCAGCAAGTCTTACTAGACCTAACCAAGACTATCCTAGCAGCACACATCAATACAAGACTATACAAGCCAACATACACCCAACTCTATATAGCATGCAATTATTCAATACTCAAATTGGCAAGAATTTACATTGGATATACACTAGGTAATCTATTACTTTAAACTATATATGTCTACACATATATACACATGCATATATTGGTATTCAACATTAGGTCTATAATCATGGCATTTCAAATGGTTATATAAACATATATTACAACACAATATGCTAACATATATATAATATACATACATAGCTAAGTTAACTGTATTCATAAATACTTATTTAAGAGGCTATGTGTGTGTATGTGAACATGGCAAAGGGGCAAGTGAGGGTTAAATGGGCATATATAGTGTATACATATCAAAGAGTGTCAAAGTGTAAGTGAACAAAGTGTCAAGTGTGATAGTGTCTACATAGTGTAAGGGGTACATGAGGTAATATAGGATTTGTGTTAACATAGAACATTACATCTAATTAACTTGTATATTGCATACATTACATCTATTATTATATTATATTTATGCTTGCATTCATTCATCATTCATTTATTCTCTTGCACTACTATATGCACCATACATTACATACTATGGAACCTACATATTCATTACAAGCCATACTTATACATGCTTACATTAGATAGGATACTTATACCTCATACATCATTTATTTAAACATTTACTCATGCTTGCATTCTCTATTTAATTACATAATGTATATACATTAACATAGGTTAAAATCAAATAGAACATTATATTACACACAAGGGTGCACAAAATGCATATGCCGAATAGTAACTCCTACTAATAATCAATACTGTACCATCTCAGCATGAATTAAAATTTAGGATTAAAGTATGTTATAGATCTATGTGTTAGCTTTCCGAAACTTCAAACGGATCGCGTTTTCGTTTCCGGAAACTCCCGGAATCGTAAAAACACCGAGAACGCGTTTGTCTTTCGTACAGCTGACACTCAAATAATTCTCCAAAAAGTTACAGAAAGAATTAGGCCTATTAATATATGTTTTTGGAAAGCTAACTTCAATACGCTTCTTTTAAAAAAACGGAAGATTAAACCGAGCTTTGAGCTAGAAGTTATGACATTTTCTAAGTTAGGACTGAAATTAAAAACGTGGATAAAAATCATGACGGATTTGGGTAGTTTGAGACAAAAGAACACAAGTATATAGCATAATATATCAAGAACTCACTCTCTACACTAATATATATATATATATATATATATATATATATATATATATATATGAGACACTATAGAACACATCTCCAATACAAAAATATGAGATTAAACATGTAATAATTCATTCATACATAACAACAACACATAGTGTGTCCAAATTTGGAGTTTTCCCACATGGACACAACCACAACACAAAGGACACTCCTATGACCTCCAAATGGACACGAAATGGACACAAATGGAGATACAACCATGGGGTCATTCCTATGGGTTCAAAATAGACCTATATGCATGAGAAAATAAAAAGGAGAAGGGATTTATACCTCCCGGTAGATCGAATCGAAGAAAAACCTTTCCGGAGCGACACCGACACGTAGATATTCCAAAAGGACACGAACGAGCTTCGAATCCTCCCAAACTTGGGTAGCTTCCTCCTTGGCTAGAATGGAGAAGGAAAGAAGAAGATTTGGTAGCGAAATAGAAGGATTTGGTGGAGAAATTGCTAGGGATTGCTCTCTAAAAATTTGAGGAAATTTGGGGAAGAACAAGAGAGAGAGTGTGGATGAGAATAATGAAATGAACTTGAGCCTATCCTCTCCCAAAGTGGCTGGCCATATGGGGCTATTTGTCCTATTATGATAAGGTCCAAAATGCCTCCACTAACCTATTCTATGAGTATTAGGAAAGGGCTAATTGGTTGGGGCTAAATTAGTCATTCTAAAGTCTCTAATCAAACTAACCTTATCCATAATAATTAGTCTAAACTCTAACTAAAATATTTCTATCATGTGGACTAAAATTAATATCATGTGGGCCATGCCTAACTAGTGTGTGGGTCCCACTAGAGTCAAACTACCTCCGGGTCCCCGTTTCAAGTCGGATTGAGTTGAAATTCGAACCCGACTCAAATAACCCCAAAACAATATCATAAATAATAAATAAATTTCAACCCCAAAATAATATCATAAATAATAAAATAAATTTTAAAAATATTCAAAAATATAAAATGACAAAAATACTCCTATTTCTGAAAACTGGGGGTGACAAATCTATCCACCTTAAAAAAATTTCGTCATCGAAATTAAAACAAAGCAATCACAGGAAACACATGCAGAAAACAATCTCATTCAAATACTTTTCAAAAAAAATCAGCAATAAAAAAATTCTCTTTGAGGCACATCAAACATTTGTAAATAAAAACTGATACGTGTCCGATACGGACACAAAACCATCACAAAATCACACCTATCAAACGTCAAAATCAACAATCACCAACACAATAAATATCAAAATATTTCAAAGAGGTCAAATACAAAATATCCTTAGGCCAGAAATGACATTAAAATATCCTAGTCACATGGTTAGGCTCTAGGTCAAACAGTCTCTAGGGTTTCACTAGCAAAAC
Organism: Iris pallida; assembly: GCA_029216955.1. NCBI lineage: Eukaryota > Viridiplantae > Streptophyta > Magnoliopsida > Asparagales > Iridaceae > Iris > Iris pallida. The sequence goes on along the minus strand of JANAVB010001796.1, from coordinate 6,260,302 downwards.
ATCAAAATCACAAGTCATGATTTTAAATAGTTTTAAAATGATTTAAAAATTACCAAAAATTATATCATGATTTAAATGTCAAATCAATAAATGATTAAAATTATAAAATTTCAAAATTACCCTCATTTTAGAGAACTGGGTGTTACAAGTCTACCCACCTTAGAAAAATTTCATCCTCAAAATTAAAATGTTCATACTCCTTCTAGGTCAAACTCCCCACAATCAAAGTCTCAGAACTTAAACAATCATACGATTTAAAAGGATGACATACAGGGTCATGGCATACGGTGGTAGTGAAAGTCTCATCTAGGTATACTAGTCATGCTAAACCAAAACGGTCATATGGTATCAAAACACACAAGCAATCTAGGGTGCTAAACTAGAAAAAATACAGAAATAACAATCATCAAGACTGTAAGGCAGTCTACCATCCTATATGAAAACTGGTACTTATCAAAATAAAATAAAATTAACTACCATTTATCTAATAAGGGGTACTATTCAAGAAAATCAAAATCAAAAGTTAAAGAATGAAAGCCAATTGCATGAAAATCCAATCACAATATATTTATGTATATAGCGTTAGAGAGGGAAAAGCTAGCATTATGTACAAGTTATGTAATTCGTGTGTGTATGGGTGTATGTGGACATGTTCATATGGTTAGATAATAGGCGTGTGTGTATGTGAAATATACATGAAAGTGTATAGGAGGATTTGGGGTTTCAAACAATAACTATCAAGTTACACTAATCATGGCATATTGGTTAAACAATCTACAATACACAACTCATTTGCTCATAACATGCATGGCTAACCATGTATATATGTATATATAAAGAGGTAGAGATTTAGTTATGTATGTATATACATTATAACATTTATGCCTAAGCTCTATATATATCTATATAGATATATAATCATGACATAGAGAGGAAGAGTTAGGTTACATGACAGGATATACTAAGTTAGGGTGTGTGTGTGTGTCCTTGTACAGGGTTATAGCTTAGTATTGAAAGGTTAAACCCAGTTTTAGTTCAGCATTTATATACAAAATCTGAAAATAAGCTAACATTTAAACCAGTACAATATTAACATAATACAATTTCAAAATTTAGGAGTTTGAAACATCACAACTAATCTCAATGCTCCCAATACATCATAACATGATAGAAATGAAACCCTAATATACTATCAATACATTTATCTACGCATACAGTTCAACATTACATGTTAAATCTGAAATTGAACTAAACATGGAAATCAATGTAAAAATGTTAACATGTATTCAATTTTCAGGATTTTGGAGAATTTGCACATCAAAACCAACTCAATGTTTATCACAATCTAACATGTAAGAATATGGAACCTAAATTTATATCCCTATAACAATAATGTACACAGCTCTAAATATTACATTTAAAACAATCAATTTGAACTAACATTTAAAATCCCGTATTAAGGGTTAATATGCACACAGTCTCAGATTTGACAAATTTAAACACAAAATTCAACCAAATTTTTTTTTTTGAATTGAAACCCTACGTATAACATACATGTGCAGTGATATAAATAAAACTATTATTATGAAATTTTATATTTAAATTACGAGTTAAGCTAGGAAAAGCAGAGAATCGGAAATATTGGGGTTTTAAAAATTTAAACATTAACGACATATTAATATGTATTCAGTTAGGTGGAAATCAAGTGTAGCATGCATAAGTGTCAGGAAAGTGTCCACTATATATATTCATATATATATTCTCATGTCCCAATATAAAATTTTAATTCTACGTTAAGACCAACAATTAGATTCCTACCAAGGTTGCAAGCAGGTGATTGACGTAATCAAGACAGTATTATTATTATTATTATTTAATACAAGAATAATAGCAAAAAAAAAATAACGATAAAATCTGTTTTTGCTTATCTGTTTAAAAGAAGGAACCATTTTGAAATCCAGAGCTAAACTATCAAATCCAAGATAAGGTTTAGCAAAATTATCGATTCATTGTATTAAGAAGAAATTCATAGCAAGAAGTTACACAAAGGTTTATAAAAACAGCTAAACCTACTCCTAAGTTAAATAATGAGGAGCAAAACAAAACAAACAAATAATAATTTTTTTTGAAGGATTGACACAAAAGTAGAAAAAACATGTTCAAAAATATTTAAGGTACAATATGATAATCATATGCGTCTTTTTGAAATTATGTTGTCAGAATTCTGCCACGCCAATAAGCATAGCTGCAATAAACGATAGAGTCCATAATAAGGCATACACCCTATAATCATGTTATCTAGAATTCTTACCACGCCACCCGGTATGGCTGCAAGAAAATCTAGATTTCATAACTAAGATAAGTATAGCTATATCAGGCTCTACGTCCTTGTCATGCTAGCAAATATGACTGCAATAAATTCTAAATTCCATAATAAAGTAGACTTTTACCTTTCTCACTGTCCTTATCAAGTATGTTATCAGGTTATACCTTAATTCCAAAAAAATGTACATATACATATAAATACAAACTCAAATTCAACAACTAACATCAAGATTCAAAATTCAACAATAATCCATCAAAAATCATAAAAATACAGACTCAAATTCAACCACTAATCATCAAGATTCAAAATTCAACAATAATCCATCAAAATCAAGTTCAATAACAGGAAGTAAAGGTAAATCAAATCAGGGAAAAACAGATTTCAAATCGAAGTTAAAATAAGATTCTCAAGGGTCGTCCCAGGAATCTCTCAAGGAATCCTAACCGTGATTGAGTACCTTCAAAATATATCCTATTCCTACTCGCCTGATATCTGAATGTCCAAGGTAAAGATACTGTCCGAGAAGAGGTGTCTGGCTCCTAATTAGAACAGCACAAGTCACAACATGTCCAGAAGGGTAATATAAAGTACTACAATGCATTCTACATAAATCTAGGTCAAACTAGGCCAAAGTCAACCCTTGGTCAACTCTGGTCAACTGTACTAGTCAAAGTAGGTCATGTCCTAACCCAGCAAGTCTTACTAGACCTAACCAAGACTATCCTAGCAGCACACATCAATACAAGGCTATACAAGCCAACATACACCCAACTCTATATAGCATGCAATTATTCAATACTCAAATAGGCAAGAATTCACATTGGATATACACTAGGTAATCTATTACTTTAAACTATATATGTCTACACATATATACACATGCATATATTGGTATTCAACAGTAGGTCTATAATCATGGCATTTCAAATGGTTATATAAACATATATTACAACACAATATGCTAACATATATATAATATACATACATAGCTAAGTTAACTGTATTCATAAATACTTATTTAAGAGGCTATGTGTGTGTATGTGAACATGGCAAAGGGGCAAGTGAGGGTTAAATGGGCATACATAGTGTATACATATCAAAGAGTGTCAAAGTGTAAGTGAACAAAGTGTCAAGTGTGATAGTGTCTACATAGTGTAAGGGGTACATGAGGTAATATAGGATTTGTGTTAACATAGAACATTACATCTAATTAACTTGTATATTGCATACATTACATCTATTATTATATTATATTTATGCTTGCATTCATTCATCATTCATTTATTCTCTTGTACTACTATATGCACCATACATTACATACTATGAAACCTACATATTCATTACAAGCCATACTTATACATGCTTACATTAGATAGGATACTTATACCTCATACATCATTTATTTAAACATTTACTCATGCTTGCATTCTCTATTTAATTACATAATGTATATACATTAACATGGGTTAAAATCAAATAGAACATTATATTACACACAAGGGTGCACAAAATGCATATGCCGAATAGTAACTCCTACTAATAATCAATACTGTACCATCTCAGCATGAATTAAAATTTAGGATTAAAGTATGTTATAGATCTATGTGTTAGCTTTCCAAAACTTCAAACGGATCGCATTTTCGTTTCCGAAAACTCCCGGAATCGCGAAAACACCGAGAACGCGTTTGTCTTTCGTACAGCTGACACTCAAATAATTCTCCAGAAAGTTACAGAAAGAATTAGGCCTATTAATATATGTTTTTGGAAATCTAACTTCAATACGCTTCTTTTAAAAAAACGGGAGATTAAACCGAGCTTTGAGCTAGAAGTTATGACATTTCTAAGTTAGGACTGAAATTAAAAACGTGGATAAAAATCATGACGGATTTGGGTAGTTTGAGACAAAAGAACACAAGTATATAGCATAATATATCAAGAACTCACTCTCTACACTAATATATATATATATAAGACACTATAGAACACATCTCCAATACAAAAATATGAGATTAAACATGTAATAATTCATTCATACATAACAACAACACATAGTGTGTCCAAATTTGGAGTTTTCCCATATGGACACAACCACAACACAAAGGACACTCCTATGACCTCCAAATGGACACGAAATGGACACAAATGGAGATACAACCATGGGGTCATTCCTATGGGTTCAAAATAGACCTATATGCATGAGGAAATAAAAAGAAGAAGGAATTTATACCTTCCGGTAGATCGAATCGAAGAAAAACCTTCCCGGAGCGACACCGAAACGTAGATATTCCAAAAGGACACGAACGAGCTCCGAATCCTCCCAAACTTGGGTAGCTTCCTCCTTGGCTAGAATGGAGAAGGAAAGAAGAAAATTTGGTAGCAAAATGGAAGGATTTGGTGGAGAAATTGCTAGGGATTGCTCTCTAAAAATTTAAGGAAATTTGGGGAAGAACAAGAGAGAGAGTGTGGATGAGAATAATGAAATGAACTTGAGCCTATCCTCTCCCAAAGTGGCTGGCCATATGGGGCTATTTGTCCTATTATGATAAGGTCCAAAATGCCCCCACTAACCTATTCTATGAGTATTAGGAAAGGGCTAATTGGTTGGGGCTAAATTAGTCATTCTAAAGTCTCTAATCACACTAACCTTATCCATAATAATTAGTCTAATCTCTAACTAAAATATTTCTATCATGTGGACTAAAATTAATATCATGTGGGCCATGCCTAACTAGTGTGTGGGTCCCACTAGAGTCAAACTACCTCCGGGTTTCCGTTTCAAGTCGGATTTAGTTGAAATTCGAACCCGACTCAAATAACCCCAAAACAATATCATAAATAATAAAATAAATTTCAACCCCAAAATAATATCATAAATAATAAAATAAGTTTTAAAAATATTCAAAAATATAAAATGACAAAAATATCCCTGTTTCTGAAAACTGGGGGTGACAACAGTAGATATCCCCCACTGCGAGCTACGAGCTTCTTTACGGTCAAACTAATGTCAGCGGTTTGCTGGGTCCTCCGGCACCACTGTACCAAGTCGACGTTGGACCAATAGTCTAAGGGACCACTGAGCGCCTTCCACCACGAACGGCAAACTGGGGCCACGTTGCACATTATCTCGTCCGCCGGCATCCCCGACAGTACCAGTATCATCGAAAGAATCTCCTTAGGGATGACGGCCCATCCATTGCAGTTGATCTTGCTCTTGCTCCTTTCCATTGCGACTGTTCTTCTTCTTCTCGCCTTTGTTTCTCTCTAGTCGGATGGTTTCTTTTCTTTGTAAAAGGATATTTAACCCGCTCGTTTCGGGGGTGTAACCCGCTCGTGGAGGGGTGTGACCGAACAAGAAAAAGACTATTTGGAAATAATGGTAATGCCACTGTATTAATATTAGTTTCAATTATATTGTAAATTTTAAATTAACAGAAATGCCACTGTAGATTTAATATTAATGCTAGTTCTAATAATATTGTGTAAATAAAAAGAATGGAATTTTAACTTTAACTACTTTTAAATTTAAGTTTAAATGTTAAATCAAAAACAAATTTAAATTTTAGTATTAATATTAGTTTCAATAATGTAAGTGAGATTTATAGAGCTAGTATTATCAATGTTGATGGTCACGAAGAAAATGGTGTCTAATCTCAATGTGTTTCGTGCGTGAGTGATAAATCGAATTTATTGTGAGATTTATAGAGCTAGTATTATCACATTTAATGGAAGGGCAAGTACAAACACTAAACATAATATCCGGTTTGCTTGGTATCGTGCACAAATACAAACACTAAACATAATATCGGGTCGGCTAGCAGTTAAATAAAGTAAGCTCCCGATCATACCTCGATACTTACGAATGTCGACCGAGATACCGTCTTCATCATTATCAAGTTTTGTCGTTGTTGCTATAGGAGTCCCCATTGATTTGGATGAGTCAACTGTTGGGAATCCTTCACAAGCATCCAATCTTGGTCCCCAAACAGACTGCGACAACCATCATCTGCCAGCCTCCCTACCGAAACCAAGTTGTAGCACAAACTCGGTACATTGCACAGTATTTCCATCGCCTATCTTCATACTTCCAAACCTGTCGCTGACCTACAGTCCCGACATGTTTACAGTGTTTCCATCGCTACCGATTCGGTCGGGACCGATAGGTCGAAATCGGCCGAGTCGATCGAACGGAAACGGTCGAATTAAGATCCATTCCACGTTATGGAATGGCTTCTTTGGAACCATGTCCCATATTCAGCGGGTTGCGCCTCAAGGATTGGCTCTACAGCTGAGTCGGGAGAGACCTCCCGTTGCTCGGATATTCATGTCGCACTTGATTTGGATTTGGCTTTGGTTTTCGTGAATACATTTTTCGTAAATATTTCCGATGGGTTTTGTAAGCCCCCTGAATTTCTGGGATTATTTTCAAATTTTTTCTAAATGAATTATTTTTGATAATTCATTTTATTTAATTAATTTTGATCATTAAATGCTCTTTACCGTGACTTGGAATCCTAGAGCATTAGGGATGCCAGTCTCTGGAAACTTTCTTATTAAAGTTTGTAGTAGACGAGATTATCTAAACATTGATATTTTGTGTCCCACTCAAACTTATTCCCTTGTACTCTTTTTGCTTTGCGCAAGTTCGGATCAATTTAGACCATTTAATTATTAATTGAATTCCCACTCTTTTCCTTGATCATCATATGCACGTTACCGTGACTTTTAAATTAGGAGCATCAGACTAGTCTTTTCCTTGAAACTAACTTCTCATGAATGATCTACTCGAGACGCTCTTCATCCATGACCTTCGTGTCCCACTCAGACACTTTATTTTGTGCTCCATTTCCTTCGCTCCATTTCCTTCGCACAACTTTCGGGTCAATTTAGGCCGATTAATTATCTACCGTGAAACCTGATTTAATTTTCAATTTAATTTTCGGGCCCGACATCGGTCCAGTCCAGTCGACCCAATATATGGCCCTGGCCTGTTTTGAGTCTACTATGCACGTGCCACTTGCGTGCCACCGAATTAATCTCTCTTGTGCTCCTATTTTATCCGTGATTTTAAATAATTTTAATTAAATCTTGGCCCCCAAGCTTGTCCAAACTTGATCGAACCGGATCCAATGCCCAACCAGATTTTATGTTATCCCCTTATGAACACCCCCACACAATTCCTCTTTTTCCTATTTTAAAATATTCCTTTCTCTTTTATTTTATAAAAAAATCTCTTTCTAATATATATATATATATATATATATATATATATATATATATATATATATATATATATATACATATATATTAATACAAATATCTCTCCCTCTCTTTCTTCACTCCTACACACAAACACACACACACACCCCTCCCCTCTCACATCAGCCGACCTCTCTCCCTATTCTCACACTCTCTCTCTATTCTCACACACACTCTCTCTCTCTCCTTCCATATATATTAATATACACACACACACACTCATAAACAACTCTCTCTCTTTCTTCTTTTACACACCAACACTACCACAGCCATACTACTCTCCCCATGGACGAACAACACCACCACCCCCTCAATGCTCGGCCGACCACCACCTCCATGGCCGAGCACAACCACCTTAGCCACCATCTCCATCTCCTCCTTCCTCATCCATTTCATCAACACCCACACCATCATCAACACCATCTCCACCATTATCATCATCTACACCCAACACCGCTACCACCGGCGACCGCGTCGCCCACCGCATCGCCCGCCTGGCCCGCCGCCGTGCCGCTACGCCGTGCAACAGTAGCAGCAGCAGCTGCGACAACACGCAGCGCAGCAGCAGCAGCAGCTGCAGTGCGCGTGCGCACGGCCACCGCCGTCGCCGTGCGCCGCCGTGGCCGGCCACCGCGCGCCCCCGAGGCCCCCTCCGGCCAGGTGCACCACCGCCGCACCTCCCCGTGGCGGCCACCGTCCTCCGGGACGCGTCGCCTAGGCGTTTTGTACATTTTGCACGAAATCCCGGCGTGACGCGCGCGGGATCGAACTCAAAATTGTGTTTCGGGACAACGACTTCGTACGTGTTTTCTGGACAATCCAACCGTTGGATCGGAGAACTCTTTGCTCCGTCACAATCTCGGTATATACCCCTTCATCTCTCTCAAATTTTATCCGTTAATTTTGTCGTTTGATAGATCAAAACCGACCACCAAGTTGACGTTTTAATTTGAACTATTTTTGGACAGTTTCGTGGAGCCGATTTCGTCAGCTCGTAACTCCGCCATCGCAGCTCCGTCTGGTGTACCATCAGTTCCTATGTGAAGCTGGTATAACCCTCTCCCTACCCCTTAAGTTTCGTTTCATTGTGAGAAAGTTTGATTGGTTGAATTTGACGCCAAAGTTGCCCGTCCGAATTCGTAATTTCCAACTTGTTAAATTCTATTTTTGAACCGGGACTCCGGATTCAATTTTTGACACCACCAGAACACTCGTGGCATCGTTCTGGCATGTTTTTATATAAAGTTTGTTAGATTTGGAGGACGTGGGCCCTGGTACGCATTTCGGTACAAAGTGGGCCCCACAGTCCGGGTCAACGGGACTTTTTGACGTCGGCTCATCGAAATCCAATTTCGGATATACCGTTGAGTTCGTATCGTCATTCTGGACTCTTTGACATATAATTTGCCAGGTTTTAGTGGACATTGGTTCCGATACGCATTTCGGTGCAAGTCGGATACCAATATCCGGGCCAACGGGTCATTTTGAGATCGGCTCATCGGAATCCAATTCCGGATATACCGTTGAGTTCGTATCGTCATTCTGGACTCGACATATAATTTGCTGTATTTTGAGGACATTGGCTCCGACATGCTTTTCCATGCAAATCGGATTTCAATTTGAGATCAGGTCAACTGACCAATTTGAGATCAGGTCAACGGAATCCAATTCTGGATATACCGTTGGGTTCGTATCTTCATTCTGGATTCCTAGACATATAATTTATTAGGTTTAGTGCACTTTTATTCTGGCACATTTTTCGGTACAAAGCGGGTCCGACACGGACACCATTTTGGCCCGAAATTATCTTTTTGCCCCTGTGTCCAAATTGGACTTATGGATAGGCTATCCTAGCTGATTTGACCATTTTGGACACGTTGGTGATGGTTGTTTCACCATCCGACAACATCTGTAGATTTTCACCCTATTATTATAATCTTTCTCTTTTTGTGGTATTTTGAGATCTATCGATTCCAGTGATTTCACAACCACTGAAATTGAATATGTTGACCTAGTAGATGTTTATGAAGACTAGCCTTGACCCCGTTTGACCATGGTTGACTGCTTTGACTGAACATCAAAGTAGAGTCAACATTTGACCTAGTTTAACCTAGAGTTGACCATAGTTGACCAGTTGACCAAAAGTCAACTGTAAGTCAACCATTGACCCAATTTGACCTAGTTTGACTTGGTTTGACTTTCTGTGACCTAGTTTGACCTAGTGTGATCTAATTTGACTTAGTTGACTGAGTCTGACCTAGATTACGTAGCTTATACTATAGAATCAAGCCTAACACTGTTGAACCCTAATTAGCTTATATATATCTTATCTTTAGGTCTGTGGCATCACTCTGAGCATCGACCCCATTTGACAGCTCAGGACTGCAGGCGAGTACATTCACTGATAGTTTTTATTGTCTTGATATCTGCTATATCCGATTCAGTCGTAGTGTCTTACTTGATTCTCAGTCACGATAGTTCACGGACTAGTATATACCGGATTCCTGTCATGAGATGTCATTCTTGGATTTTCTTGGGATACTGGTACTTACTCGATCTTGTTCTTGTACTTGTATTGACACTGATTCCTGAGAAGGAGTAGCTACCTTCTTAGGGAATCTCGTGCCATGACGTGCTATGTCCGGATCCGTATACTACTCGGGGATGGAGAATATTATAGATAGTGTGATCAATGCCCACCTTGAGTTACTACTTGTATCATAGCTATACCCTCATCTCACGATGGGTACAGCCTGACCTGTGCTACTACTTGCTCCATAGCTTACCATCCCGGCCGGGCCGAGTCCACGTACTTGTAGCCGGTCGGCTGAAAGCCTGATCTTGACCCATACCGATCATATTATGCTATAATATTCGATGCACATTTTATATTTACTTTATCTTATCATATATCCTGTTCTATTCTACATTCAGTACTTTTTCACCATGCTATGATATTCAGATTACTCACATGTTCTACATGCCATTATATTGTATCTTGATTGGAGACTAAGCTCTGCTCGGGAGAAGAGTTCCAACCCCGGTCCTTGTCTGGTTTAAGGGTTGTAACTCAGCTTCCGAACGGTTTCCAAGTTTTCATATATCTTTGTCTTGTAGTTCATTATACCGTCTCTTATAGAATTTATCAATTCACATGGAACTGCTGTTAGTGCTTGTACTTGCTCATTTTCCTGACAGGATACCGTTGATAATATTTTAGGAGTAGTTGTGCCATTAGTGGACTTCATGATGTTGCTAGCTGAGGTGGATCTCACTATTCTTCTATGTGAGTTGCCTGGTAGTTATCCTTAGTTTGTCTTGTTTTTCTTTTTTATTTCCTGTCTTATGATTCCTTCTAGTAGTTTCTAGTTGTTCTTGTGCTTTAGTTATCTTTCTTGTCTTATCATCCCTAGCTGTTGTGATGTAACTAGAGTATATTTATAGTTATAGGCCTTCTAGACGTAGTGTATATTTATTGGGTACTAGACAATGTTCTACTGCCGATACTGCGGCGTAGGCTGGACGTCGTCTACGTATTCGTACCCGTATATCCGGGTGCGGGTCGTGACACGTTTTTAGTGGTGGCCCATGCAGGTCAGTCTTTGCAATTAATACGAAGTCGTGGTAGTACTTGAGCTTTTCTGTACTACTGCGAGCCTGCCCTTAGATTAAGGTTGAGTCGTGGAATATTTTAGGAATTTGGTACTCAGTCACATATTAGGAACTCTTGGTAGATTCCAGGGATGACCCCTGGGAATCTTATTTCGAACTTTTCAAAACTTTTTCCATTTGTTTCTGTCTGTCCTGATTTCTGAAACATCTGTCCGTTATCAGCTTTATTCTTTCTTGGAATGAGTTGGTGGACCCCAAAGGGAAGGTATAAGTTGGACTTATATATCTTCTAGGTTGAGACGCGAATATGATTTGCCAGTCTCATATTAGGTTGAGATTGTTTTAGATTATATTCCAATGATTTCCTTTATCTTGACCTAGATAGTTTCTTTGGACATCTCCTGAAGAATTTTCTTCTAAACTCTACCTCGGAATCTGTTTCCGCTAGCTTCCATCTACTTATCCTTGATTCGTTGTTAAAATTTTTGAATCTTGATGTTTTATTGTTGACTTCGATTTTTATTTTGTTTGAAGATAAGTTTTTAAGGATTGAGTTAAGATATCCTGATAAACATATTTGATGGAGACGATGAGAACAATAAATATCTACTTTATTATGGAGTTTAGAATTTATTGCAGTCATATTAGCTAGCCTGATAAGGACATGGAGCCTGATTTTGGATATACTATCCTAGTTATGGAATTTAGATTTTCTTGCAGCCATACCGGTTGGCGTGGTAAGGAATCTAGATGACATGATTATAGGACGTATACCTTAGTTATGGACTCTATCGTTTATTGCAGCTATGCTTACTGGCGTGGCGTAAATTTTGGCAGCATAGTTTTGGATAGACGTGTATGGTTATCAGGTCGTATCTTAAATTGATTCACTTCTTTTGACCAAATGATGAGGACAATTCATACCCTTATTTTTTGACTTATCATTCATTTCTTTCTCATTGTATGATAATTTCTTCATCTTGCCGTCATTTCTTTTGCCTTGTTTAGCTATGTCTTGATTATACCAATCACCTATTTCATATCTACATCTGTCATCTACACTTGAAACTCTAAAAATTTTGAATTTTTCATATCTAAATTGTTTATTAAATTTCAATACTGTTAAGATTTTGATTCCCTTCTGTCCATGACCAATCAATTTTGGTCGTCTTGTTTATCGTGCCAAAGAGTCTTGGTTGCTGACTAGACTCTAGATGACTTCAGATTCCTTGGTGACTTGGATTTTCATCCTTGGATGCTCGTGCCCAGCCTTCATTGATCTTATTCTCCATCTTGTCCAAATTCTGATTTACTCGAAAGTTGATCAACTTAGATCGTGTTGAGACAAATTTCTTTATCGTGGTTGGATTTCAATGCTATTTACCCTCGTGCATTGCCTTCTGATTTTGATCATGTTGGGATTTTGGACACTCATGTCTAAACTCTTTCGACCTTGATTTCATTTCCTGATTACATCCAAATTCCTTGTGATTAGTCGTGCCTAGATGATTGGGCATGACTAAGACAACTTGGGGTTTCCTTGACCGTAATTTTAACGATCATAACTATATATTTTTCTTGCCTCAACTCGTGCCTAAATTTTTTGACTTTCAATCATGACTAACTAGTATGACTACAAAATTATTCGTGTCAGAATTGAACATGTTTGACTTTCTACCGTGCCTAATTGACTTGGGTCCCTTCCTAAATTGTGCTTTTAGGACCTTGATTTTTAATTCATGATTTTATCGGCATTCACAACTGAACTTGGACCTTGATCGTGCTTATGTGACCTATAATCTAATTTTTATCAAATCTAACTCTCAATCGTGCTATACTCAAAAAATTTCTCCATTTGCTTCTTTTAGCCTTGTTTTAGATCATGACTATCCGACTTTGATTTTTATGATCTTGATAATGTTAACCCTCAAATCGTGCTAAAAATCTTGAACCCTAATCGACTGTGTCGAAATAGATCTCCTTAGTACTTAAATTTTGATTTTCTAGTCACTCGTGCTCAGGTTTCATTCCTGATCATGACTAGGTTTGCGATTTTCGTCGCTCTACTCTACATCGTGCCTAAGTGGTTAATCATTCCAAATTTTTAACGCGTTTGGGTCTTGATTTCACTCATGACCAGGTGGTTAAATTCTCGATCACTATTTGTACTAAGTATTGTTATTCCTAACAATACCTAACCACATCATTTTCGTCTTGATCGTGCCTATGTATAACCCTAAATCTAATTTCATCGAGCTGAATCATGTTAATCAATGTTTGACTCGATTGTAACCGGACGAAGCTCAAGTTTTGATTTAATTGTCATATCTAAATCGTGCCGAGTGAACTTAGACTATTTCAAATTTTAATCGCGTTCGAACTTGGATCGTATTTCATGATTTTATTAATCAAACTCCTTCATCTTTGATCAGGCCTATAAGACCTTGACTTCGATTTTTGTTTGTGTCTGAAATTTTACCTCAACCATGCCAAACCTTGTTTTGGTCATGGTTAGCTTTCATCTTGATCGGGCCTGTGCGTCTTTCGGGTTGATTTCCATCAACCTAAGTCCTACAGATCACCCCGTACTTGAACTTCATTTAAATCTTCGATTCTCCTAATCGTCTCTAAAATCGTGCCCCAATGACTTGACTTATTTCTGAAATCATGCACATATGATTTTGTTCATATCATGATGCTATCTTGCCAACTCCATCATCGTGCCTGAACAATTTTGAATTGATTACCCGGATCGTGCAAAACTCGTCATTCTTGGATCGTGCCTAAAAAAATTACCTAAATCTTCTATCATGTTTTAACCCCACTACCAACCTTTAATTTCGAGGACAAAATTTTTATAAGGTGGGTAGGATGTAAGCCCCCTGAATTTCTGGGATTATTTTCGAATTTTTCTAAATGAATTATTTTCGATAATTCATTTTATTAATTAATGTTGATCATTAAATGCTCTTTACCGTGACTTGGAATTCTAGAGCATCAGGGATGCCAGTCCCTGGAAACTTCCTTATTAAAGTTTGTAGTAGATGGGATTATCTTCACATTGATATTTCGTGTCCTACTCGAACTTGTTCCCTTGTACTCTTTTTGCTTCGCGCAAGTTTGATCAATTTAGACCATTTAATTATTAATTGAATTCCCACTCTTTTTCTTGATCATCATATGCACGTTACCGTGACTTTTAATTTAGGAGCATCAGACTAGTCTTTTTCTTGAAACCAACTTCTCATGAATGATCTACTCGAGACGCACTTCACCCATGACCTTCGTGTCCCACTCAGACACTCTATTTTATGCTCCATTTCCTTCGCACAACTTTCGGGTCAATTTAGGCCGATTAATTATCTACCGTGAAACCTGATTTAATTTTCAATTTAATTTTCGGGCCCGACATCGGTCCAATCCAGTCGACCCAATATATGGCCCTGGCCTGTTTTGAGTCTCCTATGCACGTGCCACTTGCGTGCCACCGAATTGATCTCCCTTGTGCTCCCATTTCATCCGTGATTTTAAATAATTTTAATTATTATTTTAATTAAATCTTGGCCCCCAAGCTTGTCCAAACTTGACCGAACCGGATCCAACGCCCAACCAGATTTTATGTTATCCCCTTATGAACACCCCCACACAATTCCTCTTTTTCCTATTTTAAAATAATCCTTTCTCTTTTATTTTATAAAAATCTCTTTCTAATATATATATATATATATATATATATATATATATATATATATATATATATATATATTTTCTAATATATATATATACATATATATATTTATACAAATATCTCTCCCTCTCTTTCTTCACTCCTACACACAAACACACACACACCCCTCCCCTCTCACATCTGCTTACCTCTCTCCTTATTCTCACACTCTCTCTCTATTCTCACACACACACACACTCTCTCTCTCTTTCTCCTTCCATATATATTAATATACACACACACACACACTCATATACAACTCTCTCTCTTTCTTCTTTTTACACACCAACACCACCACAGCCATACTACTCTCCCCATGGACGAACAACACCACCACCCCCTCCATGCTCGGCCGACCACCACCTCCATGGCCGAGCACAACCACCTCAGCCACCATCTCCATCTCCTCCTTCCTCATCCACTTCATCAACACCCACACCATCATCAATACCATCTCCACCATTATCATCATCTACCCCCAACACCGCCACCACCTGCGACCGTGCCGCCCGCCGTGCCGCCCGCCTGGCCCGCTGCCGCACCACCACACCGTGCAACAGCAGCAGCAGTAGCTGCAGTGCGCGCGCGCACGGCCACCGCCGCCGCCGCGCGCCACCGTGGCCGGCCACCGCGCGCCCTCGAGGCCCCCTCCGGCCAGGCGCACCACCGCCGGACCTCCCCGTGGCGGCCACCGTCCTCCGGGACGCGTCGCCTAGGCGTTTTGTGCATTTTGCACGAAATCCCGGCGTGACGCGCGCGGGATCGAACTCAAAATTGTGTTTCGGGACAGCGACTTCGCACGTATTTTTTGGACAATCCAACCGTTGGATCGGCGAACTCTTTGTTCCGTCCCAATCTCGGTATATACCCCTTCATCTCTCTCAAATTTCATCCGTTAATTTCGTCGTTTGATAGATCAAAACCGACCACCAAGTTGACGTTTTAATTTGAACTGTTTTTGGACAGTTTTGTGGAGCCGACTTCGTCAGCTCGTAACTCTGCCATCGCAGCTCCGTCTGGCGTGCCATCAGTTCCTATGCGAAGCTGGTATAACCCTCTCCCTACCCCTTAAGTTTCGTTTTATTTTGAGAAAGTTTGATTGGTTGAATTCGACGTCAAAGTTGGCCGTCCAAATTCATAATTTCCAACTTGTTAAATTTTATTTTTGAACCCGGGACTCCGGATTCAATTTCTGACACCACCAGTAGACTCATAGCGTCGTTCTGGCATGTTTTCATACAAAGTTTGTTAGATTTGGAGGATGTGGGCCCTGGCACGCATTTTGGTGCAAAGTGGGCTCCACAGTCCGGGTCAACGGGACTTTTTGACGTCGGCTCATCGGAATCCAATTTCGGATATACCGTTGAGTTCGTATCATCATTCTGGACTCGTTGACATATAATTTGCTAGATTTTAGTGGACATTGGTTCCGGCACGCATTTCGGTACAAATCGGATACCAATATCCGGGCCAACGGATCATTTTGAGATCGGCTCATCAGAATCCAATTTTGGAGATACCGTTGAGTTCGTATCGTCATTCTGGACTCTTTAACATATAATTTGCTGTGTTTTGAGGACATTGGCTCCGACACGCTTTTCCGTGCAAATCGGATTTCAATGTCCTGGTCAACGGACCAATTTGAGATCAGATCAACGGAATCCAATTCTGGATATACCGTTGGGTTCGTATCTTCATTCTGAATTTGTGGACATATAATTTGTTAGATTTAGTGCACTTTTATTCTGGCACATTTTTCGGTACAAAGCGGGTCCGACACGGACACCATTTTGGCCTGAAATTACCTTCTTACCCCTGTGTCCAAATTGGACTTATGGATAGGCTATCCTAACTGATTTGACCATTCTGGACACGTTGGTGATGGTTGTTTCACCATCCGACAACATCTGTAAGTTTTCACCCTATTATTATAATCTTTCTCTTTTGTGGTATTTTAAGATCTATCGATTCCAGTGATTTCATAACCACTGAAATTGAATATGTTGACCTAGTAGATATTTATGAAGACTAGCCTTGACCCTGTTTGACCATGGTTGACTGCTTTGACTGAACGTCGAAGTAGAGTCAACATTTGACCTAGTTTAACCTAGAGTTGACAATAGTTGACCAAAAGTCAACTGTAAGTCAACCATTGACCCAATTTGACCTAGTTTGACTTGGTTTGACTTTCTGTGACCTAGTTTGACCTAGTTTGACTGAGTCTGACCTAGATTACGTAGCTTATACGATAGAATCAAGCCTAACACTGTTGAACCCTAATTAGCTTATATATATCTTATCTTTAGGTCTGTGGCATCACTCTGTGCATCGACCCCATTTGACAGCTCAGGACTGCAGGCGAGTACATTCACTGATAGTTTTCATTATCTTGATATCTGCTATATCCGATTCAGTCGTAGTGTCTTACTTGATTCTCAGTCACGATAGTTCACGGACTAGTATATACCGGATTCCTGTCATGAGATGTCATTGTCACGCCCCGATCCCGGAGGATCGATAACTAGCCACTGGGCGTGATGCCGTACAAGTCTAGATTGCACTTGTACAAGGCAAAACTATTACAGTTCCTGGTAATTCTCAGAAAACATCGACAATGCAGCGGAACCAAGCAGATAAATTGAAGTCACACAATTTATATAGAATGTATCTCTTTATTGATAATCAAAATGGATTACAAGACTTGCAGCGGAATACAGAGTTTACAACTGTTTACAAGACTCGCAGCGGAATACAGAGTTTACAACTGTTTACAAGACTTTTAGTATAGACAACTGAATGTATACACTTGCCCTTTAGGCTACAATGAATATACCGACTTCTTTACAATGAACTTGCCAATATGGCTACAATCTCACTGGTACAACTGAGTTCCCATGTTCCATACATTATGTCCCGTATAGCAGAAGACATCGTCTTGCAAGAAGAGCTTCTGCACACCCATCCGATTCATCGATGCCAAGCACTGATTCACAGGATTTCCCCCAAGCAAACACCTGTAATATTGCCCACAACGTGGGTCAGTACATCATCAATGTACTGGCGAGCGGTGCTGGCCCAACTCACCTAAGAAGACAGCACTAAGTAATCATGTTACAGAACATTATTATCAATGGTCTTTCTCGTTGCCTTAGGGTCAATTTCATGTTATAGCCGACAAGAAGTACAGCATGCAAATCTCATAGCCAACATAATTAAAAGCATACTGTTATCACCCTTTGGTGATTCTTACCCACGGTCGTGTAGCCATCCCTGTACATTTATAATACTTACTCTGCCTGCACAAGACATTGTTAGAAACAATATCATGATTCAATATGAATATCACCGTTCAGGTGATTCTTACCAACAGCCGACATCCTTCCCTGTATTTGAGTAATAACTTACTCTGCCTGCACAAGACATCATTAGCACCTGACCTATCTATATGAAGGTCACTGGCGACACGCCATCCTGGACCGTCTTACTTGGTACAACGGCGCCCTTTCAGTGCAGGTAGCTAGCCTCACTGCAAGTCCCGTTTACCGATGCCAGTACGTCGGCACATTCCTTGTTTCCCCCTAGGACGAACCGGGTTCCATGGCCCAGGAATACCGTTCGAGGAAACTACCTTGTCGACAAGTTGTCCATGACCATGCAACTATATGCAACTTATCTAAGAAGAAAACATATAATGCATGATAAGGAAAACTAAGTAATTCCATCATTCTCATTCGTATTGCCATCTTGCCATCTAGCCATCTTGCCTTGAGCCAACGCTCATATTATCATCTGCCCATCCAGGGTCTTAGTGAAATCAACATTCTACATCGGCACAGAATAATAGAATGTTGTTTTCAAATCTCTTTGCCACATCTTTGATATCATACCTCTTTCCAACCAACTCAATGTACTTACCGCCGAGTTCCTGGGACTTAGCATATGTTTAGCATTCATTCATTTGAATGAAATTCAAACATACTCACTGCCCAGTTCTTGGGTCTTAACATCTGTTTTGCCATCTATTCATTGAGCCAAAGCTCGATATACTCACTGCCCAAGTATTTGGGACTTTGCCTTCACCTGTCATGTAATTCATCGCAACAGCGTACAAGCATACAATTCACTTAGCCACAACAGTTTACGTTCATGTGATTATTATCTTTCATTATCTTTCCAAATTCTATGCAAGGTGTTATTGAGCAATTCAACAAGAAACATAGCATACTATCCTTATTTTAAGCGTGAAGCTAAAGGATCTTTGAAGGGTTCAACACTACTCACATTCATAGGACGATTCCCGCCACGATCGCATAGTCTTCCAAGCGATCCTTCGCATAATCCCAAGTCCAACAAGGCTTCATCGAATCAACCATCCATCATAAGGCATCTTGCGGGTCGGGGCACTACAGTCATTCTTGGATTTTTTTGGGATACTGGTAGTTGCTCGATCTTGTTCTTGTACTTGTATTGACACCGATTCCTGAGAAGGAGTAGCTACCTTCTTAGGGAATCTCGTGCCATGACGTGCTACGTCCGGATCCGTATACTACTCGGGGATAGGGAATATTATAGATATTGTGATCAATGCCCATCTTGAGTTACTACTTGTATCATAGCTATACCCTCACCTCACGATGGGTATAGTCTGACCTGTGCTACTACTTGCTCCATAGCTTACCATCCCGGCCGGGCCGAGTTTACGTACTTGTAGCCGGTCGGCTGAAAGCCTGATCTTGACCCATACCGATCACATTATGCTATAATATTTGTCACTCCCCGTTCCCAGAATGCGTATTCTTTTATATACATGCAACTCGTATATATTTATTTTAGTATTTATCATGTATCATCCTGTATTTAAATTCCTTTAATTTTATGTTAATTAATTATCTACATTTTACTTCCTGTAATTTTATTCCTGCATTTTATTTCTGCATTTTATTCTCTGCTTTAGTCTTATGTGGTTCGGCCTAGGTTGGTTTTCTCGGGTTCATGGTGGTTCAATGAACCGAACCCCACCTACCACCACCCTTCCTATTTAAAGCCCCCATCTCCTTCTCTCTCCTCA
This sequence comes from Iris pallida, assembly GCA_029216955.1. Lineage (NCBI taxonomy): Eukaryota > Viridiplantae > Streptophyta > Magnoliopsida > Asparagales > Iridaceae > Iris > Iris pallida. Next base: position 6,240,313 of record JANAVB010001796.1, on the reverse strand, counting down.
TAACTCTCCTTCACCATTACTTCTTCTTCTTCCTCACCACTCACTTCCACCAACCAACAGCAGGCAAGTACATCTTGCTTCTTGCTTCCCACTTGGAGAACCATTTTTATGGTTCATTTGTCTTCCTCTCATGATCCTGAGAGAGTTTAGTACTTAGCATTTTTGATTTCTTTGGCTTGTATCTTCTAGATCTAAGTTGTTGTATTCTCAGTTGTTCATGGGTTTTGATCTCCCAACCTGGCATGTATTCTCGGTTGTCCATGGGTTCTGAACCATGGGAACTTCATTTCTGGCTTGGAACGAAGGTTCAGTCACGCACACGTCTTTACGTGTCTGCGTGAATTTTCAGTCACGCACACGTCTTTACGTGTCTGCGTAAATTTTCAGTCACGCACACGTCTTTACGTGTCTGCGTGAATTTTTAGACACGCACACGTCTTTACGTGTCTGCGTAAATTTTCAGTCACGCACACGTCTTTACGTGTCTGCGTGAATTTTGAGTCACGCTCACGTTCTTACGTGTCTGCGTGAATTTTCAGTCACGCACACGTCTTTACATGTCTGCATGAATTTTGAGTCACGCACACGTTCTTACATGAGTGCGTGAATTTTTAGTCACGCACACGTTCTTACGTGCGTACGTGAATTTTTAGTCACGCACACGTTCTTGCGTGTCAGCGTAACATTTTAGTTACGCACACGTCTTTGCGTGCGTGCGTGGATTTCTTATCATTTTCCACGCTCACTTTTCACGCTCACGTTATGAGTGCGTGAATTATCCTTCACGATCACGCTGTGCGTGCCAACGTGAACCACTTTTCACGCTCACGCTGTTTATACGCTCACTCCTACCTACTAGACTTGGCGTGACTTGTTGGCCTTAGCATAGACTTGTTGGCGTGACTTCCTGACCTGGGTGTTTCTATTTGTTCTATAATTTATTCATTTAATGGTGGCATGATAGTTCTCCTATTATATCCTTATGCTTTTTGTATGAACTCGATAATCTTAGCATGTTAATATTTTTGATACATATGGTTGTGTAGAACGTGCCTTGTGTCTTGACTGATTTATGGATACCCAGTGAGACTGGGACTTAACCTTGAGAGTTATAGACTCGACCCCATTTAATACTAATCGACTTTTATGCCTTGTCACCATTAATGACGATGGTTATCTTGACTAAAATTGATCATGCGTTCCTAGTTGGAACTAAGAGACTGGCTAGTCGTCTTATTGAATTGAATGAATGAGACACGTTCATGTAATGAACTATTGTAATCGACTGGCTGATCTCGAATATTGACATACAGGCACATGCAGGCTCCAATTTATTTTATTTATTTATTTATTTATTTATTTATTTATTTTACAAAAGCAGCATGTGTACTTTATGGTCAAGGCATGATTACTCCGTGGTTAGATTTGATTGTTGTATTACGCTATGTAAGACCTACAACCTAGCTGCACGGGTATCGTTGTAGAGTTGCGCATATCGTACCCCGTACGAAAGTACTCATTTGAATAACCGTGATCCACGGCATGGGATTTCACTCAACGTAGGGACTATTAAGTCAAATAAAATAATGATGGCATAGAGAGAATGGATCCCCGAGTTCTTACATGGCAGCCCTCTTGGGACTAGTAGTGCCCGACAGGCCGACTGGTTCCCACAGATACTGTAAACCTGCCACACAGGCAGGGAGCGGTATCTGCTTATATTATTATTGTATATTGTATATTGATGACGGGCGTCCCGCTGGGACTCGTCTAATTCATGATTGGCGCAATTGATTGAGTGGATAGACTAACCTTGCTCGCACATAGTAAGAACTGAGGAATCCCTATTTGCATAAGTCCAGGATAACTTGGGACTCACAATAGCAAGCCGTAGGAGTTGATTGGCCGTTCAAGATGATTTTTTTGTGTACTGTACCTACTCTGTTGCCTAACTGAGATGATCAGAATGTCAGGACATGACGGGCCAACTTCTGTCCTTGTTTGGTTGGGAGGTTGGTTCGAAGTATCGTGATGTTATGTGATTCCTAGTGGAAAGCAGAGATCTATTATTATATTCTCTTACTTACTGGTTTAGTCCTTCATATCGTGCTTCCTTGTGGTACTTGCTATTAGAGGTCTAACCTCTCTGGTTTTGCATGGCCATATTTAGAGCCGGTTCTCGAGGACTCAGCTTACTTCCACCTCCAAGATGGTCAATACTAGGGGAATGATCGCAGTAGGACTCGAGTGGGTTCCTTACTCCACCGCTCGTTTTGTTATTTACTTCATACTTAGCCGTTTGGCACCGACATGTTAGTCGGATTGTCTTGTACTTACTTTTACATAATTGTAACTAAGTCAGACTGTAGCTGATAACAATTGTGTATATGTTACTATACCATCTGGCTATATTTTGTAAAGCCAGATCTCAAGAACATTTTGACTAAGCATTTGGGATGCCTTACTGCTTTATCTTACATGTTCTCTATTTTTGCTTCTTGTTTGAATGATTGAGACAATAGATGTGAAGTGACCATAGTAAGACTTTCATGTAGTATACACCCCCTCGTTTGGTTAGACAGCATTGATCGTATTATACGGTATTCATCTACCCGTAATACGTAGCTGGCTGAGTCATTTCCCCGCTCTCCAGTATTCTGGTTCTGGGGCGTGACAAGGTTTTAGTGGTGGCCCATGCAGGTCTGATTTCAGACTTGTGGGGTGTTTTGATTTATAGGATGTCTCAATCACACGTGTCCCCCCTTGATCTCATGATTCGTTATTCTCAACCCTTGCTTGACATTCCGGTATCCTTTGACTTCATTGATCCTTCATGTCCGATTGTTTGATTGTTCTCTTGTCCCTTTTTCTTAGGGGTACTTCGTCCGTATCGGTCAGAGCTGGGAAGCAACAGCAGGGGCAACGTGGGCAACCTGACCATGTTGGTCAGTAACAAGGGCCGATACTAACTCAAGAGGCTATCCAAGAAGAAGTGATAGTAGAACCAGCAGCTGAACCGCAGTATCCGGATGTTCCACCACCACCAACAGTTCCACCTACCCAAGTGGACACACCAGCCCTTCTGGAGATCATGAGAGGAATGATGGCTGCTCAGCAACATCAGATGTTGGCCCAGCAGCGCATGCACACTCAGCTACAAGAGCAGAATATGTTGCTCAACCAAGGATTGCAGACGGCTTTGGAAAGAGGAATGAGGACTGATTCAGGAGCATCAGCCAGGTTTTACAAGTACAACCCCCGTCGTTTCGAGGGCACGGAGGATGCCATCTCAGCAGATGCATGGCTTAAGGATATTGAGGCTATTCTGACAGCAGCTAAGGTACCGGCAGAAGAACGTGTGGATCTAGTGAAGTTGTTACTTCAGGATCTCGCACGTGATTGGTGGGAATCAGAGGAAGTGGGCATCAGACGTCCTGTGGCTTGGGACGATTTCACTGCAAGATTCAAGACCAAGTACTATATAGTTATGGCACAGTTTGAGCTACAACAGAAGTTTATCAACCTCAGGCAGGCCGGCAAGACTGTAGATGCTTATGCAACGGAGTTCTACAGATTGAGTAGATTCGCCCCAGAGATGGTAGCAACAGAGAGCCAGAGGGCCATGAGGTTTCAGCAAGGGTTTTATCTTGAACTCTTGCAATTGATAGAGGGGCACAATTACCAAACTTTTGACGAAGTATTGACGGCAACTCGAAGGTATGAGATCACCATTCAGAGGCTTGCGACAAGGACTGGAGGTCAGAAGAGATCCCACAGTCAGATTGAAGGAGGAGGGGGAGCAGCGCCCCGAACAACAGTACCATCCACTGGCATTCGTATCCACGATGTGGCGATATGAGGACCAGCACCCCCACCCAGGCAGCAGCAACAACAACAGAGGAAGAACCAGCAACCCCCGACGGGCTGCACTTATTGTGGGAAGATGGGGCACACTAGAGATGTGTGTCGGACATTGAATGGACTGTGTCTGATATGTGGAAATCCAGACCATCGGGTTATCACATGTCCCATGAATCCGAGGTCTGGAGGACCAGGGCAACAGTTTCCTGCTCTGCCAGCACCAGGGACAGGCCAGTATCGAGGACCAGCGGTGGCAGTAAGGCCGTTGGCACAGCGTCCGTTAATGCCGCAGGCTCAGATGTTTCGGCAGCAGGGGCCGCCGATGCAGCAACACCAGCATAGACCACCCCAGCATCATCAAGGAAGGGGCCAGCAACAGCATCAGACGAGATCGCAGCATGAAAACCAGCAAGGAGGTCGAGGGCAAGCATTCACTCTATCCTTGGAGGAGGCATTGGCATCGGGAGATGTTGTGGCAGGTAACATTCTCGTCGCCTCATATCCCGCAGTAGCATTGTTTGATTTGGGAGCATCCCATTCATTTATATCTGCACAATTTACGACACGACTAGGAATGGAGTTCGAGGCATTGCCAGGGAGGTTGAATATACTCACTGGTAATGGGCTCGTAGGAGTTAGTAGAGTTATTTTAGCATGTAGCGTTGTAGTTTGCGGGCATTCCTTACCCGCCCGGTTGATAGAATTTTCTGTTAGAAATTTTGACGTTATCTTAGGCATGGACTGGCTGAAAGACAGTCATGCGACAATAGATTGTCGTAGAGGGAGTGTATCTTTTGATATTCCAGGCATGAAGCAGTTCACCTTAGTCAGATCAGGGGCAACTCAACAAGAGCAGGGAGTAGTAACGGCAATGGAAGAAGTTCAGATTCCGAAGGTAGTTGAAGAGTTTCTAGACGTATTTTTTGAAGAACTTCCAGGTCTACCACCGGTTAGGGATATTGAGTTCAGTATAGAATTGGCGCCAGGAACTAAACCGATATCAGATCGAGTTTACAGAATGGCGGATTCAGAGCAGGCCAAGGTATATCAGCATATAGAGGAACTGAAGGAGAAGAAGTTCATCCAAGCTAGCATATCGCCGTGGGCAGCACCAGTGGTACTTGTGGGAAAGAAGGATGGGTCATCCAGATTGTACATTGACTACAGGAAGCTTAACGCGGCAACAGTGAAGAACAAGTACCCATTACCCAGGATCGACGACTTATTTGATCAATTGAGCAAAGCTAGAGTTTTCTCCAAGATAGATCTTCGTTCAGGGTACCATCAGGTGAGGGTTCGGAAGGAAGATATTCCCAAGACAGCATTCAGGTCGAAGTATGAGCATTATGAATTCTTAGTAATGCCGTTTGGTTTGACCAATGCTCCAGCAATATTCATGGATTTGATGAATCGCATCTTTATGCCATACTTAGACCAGTTTGTCGTTGTGTTTCTTGACGACATTCTCGTATACTCTACTAGTGAAGAGGAGCATGAAGACCACCTCAGGAAAGTGTTACAGGTTCGGAGAGAGAACCAGTTGTATGCCAAGCTCAGCAAGTGTGAGTTTTGGTCGGATCACATTTTATTTTTGGGTCACATCATATCAGGAGCTGGAGTAGAAGTAGATCCCAAGAAGATAGAAGCAGTAGAAAGTTGGCCAATACCCAAGACCGCAGCAGATGTACGGAGTTTCTTGGGATTGGCAGGATATTACAGAAGGTTTGTGTCAGACTTTGCAAGGCTTTCAGCACCCATGACCCGCTTGACCCGGAAGGATGTACCATTCGTTTGGTCGGCAGAATATCAGGCATCATTCGAGACTTTGAAGCAGAAGTTGATATCAGCACCTATTCTTACATTGCCAGTTGGACCCGGAGGTTTTACAGTATATTGTGATGCGTCAGGTAAAGGACTTGGATGTGTCCTTATGCAACATGGGAAGGTGATAGCATATACATCTAGGCATCTTCGGGACCACGAGAAGAATTACCCAACTCATGATTTGGAGTTAGCGGTAGTAGTGTTTGCTCTGAAGCTATGGAGGCATTACTTATATGGTGACCGAGTGGACATGTACACAGACCATAAAAGTCTGAAGTACATCTTTACTCAGAAGGAACTAAATATGAGGCAGAGAAGATGGTTGGAGTTGATTAAGGATTATGACGTAGAGCTTCAGTATCATCCAGGCAAGGCTAATGTAGTAGCAGACGCTCTTAGCAGGAGAGGCGGCGCATTTATGTTGACAACACAGAGGCATATCTTAGAAGACCTTCAGGAGATGGGCATCGAAGTTATACTTCCTAGTGATGTAGGAGTTCTAACATGTCTGCAAGTTCAATCCGACTTGGTAGACAGAATCAAGGCAGCTCAGGCACACGACCCAAGGATTCAGAAGCTTAGGGCAGAATGTGAGTCAGGACTCAGGAAGGAGATGAGAATTCATGAAGATGGTACACTTAGGTTTGGATCACGTCTATGTGTGCCTAGTGGAGATATCAGACAGGAGGTTATGGCAGAAGCTCACAGTTCTCAGTATTCTATTCATCCTGGAGGGACCAAGATGTACCAAGATATCAAGCAGCATTTCTGGTGGAACGGGATGAAGAGGGAGATAGCTAGATTTGTTTCCCGTTGCTTGGTATGTCAGCAAGTGAAGGCAGAACAGCAGAGGCCAGCTGGGCTATTACAACCGCTTCCTATTCTGGAATAGAAATGGGAGCATATTACAATGGACTTTGTGACCGGTTTACCGAGATCACCAAGTGGTAAGGACGCTATTTGGGTAATAGTGGACCGACTTACGAAGGTAGCACACTTTCTTCCTTTCAGAGTAGGGCAATCTACAAAAAAGTTGGCAGAGTTGTATATGCAACAGATAGTCAGGCAGCATGGAGTCCCTGTCAGTATTGTGTCGGATCGAGATACCCGTTTTACATCATATTTCTGGAAGAGCTTACATCATAGTCTGGGTACCAAGTTAAGATTTAGCACGGCTTACCATCCGCAGACGGATGGGCAATCAGAAAGAACGATTCAGACTTTAGAAGATATGTTACGAGCTTGCACTCTAGATTTTGGAGGGTCTTGGGAGAGTCACCTGCACTTAGTCGAGTTCTCATACAACAATAGTTATCAAGCCAGTATCCAGATGGCGTCATTCGAAGCACTATATGGTAAGAAGTACAGGTTGTCGCTTGCATGGGATGATATCGGGGAGAGGAAGATGTTAGGCCCAGAAATGATTATTCAGACGGTTGAAGTGGTTAAGGGAATTAGAGAGCGACTTCTAGCTGCACAGGACCAGCATCGTCATTGGGCGGACCAGCATCGTAGGCTGTTAGTGTTCTCTGTTGGGGACCACGTATTCTTGCGGATCTCACCTACTCGTGGGTTCATTAGATTTGGCGTTCGCGAGAAATTGAGTCTGCGGTACGTGGGCCCATTTGTTATCCTTGATCGGATAGACGATGTTGCTTATCGTTTATCCCTCCCACCTTCGTTACGAGAGGTGCATGACGTGTTTCATGTATCTCAATTACGTAGGTATGTATCGGACCCAAGCCATATCCTCGATCATTCTGAGCTGGTTGTTGGTACCAACCTGTCTTACGAGGAACAGCCTGTGTCCATTTTGGACCGAAGAGAGAAGATACTCAAGAACCGAACAATTAGTCTTGTCCGTGTTGCTTGGGGGCATCACTCCTTGGGAGAGTCAACGTGGGAACGTGAGGATGATATCCGATCACGGTATCCACACCTGTTTGACTCACAAGGTATATCTTTTTCTGTATACCTTGATTGTCCTTATTCTTCATGCTTATCACCGTATGGGTAGAGCTACTTGATATCGTAGAATGATGAATTTACATATATAGTACTTGCTTTTGATATGGTAAAAAATGATTGCTTGCTCGCTAGAATTGCTTGTATTAGTTTAGCTTCGGTATTTCTACCTGCTTGGATTTGAAATTTCGAGGACGAAATTTTTCTAAGGTGGGTAGAGATGTCACTCCCCGTTCCCAGAATGCGTATTCTTTTATATACATGCAACTCGTATATATTTATTTTAGTATTTATCATGTATCATCCTGTATTTAAATTCTTTTAATTTCATGTTAATTAATTATCTACATTTTATTTCCTGCAATTTTATTCCTGCATTTTATTTCTGTATTTTATTCTCTGCTTTAGTCTTATGTGGTTCGGCCTAGGTTGGTTTTCTCGGGTTCATGGTGGTTCAATGAACCGAACCCCACCTACCACCACCCTTCCTATTTAAAGCCTCCATCTCCTTCTCTCTCCTCATAACTCTCCTTCACCATTACTTCTTCTTCTTCTTCCTCACCACTCTCTTCCACCAACCAACAGCAGGCAAGTACATCTTGCTTCTTGCTTCCCACTTGGAGAACCATTTTTATGGTTCATTTGTCTTCCTCTCATGATCCTGAGAGAGTTTAGTACTTAGCATTTTTGATTTCTTTGGCTTGTTTCTTCTAGATCTAAGTTGTTGTATTCTCGGTTGTTCATGGGTTTTGATCTCCCAACCTGGCGTGTATTCTCGGTTGTCCATGGGTTCTGAACCATGGGAACTTCATTTCTGGCTTGGAACGAAGGTTCAGTCACACACACGTTTTTACGTGTCTGCGTGAATTTTCAGTCACGCACACGTCTTTACGTGTCTGCGTGAATTTTCAGTCACGCACACGTCTTTACGTGTCTGCGTGAATTTTCAGTCACGCACACGTCTTTACATGTCTGCGTAAATTTTGAGTCACGCACATGTTCTTACATGAGTGCGTGAATTTTTAGTCACGCACACGTTCTTACGTGCGTGCGTGAATTTTTAGTCACGCACACGTTCTTGCGTGTCAGCGTAACATTTTAGTTACGCACACGTCTCTACGTCCGTGCGTGGATTTCTTATCATTTTCCACGCTCACTTTTCACGCTCACGTTATGAGTGCGTGAATTATCCTTCACGATCATGCTGTGCGTGCCAACGTGAACCACTTTTCACGCTCATGCTATTTATACGCTCACTCCTACCTACTAGACTTGGCGTGACTTGTTGGCCTTAGCATAGACTTGTTGGCGTGACTTCCTGACCTGGGTGTTTCTATTTGTTCTATAATTTATTCATTTAATGGTGACATGATAGTTCTTCTATTATATCCTTATGCTTTTTGCATGAACTCGATAATCTTAGCATGTTAATATTTTTGATACATATGGTTGTGTAGAATGTGCCTTGTGTCTTGACTGATTTATGGATACCCAGTGAGACTGGGACTTAACCTTGAGAGTTATAGACTCGACCCCATTTAATACTAATCGACTTTCATGCCTTGTCACCATTAATGACGATGGTTATCTTGACTAAAATTGATCATGCGTTCCTAGTTGGAACTAAGAGACTGGCTAGTCGTCTTATTGAATTGAATGAATGAGACACGTTCATGTAATGAACTATTGTAATCGACTGGCTGATCTCGAATATTGACATACAGGCACATGCAGGCTTCAATTTATTTATTTTATTTATTTATTTATTTATTTATTTATTTATTTATTTTACAAAAGCAGCATGTGTACTTTATGGTCAAGGCATGATTACTCCGTGGTTAGATTTGATTGTTGCATTACGCTATGTAAGACCTACGACCTAGCCACACGGGTATCGTTGTAGAGTTGCGCATATCGTACCCCGTACGAAAGTACTCATTTGAATAACCGTGATCCACGGCATGGGATTTCACTCAACGTAGGGACTATTAAGTCAAATAAAATAATGATGGCATGGAGAGAATGGATCCCCGAGTTCTTACATGGCAGCCCTCTTGGGACTAGTAGTGCCCGACAGGCCGGCTGGTTCCCACAGATACTGTAAACCTGCCACACGGGCAGGAAGCGGTATCTGCTTATATTATTATTGTATATTGTATATTGATGACGGGCGTCCCGCTGGGACTCGTCTAATTCATGATTGGCGCAATTGATTGACTGGATAGACTAGCCTTGCTCGCACATAGTAAGAACTGAGGAATCCCTATTTGTATAAGTCCAGGATAACTTGGGACTCACAATAGCAAGCCGTAGGAGTTGATTGGCCGTTCAAGATGATTTGTTTGTGTACTGTACCTACTCTGTTGCCTAACTGAGATGATCAGAATGTCAGGACATGACGGGCCAACTTCTGTCCTTGTTTGGTTGGGAGGTTGGTTCGAAGTGTCGTGATGTTATGTGATTCCTAGTGGAAAGCAGAGATCTATTATTATATTCTTTTACTTACTGGTTTAGTCCTTCATATCGTGCTTCCTTGTGGTTCTTGCTATTAGAGGTCTAACCTTTCTGGTTTTGTATGGCCAGATTTAGAGCCGGTTCTCGAGGACTCAGCTTACTTCCACCTCCAAGATGGTCAATACTAGGGGAATGATCGCAGGAGGACTCGAGTGGGTTCCTTACTCCACCGTTCGTTTTGTTATTTACTTCATACTTAGCCGTTTGGCACCGACATGTTAGTCGGATTGTCTTGTACTTACTTTTACATAATTGTAACTACGTCAGACTGCAGCTGATAACAATTGTGTATATGTTACTATACCATCTGGCTATGTTTTGTAAAGCCAGATCTCAAGAACATTTTGACTAAGCGTTTGGGACGCCTTACTGCTTTATCTTACATGTTCTCTATTTTTGCTTCTTGTTTGAATGATTGAGACAATAGATGTGAAGTGACCATAGTAAGACTTTCATGTAGTATGCACCCCCTCGTCTGGTTAGACAGCATTGATCGTATTATACGGTATTCATCTACCCATAATACGTAGCTGGCTGAGTCATTCCCCCGCTCTCCAGTATTCTGGTTCTGGGGCGTGACAATATTCGAGGCACATTTTATATTTACTTTATCTTATCATATATCCTGTTCTGTTCTACATTCAGTACTTTCTCACCATGCTATGATATTCAGATTACTCACATGTTCTACATGCCATTATATTGTATCTTGATTGGAGACTAAGCTCTGTTCGGGAGAAGAGTTCCAACCCCGGTCCTTGTTTGGTTTAAGGGTTGTAACTCAGCTTCCGAACGGTTCCCAAGTCTTCATATATCTTTGTCTTGTAGTTCGTTATACTGTCTCTTATAGAATTTGTCAATTCACATGGAACTGCTGTTAGTGCTTGTACTTGCTCATTTTCCTGACAGGATACCGTTGATAATATTTTAGGAGTAGTTGCGCCATTAGTGGACTTTATGATGTTGCTAACTGAGGTGGATCTCACTATTCTTCTATATGAGTTGTCTGGTAGTTATCCTTAGTTTATCTTGTTTTCCTCTTTTATTTCCTGTCTTATGATTCCTTCTAGTAGTTTCTAGTTGTTCTTGTGCTTTAGTTATCTTTCTTGTCTTATCATCCCTAGCTGTTGTGATGTGACTAGAGTATATTTATAGTTATAGGCCTTCTAGACGTATTATATATTTATTGGGTACTAGACAGCGTTCTACCGCCGATACTGCGGCGTAGACTGGGCGTCGTCTACGTATTCGTACCCGTATATCCGGGTGCGGGTCGTGACAGGTTTTCGTGACTTGCGTGTTCAAGCTTCGCATTCATAACAAAATTCCTTGAATTACACAGTGTTCTAATCAGTTGCTTATACGATTGCAGGTGATCGCGTAGGCAACGTCAGCACAGCCAACCAGTCGTTCGCTTGAAGCAAGTCTAAGGCGAGTGGCTGACCTCCTTCGCCTCGTCCCTCTACTTCAAAATCAATATATGAAGTAAATGAATGCTTGTCATAATAGTGTAGAATCAAAGAAAATCGTGGCACGATTCTTCACGAAACGATATGGCTAAGTGAGTAAGACAATGAATGAATCGATTAACGTTTAACACAACGATATGGCTAAGTGAGTAAATCAACTAAGTTCAAAACAAAGGCTAAGTTTCGCACATAAAAGAGAAAGGATAAGGTTCTAGAAAAGAGATAGCAAGCGCCATATCATTGCGGGTCAACTGCGTCAATGGCGCTGAAATCCGAGCAAAGTCTGACACAAACCGTCGGTAATAGCCGGCCAATCCTAGAAAACTCCAAACTTCTGCGACGGTGCTAGGTACTGGCCATGTTTCTATGGCCACTATCTTCTGGGGGTCTACTTCCACTCCACCTCTGGTGATGATGTGACCTAAGTACGAGATACGATCCAGCCAAAACTCATACTTACTGAACTTCGCGTACAACTGGTGTTCCCTGAGCATCCAAAGAACTACACGAAGATGCTGCTCATGCTCTGCCTCACTCTTACTATAGACTAAGATGTCGTCTATGAACACTATCACGAACTGATCCAAATAAGGCATGAAGATACGATTCATGAGGTCCATGAATACGGCTGGCGCATTGGTCGCTCCAAATGGCATAACAAGGAACTCCCAATGTCCACACCTCGATCTGAATACTGTCTTCGGGATGTCTTGCTCTCTGACTCTGATCTGATGGTACCCTGACCACAAGTCAATCTTCGAGAATACAGCCGCTCCCTTGAGCTGATCAAAAAAGTCATCTATCCTTGGTAGAGGATACTTGTTCTTAATTGTTACAGAGTTCAAGGTACGATAATCAACACATAATCTTGACGTACCATCCTTCTTCTTCACAAGAAGCATCGGTACTCCCCAAGGCGATCCACTAGTGTCACGACCTGCACCCTAGAGTAAGGGCACGAGACGTTGGTACGTCCAGCCTACGCCGCAGTGTCGGCGGTAGAACGCTGTCCTAGGTCACAACATCTAATCAATACAAAGCTTAAACAGTTTATACTCCCCGAGTGGGGGTGTCATAGCAGAAAGTAACTCAATCACAACTAAGGCAGATGAAAAGATAGCAGATAGATAGATAAGAGAAACTGCAGAAATGAAAGGAACAACCCAAGTACATCAAAAAGTCTAAGTGTCTAAGATAATACAAATCCCAAATCCCAAGTATCAATAAGTGTGAGCACCCTAAATTTCGGGTTGATTTTTTTTTTTTCTGATTGATTGGTTTTGATAAATAATTTATTTTGTTATTTTTCCTTAAGTGTGCTTTTCCATGCCTTTGATAATTGGAGTGTTAGGGATGTTCAACTCTGGAAATCTTCTTCACGAGTTTTGGAGTGGACAGGATTACCTTCATAACGGTATATGGTGTCCCACCCAAACTTCTTCCCTTGTGCTCTTTTTGCTTCGCTGAACTTCTGGTCGAATTAGACCGTTTGATCATTAATTGATTTTCCCACTCTTTTCCTTGATCATTATTAGCACGTTACCGTGACTTTTAATTTGGGAGCGCAACACCAGTCAGTTTCTTGAAACCAACTTCTCATGCATGATCTACTCGAGACGCTCTTCACCCTTGACCTTTGTGTCCCACTCAGACACACCATTTTGTGCTCCATTCCTCGCACAACTTTCCTGACACGTGACCCGATTTTATTTCACCCTACGGCGTCACATTCATTTTCCAAATTGATTTGTGGGTCCCCTGTCGACCAAAACCTGTCAGCCCCAACTATGGACATGGCCCACATTGAGCCTATTATCCGCCTGCCACTTGTGTCCCATTTATTGGAATCTCCATGTGCTACTTATTTATCCGTGATCATCGACACCTAATTTTAATTCAATTTTTGCACAATATCCGATTTTGATCCAATCTGGCTCCACCGAGTCCAGCCCAGCTCCATGTTATTCTCCATCATGACACCCTCATACTTTTTTGCCCAAAAATATCAAGTACTCTCCTACCCATTTTTTCTATATTTAATAGAATTTCTGTTGAATTAAAATCCCTTTTCGAATGACCAATTTTTCCCCATTTAATTCCTAGCCATTGATTTCCTTAATTAAATCACAACCATTGATTTTCCCCCTAGCAGCCAACACCCCTTGGCCGGCCCTAAAATTCATGTGGAGAGAATATCTCTCTCTCTCTCTCCTTAATTCATTACTTTATCCTATTCTCTCTCTCTCTCCTTCCTTATCCACTTTTTTTTATCAAACCAACAACAGCACACTCACCATGCCCGACCACCTCTCCTCCCCATAGATCGACCTCTGCCCGACCTCCATGGCCCGACCTCCGGCCACCCTTGGCTGGCCTCCGCCGCCGTCAACCACGATCTTCTCCTCCTCTATCATCAACACAAAAACCACACAACCACCTCCACCACCTTCATCAAGCCAACCCCACACCACCACTCCTTAGCCACCTCGTCGGCCGACCATGCCCCCACATCGTCGTGGCTAGGTGAGCCTCCTCCGCCGCAGCTTGCTGTTCGCCGCGCCTCGCTGCAACAGCAGCAGTGCACCATAGCAGCGCACAGCCGGCGCTTGGCCACGCGCGTGCAGGCGGCCACCGCCGCCGTGGTAGGCGTGGGCGACCCCCACGTGGCCGGGTGCACCCCCGGGGCAGGCCCCGTGGCCCTTGCTTCTCTCTTCGACGCGTATCGGAGGCGATCCGTACGTTTGGCACGGGTTCCCGTCGTGACGAGCCCGGAAACGTAGCTGAGATGCCGCCCCGTCGCAGCAACTTCGCGCACGGTTTCCCGAAAATCCGAGCATTGGATCGGCAATTTCTGTGCTCCGTCACAATCACGGTATATCCACCTTCACTCCTGTCAATTTTCGTTCGTTAATTTTATCGTTTGATACATCAAAATCGGCCACCAAGTTGACCGTTTAAATTGTATTAAATTTGGACAGTTTCGCGGGACCAACTTCGTCAGCTTGTATCTCCTCCACCGCAGCTTCGTTTGGCGTGCTACCAGTTCCTGTGCGAAGCTGGTATAACCCTCTTACTACCCCTCCAGTTTCGTTTCATTGTGAGCTTGTTTGATTGGTTGAATTCGACGCCAAAGTTGGCCGTCCGAATTCGTAATTTCCAACTTGTAAAATTCTATTTTTGAACACGGAACTCCAGATTTCATTTATGAAACCACCATTAGACTCGTGGCGTCGTTCTGGCATGTTTTCATATAAAATTTGTTAGATTTGGAGAACGTGGGCCCGGGCACGCATTTCGGTGCAAAGTGGGTCCCACATTCTGGGTCAACGGGACTTTTTGATGCCGGCTCATCGGAATCCAATTTCGGATATACTGTTGAGTTCGTATCGTCATTCTGGACTCGTTGACATATCATTTGCTAGGTTTTGGTGGACATTGGATCGGACACGTATTTCGGTGCAAGTCAGATACCAATATCCGGGTCAACGGGTCATTTTGAGATCGGCTCATCGGAATCCAATTCCGGATATACCGTTGAGTTCGTATCGTCATTCTGGATTCGTTGACATGTAGTTTGCTGAGTTTTGAGAACTTTGACTCCGGCACGCATCTCCGTGCAAACCGAAATTCCAAGTTCTGGTCAACGGGCCAAATTGAGATCGGGTCAACGGAATCCAATTCTAGAGATACCGTTGGGTTCGTATCGTCATTTTGGTTTCGTGGACATATAATTTGTTATATTTTATAGACTTGTTTTCTTGCACATTTTTTGGTGCAAAACGGCTCCGACACGGACACCGTTTTGACCCGAAATTACCTTTTACCCTTGTGTCCAAATTGGATCGATGGGTAGGCTATCCTAGCTAATTTGACTATTCTGGACATGTTGGCGATGTTTATTTCATCGTCCGATAATGTTTGTTGATAATTTCTCTGAGTTTAACTTATTTTATAATCTTTTAATAATTAATTCTTATAATGTTCGTATTTCGGGATTAGTACAACGAAACTTAGATCAGTCAATTCCAGTGATCTCACATCGCTAAAATTGACAAGATGAACACATGGATCACTATAATAAGATTGTCAACTTTACCGTTGATCATCTCATCTCGATTTGCGTGTCATAAGTTTCGACGTACGAATAACGAAGTACACTTTATATCTTTAATAATTAGACTAGAATTGACCATGTTTGACCAGAGTTGACCAGTTGACCCGAAGTCAACTGTAAGTCAACACTTGACCTAGTTTGACTAAATTATTGACCGGAGTTGACCTAGAAATTAATTTGACTTAGAAGAACCTAGGATAAAATAGATTGTTGGGGATTCATTTATTACAACTTGAACACCTTGTAACTTGTGTTGCTTTAAATAGGACTCTGTTGTTTCAGTTGGACCCCCTATACTTATCAGCTGTTCAGGTTATCAGGCGAGTACATTCTCTGATCATTTTATATCCTGTTTAGAATTATTTTCCTGCTTTAAATTACTTTACTTGATACTGTCACATTGGTCACACGGATTGGTACTATATGGATCTTTTCATGAGATGTTATCCCCCTCGGGAGCATCGGATACTGCATGTTTTGTGCGTTTCACGAATCATCATGTATCTCTATGCTTCCTCTGATTCACGAATTACTTGTGACACATGTACTCTCATGTTCACAGAGCCATCATGAATCACCTTCACGTATCACTCATTTTATGAGCCATGTGAAGTTTCAAGAATCTTAACATAACTTGAACAGATCCTTGTGTATTGATTGGGGATGGGGGAGTGGAAATAGGCATGTGAATATTATCCAAGTAGCTGTAGTCATGAATCACTCTCTTAGCTGTAGTCATGAATCTCCTATGCCATTCACATGTTTATATTTTACTCTGACTCACTAGTCACTATTAGCTCTCTACTTATAGTAGATATTTCTATTACAGTTCTCTCTCTCTCTGTTTACATACTGTATTTCTTCAGTTCATGTATCTTACTTTACTGCATGATTATATTTTCTAACCTGCTATGATATGTTGAGATGTACTGTGCTCGCTCCTGTCCTGACTGGACCTATTGATAAATTTTACAGATAGCCTGGGATTGCCTGCTAGCCTAGAGGAGACACAGTAGAGGTCGTTTAGGTAGTTATTTCATTTTGTCTGGAGTTGTATTTACTTTGTGGATTACTGTATCTGTATTTGAGTTTTGAGATATATTTCTAGGTTTATGTATCTTAGACACTTAGACTTCTATCTCCTGTATCTCTTTTGGATTTCATGTTTTATCTATCCTTATCATGCTCTACCTTAGATGTGATTGAGTCTGTATCTGCTATGTCACCCCCATTCGGGGAGTATAAACTGCTTAGCATTATATTGTTAAATGTTGTGACCTAGGACAGCGTTCTACCGTCGACACTGCGGCGTAGGCTGGACGTAGTTACGTTCTCGTACCCTAACAGTGGGTGCGGGTCATGACAATAAGTACAATCATCCATGAAATACTAAAATGAAAGCATCATATTCTAAGGGTGTGTCATCCACAGCTAGTGGGACCTGCTGCTGGTCCAGGTCCAAGCACTCATCTAAAGTAGCACCGTAATAGGTAGGACAGCCAGCCTCGTCCTCATCCTCTGTAATATTTCAACAGGTCCAGTCAGGACGGAGCGAGTACAAAACATCTCAACAAGTCATAGCAGAAAAGAAAATATAATCATGCTAGAGAATAAAATACAGGAAACTGAAGAATAGCATAAGGTAAGAGAGAGAGACTGTAAGTAAATATCTATGATATATGTAAAGAGAGACAGTGCTAGTGATTCAAAGTACTGCATAAACATGTGAATGACTAAGGACTGATTCATGATTATACTACAGGGAATTGATTCATGATTACACTACTTGGATTTATTCACATGTTCATTTATACTCCCCCATCCCCAATCAATACACAAGGATCCATTCAAGTTACGTTAAGATTCATGATTATACTACGTTGCCCAAAAAGGATGATTCATGAATTGATTCGTGAAGGCTCGGTGATCATGAGGGTACATGAGTCACTAGCTGATTCCCGAAGATTCATGATAATAGAAGCATGAGATACGTGATGTAAGTGAAACACACATGAGACAAAAGTATCTGATGCTCCCGAGAAGGATAACATCTCATGAAGGGATCCATATAGTACCAATCCGTGTTCCAACGTGTCAGCATCAAGTAAGATAGTCTAAAGCAGAAAATATAATCCTAAACGTGGTATGAAATGATCAGAGAATGTACTCGCCTGGTGTCTGAGTGTCCAACTGAAAAGTACTGTCCGAGGAGTGGTGTCTGGCTCCTATTCAGAACAGCACAAGTCACAACAAGTCCAGAATGGTAAAATGAAGCACTACTATGCATTCTACATGAATCTAAGTCAATCTAGGCCAAAGTCAACTCTTGGTCAACTCTGGTCAACCCTAGAAGTCAAACTAGGTCAACTATGGTCAAACTAGGTCAAACAAGTCCACACTAGGTCAAACTAGTCTACACAAGCCTAATCTAGACTTACTAGCTAAGCAAACACAACCATAGGCCATAGGCTAATAGACTAGGCCATGGGCCAATAGGCAAAACCATATTCAGTTCTATCTCTAAACAACACATATGTAAACATACCATACAAGCTAATATAGGGTACTTAATATATATATATAGGCTCATAATCATCTATTAGGTACATACATACTATGACTATATATATATATATATATATATATATATATATATATATATATATATATATATATATATATATATATATATATATATTGATACACACACATGTGTTATATGATATAACCATAACATTTAAACCTATAGGCTATATGTGTATTCTATACTACCATATATGTTAATACATAAGAGTATATACAAAGCATAGAGAGGGGCACTCAAGTGCTCATGTGCACCTGTGTATGTGTGTGAGAGCATGTGTGTGCAACTTGTGTGTGTGAGTGACTTGTGTGGGTGTGTGACAGGGGAGTGAGGCAAAACAGTGAGGAAGAGAACATATGTGTGTGTGGACTGTTACAAAGTGACAGTGATAGGTTGTATAGGCTGAAACTTGTATGTGTGTCATTTGTGATACATGTGTATGTGTGAGTGGTAGGCTAGAGTGAATGTGTGTGTGTGTGTGTTGCAGTAAAACATGGCCCAACAGTTACCTACTGCTATCGGCTCCTAACCACCAACCCAGTTCAGAAATGAAGTAAAAGAAAAACCAAAAACTCAGTATCAAACCCACAGTTACCTGTCCAGAACAGTCCCCTAACAAATTCCCAGATTCTGGACTCCAAACACAACAAATCGACCCCAAAATTGCCATATAAGAAGAATATATATAGAAGAACTATATTAGGATGTAAACATGCAATTAGGAGTATTACATTGGATAAAAATAGATGCCAAAGTTCATTTTCAAATCTGAAAAAAAAACAGAAAATAGGATTTGATACACAATTTTTAGGAAGAATAGGAATTGGGTTTTTAAACATCAAATCTAATCTAAAATACCCAAATCAAGGTTGGTAACATATAAACACATAGGACACGTGCTGTGTGACGTGTTTGTGTCCACAAAAGTAGACACAAACGTGTCCATTCAAAACAAAATCCAAAACAGGAAAATCAAGACACAGAGACTGGACAGTCTCGTGCGGGTGTGCACGCGTGTCATGCACCCGACACAGACCATCCCAGGCCTTGTGCTTGTGTCCCCACCTAGTCTAGGTCTACGTGCTCGTGTTTAAGTGTCTGCATTGTGTCCTCGCGTGTCGTGTCCTAAGTACTAGAGCCGTATCAGTGGCTAAATGCACACTGTGCGCAGAACAGTGCATCCCCGTGCGTGGCCGATTTCTCTCCAACTCGACCATACAATCTCGTGAAACTTGGGGAGCATGATGACAGAAGGTGCCCCAAGCTTCCCACGAAGTTTCGTGTCAGGGCACGCCGTGTCGTGTCCTGTAGGGACCCCGATAGGCAGGGGATCCGCCAGGCCGCGCGCGAGCGTGCCAAATCCGTGTGCACGCGTGTCCAAACGACACGACACATGCACGAATCAATCCCAGTGCACAAGAAATGGATAAACGACACCAAAACACAAATTTCCATTCACAAACATTTCGAAAATAACACGAAAAGTTCCACTGTGGCATTTCCATAATGCACTGATACGTGTCCTGTTTGGACACGAAAGGACACAGAAACTTATGGTTTCCTATTCCTACTCTTAGGTTAGGTCTAGGGCTCCCTAATGATGAAAAAATCTCAAGATTCTATGGTAAAAATAGGAAGTTACCTCAATGTATCAAAATCCTCAAAAAGCTCTAATGAGTGATGTTCTTCTTGATGGTGAAACTCCTCCAAAGCTCTCCAAATCTGAGAATATTAATTACCAATAGAAAGTAGGTAGAATTTAGAACCCAATACAATTTGTTTGGATTAAAAAGGAGATAAAATGGATTTACTAGGATTTATGGAAGATGGAGAAATACCTCTTCTAAAACTTGGCAAAAAAACCTAAGGAAGGCTAGCCCTAACTTTGGGAGGCATTAAATAGGATGGGAAAGGTCAATAGTGGCTGCCATGGGCTGATTAGGGTTAGGGTTGGTTCATGGTGTGGGCCTATGGGCTATTAAACCTAAGTCATTAGTCATGACTTATGAAGTCATAAGCCATATTAGTCAAATCAACTCCAAATCTCTCCAAACAAGTTCCAATGACTTAACCCTCACTAAAATAGGTCAAAACAAGTTTACTTAACCTAACCAAGTGGTCTTAACCTAGGTTAGTCACTAGGTTAGTCTTCTAGTCAACACTAGTCAAAGTCAACTATAGGATCAAAATCAATTCTACTAAAAATCACCAAAAATCACTAAAAATCATATTAATTATAATAAGTCCAAATAATAAATAATAATTCCAAATAATTCACAAAATTTTAAAAATGACCAAAATACCCCCAAGCTAGAAAAGTGGTAGTGACAAATCTACCCTCCTTAAAATAATTTTGTCCTCGAAATTAAAGGCGAAACTAAACTGCTGAGAAGGATAGAAAAGTATACCTCAAGGTCCAAAAAGATAGGGGTAACGCTCGCGCATCTCATCCTCCCGCTCCCAGGTAGACTCTCATGGAGAATGATGCCTCCATACGACGCGTACCAAGGGTATCACCTGGTTCCTCAGAACCTTCTCTCGTCGATCCAGAATCTCCACTGGCTGCTCCGGATGGCTGAGAGAAGGCCCAACCTCAATCTCTGAATGATCGAGCACATGGCTAGGGTCAGCCATGTACCGTCTCAACTGTGATACATGGAATACGTTGTGGACCCCCACAAGTGCAGGCGGCAAGTCTAGCCTGTATGACACGTCACCGACTCTTCCGCTGATAACGAAAGGGCCGATGAAGCGCGGGCTAAGCTTCCCGCCTCCACCAAAACGTTTCGTACCACGAGTCGGAGATATCCTCAAGAAAACCTGGGCTCCGACCTAATCACAAGCAAGGTCTCAATTAATTATAATAAATAAACATGATTATTAAAACACAACAATCAAACCTAAACTAATCCTACTCTAATCTGTACCTCAAACTCCAAGGGCCTCCGGTGGCTATCGGCCTAGTGCCGATGTCTGTCCTGTGCCACGCGAAGTCTGTCCCTGATGAGCTTCACCTTCTTGGCTGCATCAACAACCATCTCTGGCCCCAGTAAAGCTCGCTCACCAACATCATCCCAAGATAAGGGTGTACGACACCTACGCCCGTACAGAGACTCAAAAGGTGACATCTCAATGCTGGCCTGGAAACTGTTGTTGTAAGCAAACTCCACCAAATAAAGATAATCCTCCCAGGAGCCTCCAAAGTCCAAGACGCACGTCCGCAGCATATCCTCAAGAGTCTGAATAGTCCTCTCCGACTGTCCGTCCGTCTGGGGGTGGTATGCGATACTAAACTTGAGCTGGGTGCCCAAGCTAGTCTGCAGACTCCTCCAGAAATGGGAAGTGAAGCGACTATCCCGATCTGAGACGATGCTGACCGGAACTCCATAAATCCTGACTATCTGCCGCATATACATCTCCGCAAGCCTCTCTGTCGAAGTACCCACCTTGAATGATAAGAAGTGGGCCGATTTGGTCAACCTGTCAATGATGACCCAAATCACGTCTTTCCCTCCGGGTGTACGCGGCAATCCTGATACGAAGTCCATAGTGATATGCTCCCATTTCCACTCGAGAATGGGCAGCGACTGCAATAATCCACCGGGCCTCTGCCTCTCCACCTTGACCTGCTGACAGATCAAGCACCTAGCTACGAAGCGAGCCACCTCCCGCTTCATCCCGGACCACCAAACATGCTCCCTCAGATCTCGGTACATATTGTTGGCACCCGGGTGTATGGAGTACTGAGATCTGTGGGCCTCATGTATAACCTGCTCTATGAGCTCTCCGCTGGGCACACATAATCTGGAACCGTGCCTCAAGGCACCATCATCTGCAAGAGAAAACTCGCCCTCCAGTAATCCTGCTCGAACCTGCTCTCGGAGACACCGCAGAGCAACGTCCTCAAACTGTGCCGACTTGATCATCTCCACCAAGTCCGACTGAATCTGCATCCCCCATAACTGCATCTGTACCCTGGGCATGATCACCTCAATCCCAAGGCTCTCCAAGTCTGCAAGCAAATGCCGATCCATGGTCAAACACATGGCTGTCGGATACCTACTCAAGGCATCGGCAACCACGTTGGCCTTTCCTGGGTGGTACTGAAGTAGGATGTCAAAGTCCTTCATCAACTCTAGCCATCTGTGCTGCCTCATGTTCAACTCCTTCTGAGTGAACACATACTTTAAGCTCTTGTGGTCTGTAAAGATCTCCACCCTCTCTCCATACAGATAATGCTTCCACAACATTAAAGCAAAAATCACCGCTGCCAGCTCCAGGTCGTGGGTAGGGTAGTTCTTCTCATGGGGACATAATTGCCTGGAAGCATAGGCAATCACCTTCCCATGCTACTGCAAGACGCAACCCAGCCCCTTCCCTGAAGCGTCACTATAAATAGTGAAACCACCTGATCCTGAAGGCAATGTCAGAATCGGAGCTGTCGTAAGCCGCTTCTTCAACTCATCAAAAGCTGCCTGACACTCCTCTGACCAAACATACTCAGCATCCTTTCGGGTCAACCGTGTCAACGGCTCTGCAACCCGGAAGAAATCCTGCACAAATCTCCGATAATATCCTGCCAGCCCCAGGAAACTCCTGATCTCTGCAACTGAAGTCGGTGCTGCCCATGCCTCGACTGCTACAATCTTCTTGGGGTTAACTGAGATACCATCTCCAGTCACAACGTGTCCCAAGAAGTCCACCCGGTCCAAGAAAAACTCACACTTGGAGAGTTTTCCATAAAGCTGCTCCTTCCTGAGAATCTCCAGCACTATCCGTAGATGCTCCTCGTGCTCCTCCTCAGTCTTGGAATATATCAAGATATCGTCTATGAACACCACCAAAAAATGATCCAGATACTGGTGGAACACCTTGTTCATAAGGTTCATAAACACTGTTGGTGCATTGGTTAGCCCAAACGACATAACCAAAAACTCAAACTGTCCGTACCGCGTCCTGAAAGCGGTCTTGGGAATATCATCCCCCTTTACCTTCACCTGGTGATATCCCGACCTCAAATCAATCTTGGAAAATACCCTAGCTCCGCTCAACTGGTCAAAAAGATCGTCGATCTGCGGCAGTGGGTATTTGTTCTTGATCGTGAGGTTGTTGAGTGCCCTATAGTCAATACACATCCGTACTGACCCATCCTTCTTCGGCACAAACAACGCTGGTGCACCCCATGGAGACAAACTCGAGCTGATGAAGCCCTTGTCCTGCAGCTCATCCACTTGCTTCTTCAGCTCCACCAGCTCACTGTTGTTCACCCGATAGACATGCTGAGAGATGGGTTCCGCTCCTGGAACCAAGTCTATCGAGAACTCTATGTCTCTGTCAGGTAGCAATCCTGGCAACTCCTCTGGGAAAATATCCATATACTCTGCTATCAAGGGGTGTGGAATCGCCTGCTCCTCGACCGAGACTCCGCAGAAAACTCTGCTGCCCTGCTCTGCCTGACGTCTGGAGTACTCGAACTCTGGCTCCTCCGGCGCTCTGAAAAGAACTCTACCCCCTCTGTAATCAATGCTGGCATGGTGCCTGCTCAACCAATCCATGCCGAGTATGATATCGTAGTTCGGCAATGGCATCACGAGCAGGCTCACCTCCGACTCACGGCCTCCCAAAACAACACTCCGACCCTTACAAATATCACGTACGAGGATAATGCCACCCCTGGTCGTGATCTTGTGAGTCCTAGGCAACGACTCAGCTATGATACCGTGTCTAACCGCAAAAGATACTGATATGAAACTATGCGAAGCACCGAAATCGAATAATGTAAAAGCTGGACTGGAGTCAAGAAGAACCGAACCTGCGATCAGCTCTCCTATCGCCTCTGCATCCTCAGCTGCCATGGCGAAAGCTCGCCCCTGCTGGCCTCCCCTGGCCTGATGCTGGTGCTGCACGAACCGCTGCTGCTGAGTCGGCAACGGTCCCTTCTGCGGCCCTCCTGGAGCCTTGGCTCCAGCTCCTGCTCCTCCTCGTCCCGAGAACATAGGGCACTCCCTCAGCTGATGGTATGCTGCCCCACAGAGTAGGCACCTGCCTAGCCTCTTCCTACACTCGTTCCACCCGTGCCCTGGCTTTTTACAACAAGCACAGGGGGTGGCCTGCTGCCTCGGTGCCTGCTGCTGCACCCTCTGCTGCTGATACTGCACTGGCTGCTGCCTCGGCTGTTGCCTCGACTGCTGGAACTGCTGCGGCTGGAACCTCTGCTGCTGATGGTGCTGCTGGTGCTGCTGCTGAAAGTGCGACCTCTTGGCCGGTCCTCCGCTGCTGCTGCCTCCCTGGGAGTCTCGCCCCCTCTTGAGCCTAAGCTCAAGATCATCCTCTGCAGCTAGTACGTCCACCAAGATCTCCTCAAATGTAGCACTGCGGGCATTCTTGGTGTAGGACTTGACCTCTTTTACCAAGCCCTTCCGGAACCTCCGGGCCTTCGTCGTCTCGGACAAGTCCTCTATAAATCTGCTTAAGCGGCAGAACTCTCCTGCGTACTCCTCCACGGACTGGCTCCCCTGGACTAGGGCCTCGAACTGGGTCTCGAGGGCTCCCAGTGCTGCGTTTGGAAAGAACTTCTCCTTGAACAGCTTCTTGAATGCTGCCCAAGTCTATCCTGCTGTGCCGACCCTCGGGTCGGTCTAGTACCATGTATGGGCCGGATCCTGCATCATACTGGCCGCTGCCTCTATCTGGAGCCTCGTGGGAATCTCCGCCAGCCTGAAGATCTCCTCCATATGCTCGATCCACTCATCGGCATACAGGATCCCCTCTGTCCCTCGGAAGTCTCTAGGGTGCATCTTCTGGAAGTCCTGGATGCCCTTCTCCCGTGGCTGGTACGGCTGCTGGACTGCTGCTGGCTGAGCCATGACTCTCTCTACTGCCGTCACTGCCAGCTCAATGCCTCTGCTGAGCTCTGCCGTGTGCCTCTGCTGCTGGGTCTGCTGACCCTTCATGTACTGCCGAAAGAAGGCTAGTAGCTGCACTGCGTCCACTGTCCCTGGAGGTGGCTGGTGGTAAGGATCCTCTGGGAGAACTGGGTCCTGCCTCCCTGCCGGTGGAAGCATACCCCATGCTGCTGCTGCCGGGGTCTCAATACGAGCAGAGGTGGCAGGAGCTGCAGTCCCCTGGCCCCGCTGTACTGGCTGGGAGGTAGCAGTCCCCTCCATAGCATCCTCATGAATGGTACGTTGCGAACGAGTCTCTACCATCCTGAAGATAGACAAACAAGAGTATCAATTTCTGAGAAAGAAGCGATATAACAAAGGCGGACAATTAAAATTCAAAAGGATCAGCTGAAAATAAGGATTTAGATGGCAACAAAAGAATTTTTCCTAATGTGATCGAGTACCTTAAAAATTATTGTCCTATATCCTACTGTAGGCTGTAGTGATATTCTAATTCGAATACCACTACACTTCTAATCGACCTGCATAGGCCACCACTAAAAATGTGTCACGACCCGCACCCTAGAGTAAGGGCACGAGACGTTGGTACGTCCAGCCTACGCCGCAGTGTCGGCGGTAGAATGCTGTCCTAGGTCACAACATCTAATCAATACAAAGCTTAAACAGTTTATACTCCCCGAGTGGGGGTGTCATAGCAGAAAGTAACTCAATCACAACTAAGGCAGATGAAAAGATAGCAGATAGATAGATAAGAGAAACTGCAGAAATGAAAGGAACAGCCCAAGTACATTAGAAAGTCTAAGTGTCTAAGATAATACAAATCCCAGATCCCAAGTATCAATAAGTACAATCATCCATGAAATACTGAAATGAAAGCATCCTAGTCTAAGGGTGTGTCATCCACAGCTAGTGGGACCTGCTGCTGGTCCAGGTCCAAGCACTCATCTAAAGTAGCACCGTAATAGGTAGGACAGCCAGCCTCGTCCTCATCCTCTGTAATATTTCAACAGGTCCAGTCAGGACGGAGCGAGTACAAAACATCTCAACAAGTCATAGCAGAAAAGAAAATATAATCATGCTAGAGAATAAAATACAGGAAACTGAAGAATAGCATAAGGTAAGAGAGAGAGAGACTGAAAGTAAATATCTATGATATATGTAAAGAGAGACAGTGCTAGTTATTCAGAGTACTGCATAAACATGTGAATGGCTAAGGACTGATTTATGATTACACTACAGGAAATTGATTCATGATTACACTACTTGGATTCATTCACATGTTCATTTATACTCCCCCATCCCCAATCAATACACAAGGATCCATTCAAGTTACATTAAGATTCATGATTATACTACGTTGCCCAAAAAGGGTGATTCATGAATTGATTCGTGAAGGCTCGATGATCATGAGGGTACATGAGTCACTAGCTGATTCCCGAAGATTCATGATAATAGAAGCATGAGATACGTGATGTAAGTGAAACACACATGAGACAAAAGTATCTGATGCTCCCGAGAAGGATAACATCTCATGAAGGGATCCATATAGTACCAATCCATGTTCCAACGTATCAGCATCAAGTAAGATAGTCTAAAGCAGAAAATATAATCCTAAACGTGGTATAAAATGATCAGAGAATGTACTCGCCTGGTATCTGAGTGTCCAACTGAAAAGTACTGTTTGAGGAGTGGTGTCTGGCTCCTATTCAGAACAGCACAAGTCACAGCAAGTCCAGAATGGTAAAATGAAACACTACTATGCATTCTACATGAATCTAAGTCAATCTAGGCCAAAGTCAACTCTTGGTCAACTCTGGTCAACCCTAGAAGTCAAACTAGGTCAACTATGGTCAAACTAGGTCAAACAAGTCCACACTAGGTCAAACTAGTCTACACAAGCCTAATCTAGACTTACTAGCTAAGCAAACACAACCATAGGCCATAGGCTAATAGACTAGGCCATGGGCCAATAGGCAAAACCATATTCAGTTCTATCTCTAAACAACACATATGTAAACATACCATACAAGCTAATATAGGGTACTTAATATATATATATAGGCTCATAATCATCTATTAGGTACATACATACTATGACAATATATATATATATATATATATATATATATATATATATATATATATATATATATTGATACACACACAAATATATATATATATTGATACACACACATGTGTTATATGATATAACCATAACATTTAAACCTATAGGCTATATGTGTATTCTATACTACCATATATGTTAATACATAAGAGTATATACAAAGCATAGAGAGGGGCACTCAAGTGCTCATGTGCACCTGTGTATGTGTGTGAGAGCATGTGTGTGCAACTTGTGTGTGTGAGTGATTTGTGTGGGTGTGTGACAGTGGAGTGAGGCAAAACAGTGAGGAAGAGAACATGTGTGTGTGTGTGGACTGTTACAAAGTGACAGTGATAGGTTGTATAGGCTGAAACTTGTGTGTGTCATTTGTGATACATGTGTATGTGTGAGTGGTAGGCTAGAGTGAATGTGTGTGTGTGTGTGTTGCAGTAAAACATGGCCCAACAGTTACCTACTGCTATCAGCTCCTAACCCCCAACCCAGTTCAGAAATGAAGTAAAAGAAAAACCAAAAACTCAGTATCAAACCCACAGTTACCTGTCCAGAACAGTCCCCTAACTAATTCCCAGATTCTGGACTCCAAACACAACAAATCGAACCCAAAATTGCCATATAAGTAGAATATATATAGAAGAACTATATTAGGATGTAAACATGCAATTAGGAGTAATACATTGGATAAAAGTAGATGCCAAAGTTCATTTTCAAATCTGAAAAAAAAACAGAAAATAGGATTTGATACACAGTTTTTAGGAAGAATAGGAATTGGGTTTTTAAACATCAAATCTAATCTAAAATACCCAAATCAAGGTTGGTAACATATAAACACATAGGACACGTGTTGTGTGACGTGTTTGTGTCCACAAAGTGGACACAAACGTGTCCATTCAAAATAAAATCCAAAATAGAAAAATCAAGACACAGAGACTGGACAGTCTCGTGCGGGTGTGCACGCGTGTCGTGCACCCGACACAGACCATCCCAGGCCTCGTGCTTGTGTACCCACCTAGTCTAGGTCTAGGTGCTTGTGTCTAAGTGTCTGCATTGTGTCCTCGAATGTCGTGTCCTAAGTACTAGAGCCGTATCAGTGGCTAAATGCATACTATGCGCAGAACAGTGCATCCCCGTGCGTGGCCGATTTCTCCCCAACCCGACCATACAATCTCGTGAAACTTGGGGAGCATGATGACAGAAGGTGACCCAAGCTCCCTACGAAGTTTCGTGTCAGGGCACGCCATGTCGTGTCCTGTAGGGACCCCGATAGGCAGGAGATACGCCAGGCCACGCACGAGCGTGCCAAATCCGTGTGCACGCGTGTCCAAACGACACGACACGTGCACGAATCAATCCCAGTGCACAAGAAATGGATAAACGACACCAAAACACAAATTTCCATTCACAAATATTTCGAAAATAACACGAAAAGTTCTACTGTGGCATTTCCACAAACACGTTGAATGGTGCACTGATACGTGTCCTGTTTGGACACGAAAGGACACGGAAACTTAGGGTTTCCTATTCCTACTGTTAGGTTAGGTCTAGGGCTCCCTAATGATGCAAAAATCTCAGGATTCTATGGTGAAAATAGGAAGTTACCTCAATGTATCAAAATCCTCAAAAAGCTCTAATGAGTGATGTTCTTCTTGATGGCGAAACTCCTCCAAAGCTCTCCAAATCTGAGAATATTAATTACCAACAGAAAGTAGGTAGAATTTAGAACCCAATGCAATTTGTTTGGATTAAAAAGGAGATAAAATGGATTTACTAGGATTTATGGAAGATGGAGAAATACCTCTTCTAAAACTTGGCAAGAAAACCTAAGGAAGGCTAGCCCTAACTTTGGGAGGCATTAAATAGGATGGGAAAGGTCAATAGTGGCTGCCATGGGCTGATTAGGGTTAGGGTTGGTTCATGGTGTGGGCCTATGGGCTATTAAACGTAAGTCATTAGTCATGACTTATGAAGTCATAAGCCATATTAGTCAAATCAACTCCAAATCTCTCCATACAAGTTCCAATGACTTAACCCTCACTAAAATAGGTCAAAACAAGTTTACTTAACCTAACCAAGTGGTCTTAACCTAGGTTAGTCACTAGGTTAGTCACTAGGTTAGTCTTCTAGTCAACACTAGTCAAAGTCAACTATAGGATCAAAATCAATTCTACTAAAAATCACCAAAAATCACTAAAAATCATATTAATTATAATAAGTCCAAATAATAAATAATAATTCTAAATAATTCACAAAATTTCAAAAATGACCAAAATACCCCCAAGCTAGAAAAGTGGTAGTGACAACTAGCACGAATGAATCCCTTGGTTTTGAGTTCTTCAATCATCTTGTACAAGATTTCCAACTCTGAAGGTGCCATCCTGTAGACTCTCTCCGATACTGGTGCCGTCTCTGGAATCAAGTCGATGGTGAACTCTATCTTCCTTTCTTGGGGCATGTCTGGAAGCTCTTCGGGAAATACATCAGAAAACTCTTCTACTACTCTGGGAAACTGAACTGCTACTGCTACTGCCATCCGTAACACTGGTGGAGAAGGTTCTATTTTGCCCCTGGAAAATGAAAACTCTGCCTCACCAGAAATACCAAAAATAATCCTGCCAATATGGCAGTCTATTCTTGCGTATTGCTCCTTCAACCAATCCATTCCTAGGCCAAGGGACCGATTCGGTCCGGGAGGAACGAGTATAGCAAGCGCCAGCCTTACATCGACGTGGGTTATTCGGGAACTTTCACACAGGGCTCGCTACCCACCGCAAAAGGGTCGCCGTCTAACCCAGCTATAGTCTGTGATGGCTTGACATTGCCAGTAGTCTTCACACCCTTTCACTGCTTAACAAATATACGTGACACGGGATGAATATGATAACTGCTTAATGCTTACAAATTCATATGCTTGCCTCGAAATATGTTGACATGCTAATTGATCAGGATGGTTAGAAAGATCACATAATAGCTAGCTAACATGTTTATAAAACTGCTTGAATCAAATGCAGAACTTGGATTTTAATTAGTCATTCGCTAGTACATGTGATCGTACTAATCCTCGCTCTTGTAGGTCCCGCGAATCAGGAAGGACGCGCCAACTAGCTCGACGACGCTCGTGATTTTGAAGCTTCGGCCGTGCGTCGAAGACTTGTCCCGTAACTCCACTTTTGAAGACTTTCAATTGTCCAAGAAAGATGGCTCAACGTCCCTCCATTCCAGGTCGCTGGAGTACTTTATTGTATATTGAGGGATGTGTGCAATGTATGGAACGACTATCTCAAAGTTTTCTTTACTTAATGTGTGATTCAATTTGTCTGCTTATTCTCTTAGATCTCGTGTCTCGGATTACCTTATGACTATGCCTTGTGCGATTGAAAATTAGGTTCGCAGACAACAGGGGATGGTGCTTGCTATAACTTCGATAGCCCAACAAAACTCTTTTCTAACGTGTTCGTGCAACGACTTGACAAGCAAGGGCTACGTCAAGCCTTGCATCGAGGGAACGTGATGTGCACGCGTTCGACTTGAACAATCAAGTTCTTTTGGGTGCATAGACTTAAGCAACAAGCAGTTAAATACGACTTAAACTACGGGACAAGCGAATGTTAATATTAATTGTAGTTCCAATAATATTGTACATTTTAAATAAAAATGCAATTTTAACTTTAACTAGTTTGAAGTAAATGTTAAATCAAAAACTATTTTAAATTTTAGTATTAATATTAGTTTCAATAATATTGTAAATTTTAAATTAACAGGAATGCCACGGTATTAGAAACTTAGCTGATGTCACGTTGCTCGGGCTCAGTTAGTGTTCGCCTAAACTCGTACGTACGAACTAGTTATTAGTAATAAAAATCAAAAATTAAATTTAAAGTTTAAAATCTAGTTGAGCTCGATCCTTTCTCTTTATCCCATCTCCCACTCTCTCTCTCGATCGGGTTCTCTCTCACAAATTGTGTTCACTAATACCATATCATTAGAAATAATTACACAATAGTAAACATAGCATTAAATATTGCTGCATGCGTTATCCTACACAATTTAATAATAAACACTAATACCATATCATTAGAAATAATTACACAATAGTAAACGTAGCATTAAATATTGTTGCATGCGTTATCCTACAGAAGAGGGCCACGTGGAGAATGCTGCTGCATGCTTCCTCATGCGTTATTAGTTACACAATTTAATAATATATGTACCCAGAAGACGAAAAAGTTGTGTTGTTGGAAGTTGTTTCCTTAAAACTATGCTTGCTTCTAGAATCACTCAAGCATTTTCATGAGCCAACAAAAGAGGGCCACGTGACGGAGGTACAAGGAAGACGAAAAGGTTGTGTTGTTACCTTGTTGGAAGTTATTTCTTTCTGAATAATGCTATTTGTACCTCCAAATTGTACCTTCAAACTATCCCTCCTTACGTGGCAGCTGACGTGATATGTTGATCTGGCAGCTGACGTGACAAATTTGTTTAAAAATAAAAATAAAAATAAAAACTAACATTAAAATTAATGTTAACATTAACATTAACATTAAAATTAATATTATCGTTAACATTAACAATAATATTAATATTAACATTAACATTAACATTAACATTAATATTAATATTAACATTAATTAATATTAACATTAAATTAACATTGATATTAACGTTAAATTAATATGGACAAAATTGGGTAGTTAACTTTTTGGGTTAAAATTTATCATGTCATCGATCATGTCAGATGACACACAATATTATTTAACATGCCACATCAGATGCCACATAAGGAGGGATATATATTAGAGGGACAATTTGGAGGTACGAATAGCATTACTCTTTCTTTTTGTATTGTTTCTTGTCCTTCGTTTCTTCTGTTGGTTTCTAACACACTCTATTTTCTTCACTGACGACGTCACATGGAGAAACTAATCGTCGTATGAAAGAATTAGTCGATGAAGAAAGCTTTGATTCAAGAGCAGTGTCAGATGATTTGGATGATGAGCAAAGTTTAGAAGCTGTTAACTTAGGAGACAATAAAGAACAAGATGAAAAAAATAACGGAAGAATGCATCATAACGATGATGACGACATCAACGCAAACAACAAAATATTATTTCGCATCACCCTTTCTAATGGATTTAAGAAATGCATTATATTTTTACATTTATTTCTCATACTTATTTTGTTTTATTCTGTTCTTAGGGACGAAGGTGAATCTCCATTAGATTTCGATGCAGCGACGATGAAAAAAATATTGCAGTCTGCCAACATTAACAAAGCTCCAACAGAACTCTTACATGAAGATATTGTTGGCTTACAGTTCAACTCTATTGAAGAAGTAGAGACATTCTACCGGATATATTCAAAAGCATTTGGTTTCAGTATTAGAAAGAACGAAGTAAAGAAAAACAAATCTGGGATGGTGATGGTCCGTAGTTGGTGTTGTTCGAATGCGGAATTCAGACAGAAGAAATACAACGAAGCTCCTAACAGGGTTCGTGAGCCAAGAAGTGAAAGCAGAAGTAGTTGTAAAGCAATTTTTCGTATTGGGTACACCAATTCTACAAAGCTGTGGGTCGTCAAAAAATTTCACGTACATCACAACCATAGCTTGGCGAATGATTATGAAATAGTTTTTTTGAGATCCCATCGTAAGATATCACCCGCAGAGTTGGAACAAGCTAAGTTTATAAAGCAATCAGGGATGGGGACTGGAGATATATGGCATTTACTTGTCCACCAGAAATGTGGCTGGGATAAGGTTGGATGGACGAAAAAAGATTTATACAACGCTTTAGCTAAAGATAGTAGATCACTAGACGATGTTGATGTTACGACAACACTTACATTTCTTCAATCTAAGGAGGGCATTGACCCAGATTTCTTCTACGCGTATAAGGTAGACGAAGATTCCAGATTGACCCATCTGGGCTGACGGTGCATGTCAATTCGATTACGAATTATTTGGAGATTCACTAGCATTTGATTCTACATATAAAACAAATAGAAGTCAAATGCCGTTGGTGGTTCTAGTGGGTACAAACAATCATGCAATGACTTGTGTGTTTGGGTTTGCAATGATCCATAATGAGACTGTAGAGACATATTCTTGGGTTTTAGAAAAATTCTAAGAGTGTATGAATGGCAGATTACAAGTGACAGTTCTCACGGATGGTTGCAGATCCATGAATAAAGCAATTAAGAATTTAATGCCCAGCGTAGTTCATCGAACGTGCTCATGGCATATCCTAAACAATTCAGCCAAACATGTACACCGAGAGGGTTTTGCAAATAAATTGAGTCTTATGATTAAAAGGTACATCGCACACTTGCTACTTTAAAGTATTTTGTTGTTACAATATTAAAACTTTAGTTACTGTCCATGTTTTCTAAACAGGTACTATTCAGTCGAAGAATTTAAAAACCGTTGGCAGCAGATGCAAAGGGATTATAATGTAGAGAACAATGAGTGAACCACTGTATTGTACAGAACGAGGGAGCGATGGGCGGACACATTCCTACGTGGAAATTATTTTGGTGGTTTTACTGCAACAAATAGATGTGAATCTATGAACGCATTTCTGAAAAGATTCTTAAACGAGAAGATGCCACTATGGAAGGCCCTTCAAAATTGTGACCACGGTTTGGCGGCCTTACGTTACGGCCAGATAAGTAAGCATGTAATTGATAAACTCTCAACACCAGCTGTGAAGCAAACTAGCATGGCCGAAATAGAAGATAAATTTGTCGTAATGTACACTAAAACGGTATTTATAGAGGTAAGGAAGGAAATCACACGTTCTGATAAATATATTGTTCTCCACCTGTAACACCCCAGTCCCAAAATAGTAGGACTAGAAACGTATAATGCCCGCTGTATACATACGAGTAAATATACAGCTCGTATATATACATAAGCTGTAAATGTAGAAAGCCAAGTCACTAAATCTCATCCACGAAGATAAATAATGATATAAAAGTAACTTTGAGTTTGTCATGTACACAATACACTACTAAAATACAGCAAATTGGCGACGGAAGATTAGCGACGGACTCGCGACTACCTTGTGACTGGCTACCGTCAGAAAGTAATGGAATTTTTTTTAGTTTTTTACGTCAAAATCAGTCACGCAACCGTCGCTAATTTGACGAAACTTTAGCGACGGATTCGTGTCCATCGCTAATATGTCGCACATTGTGGCGTCAAAATCTGAAATAAATGGCGCGCTAAATTAGCGTCTATGTGGCGACGGACGTTCCGTCGATAATCTAGTTGGTATTTAGCGGCTACCTACCGACGGATATATCCGTCGGTAATCCGTCGCTAAATACTGTAACCTAACTTAAATTGAACTGACGGGAGGGGGGATTTTTTATTCCCCCCAAAAAACTCTCTCTCTTCCCTCTCTCTCTCTCTCTCCCTCTCCGACGAGCTAGCGGGTACCCCATTTTCTGGCGAAGCTCTCTCCGACGAGACATCGCTCTCTCAGGTATGCTCTCTCTCTCTCTTTCTCTCTCTCCCTCTCTCTCTCTGTTTAGGGTTTTGGGTTGGTGGGGGTGGGTCGGCTGTCGCTCGGGCCGGCGGGGTGGGGAGGAGTGGGGGCGGGGGACGGGAGGTTGTTGAGGGCGGGGGACAGGGTAGGGTTTAGGGTTTTGGGGCAGGGTTTAGGGTTTTAGGGCAGGGGTAGGATTTTGACTTAGTTAAAGGACTAATACACATCCCCCTCCTACAGACTGATGCAATGGCCCTCTCCTAAAGTCCCATTAGAGGAAACTGCTATATGCTAAATAGCCCACTCCCTATACACACATAGTTATCTAATGAACACACACACTCAACAATAATAGTTAGCTACACACTTGACATAGAGGCACACTCACATGAACAAGTATAACCCAAAAGAACAGTCCACATATGCAATATCAGTCCTCTATACATATATATCCAATAACAGTCCACTTATCTCTATGTTATGCAAAACCATGTGCTACTTCCATATATCACCAAATGAATGTACAAATGATAATCTATAATAGTATAAATCTAAAATCAAGTGTCAAATCTGAGTTTAGAGCATTGGTTGTTCTTTTGGTCATTTTGTCAAATACTTGGCATGCGTATCGGGATACGTTGTGACACGCCCATGATACATACTCCAAATGGATCCAAACTTGACCCTAAGTATACCCACATATTCTAAATCACAATTAGGACCCAACAAACCTATTTACAAATCCTAGAAATATCATTCTCGGATTTTTCCCAAAATAGGTCGAAATACAAAGAAAAAAGTCCTCAAATGGAAAAAAAAAAGAGTCAAAACTCCTCACCATTGGCAACCCTATTGTATGGGGTTCTTATTTGATGCCTCTACACTATTTAATGCAATTTAGAGGGTTTAGAATGCATATACCTATTGGGAGATGGATTTCTAATAAAAATGGCTCAAAGATCTAAAAATCCCCAAGCTCCAAGTGCTCCATCCTCTAATCTCATACAACTGATCACTAACTCTGATACTTGGATTACTGACCTCTCTAACTCATGTATCCTAATTGCTAATAAAATACTAACTCATAATACACCCTCATTTTACTGATCCAAAGACACCAACACAAGACACTCATACAACTGAACACTCAAAACAGTACCCATGTCCTCACTGATTGTAGGACTGACACCAACTAATATCCTTTCTCTTGATGACAGTAGTCCCATTCTCTCTTCATTTCTCTATTTTCGAATAGCTCACCCAAATACAAAGGGACTCACTCATCAAACGCTCACACTCTTAATACACACACACTTTTTAACTGATACTTGGGATACTAGGACTGATATCCACTGTCACTTGGCAGTTATATCACTTACTGACTGAAATCTGCTTATGCCATTGGCCCAAGATGGCCTACTCCTAATAGACAAATTGCCTCACCCTAACCACTCTAAACTCTCATCCTCTGAACACTCATCTTACTAATTGATACCTTATACTTAGACACACACAAATCCAATGCATACTCATGTATCCTAACTGATTTCACTAATACAGTGACTTACCTGACTGATGCAGTCCTATGGAAAATGTACTCAAACGACATGATGGTTCCTTTAGTTAGCTTGCTTATGTTATAATTATATTATTTGTGAATATCGATCTTACCAGATGGCACCCATGACCCGAGGAGCGGCATGTCGTTTGAGGGAAACACTGAATGCTGAGGTGGCTCCTCCTACTGTTAAGGAGGAAGTGGCACCGGTAGCTAGTGAGACCGGGAGTTCTATTCATACAGCACTTGCAACGGACTACATCTCTTCTAACGTCGTCGATCCCACTTATTCGAGGTGGTTGCGTGATCGTATCACTGAGCGTTTGCGTGAGCTGCGTGGTTCTCATTAGCTATTACTGAACTTATTTATATTGGACTATTTGTATTGGATTATTTTTGTATTAGACTATTTGTATTGGACTACATATATGAATTAGTACTGTGTCAATCTCTGGATTTTATTGGACTACGACATGGTAATCAGGACATAGTCCTTGCAGCCATTCGACTGGTGAGGCAAAAACTATGTAGCCGTAGATGAAGTTGACTGTCCTCCGACCCTCATCCCTCGACAATGATGATACGATAACCATCCGGAGAGGATACTCTGAGAGATCCATCTGAGTAGGACGTATACTCTGAGAGATCACCTTTACAAGAATGATATCAGTAGTGTGATTGAGTGTTGGAGGAGATATTATCAGAGTATACGTCCTACTCAGATGGGTCTCTCACCATTACTATTTTTTCTGACAGCATGGTAGATGTGCACCGTCAACGGATTCTTGCTCTGAGCCAAAACTTTATCCCGGAGCTCAAGTGGACATCCTTCGTGTAGAGCTCGAGAGAGAGGTTTCTGACAGCATGGTGGTCTCCTTTGTCAAAGGATTCTTGCTCGTCCCACAATTGGTATTGAGGCGTATCAAAGATCGATGTACGATAACTCGGGGGTACTCTGATTCGATGAATAATGATCGTGTTAGAAGTTATTGCTTTGAAGGATGCAATGTTGGGGATTTGATAGAATGAATGTTTGGATGAAGAAGGGAAGTGACTTGATGGTTCTGTGATAACCACAACGACAACAATCTTGTCTTGCACGAGCGCAACTCCAGCCTCGCACATACGACACGTCGGATTTGGGACGATCGTTCCACGTGAGCGTTGGCATGGTGATTCATGTCCAGCGGGAATGATCGAAGTCGAAATACCTTGACATAGCAATTTTGATTGCTACGACTTGTGGTTTGAAGCGAAGGCAAATTTGAGGATTGATCGGACGTATAATAGACGGCAAAGTAAAGTCGAGGATTGAGTAGACCTAATCTGCGTATCGAAAATGAGTAAGTCTAGACTCAACGCAAGAGTTACGTCCCGAGGAGGACGATTATTCTACGGGAATGTTGACATGGTGATTCATGTCCGCCGTGGATAATCAGACTTGCGTGAGATCGGGGCATGACATATTGCAAGGCAAGACGACCTTGTGATCGACTACGTGAATTGGATACGACGGATAGGTGGATTGTATCAAACATACTTGAAGAGATAGACTACGATAATTATTATTGCGGACGCACGATATTGACATGTCAAAGATTTGATTGAGGACAACCTATCGTAGGATGACTTTCCTAAATGAGCTCGAACTTGGAGCGGAGAATGTGTTGATGCGAATAGGGTGAACGCTGCTTGATGTTTAGAAAATTGAGCAAAACGAACTTGGGTAGAAACTCTCGTACAAACGAACAAATGGTTTGACCATAGGATTTGGGGCGAGCTTCGTGCAGCGGCCTTGCATGATAAGCCACGGACTTGACTTGTAACTATGACCCTGTGAGATGACCTAGCGAATAGGCGTACGACCCTATGCCGAGTGATTGAACTTGTGCGATTGACCTTACAATATCGTCTGGACGGACGATAGACTTGGGACAACAAGACTTAGAGTAGGACGAGAAAACTGGGAATGTGTGTGAACGAAAATGAGATTGGCTCCAAACAAAGTAAATAATAGGAAGGGATAATGCGCAAGTAAAGTTGGGATAACAAATTGAATCACTGATAGGAAGACGGACTCGATGATAGTGCAATACTTGGTCTTGAATCGGACGGGAATTACTTAGACTTGGTCGACCCCGCTAAGAAGAAGTCGTATTGATTTCATAGACAAAAACGCTTGAGAAACGAATCGAATCATCTCGAGGATCGAGATAAACGATAGTGAGATGCGCGCGAGTTCGGTTTTAATTCGAAGTTAGTGAAACGATCGACAAATCAAAACTATCACGAGTAGCTTGTCCGACTTCACTAATCGCTAAGCTTAGTTGAAATATACGTATTCGGGGGACGCCTTGGATACGTGCATGATCCAAACTCAGCGATATGATAAACTCGAATGTAGCTGCAAGTGGGTGTTGCGATGCGCATGAAGGAATGAGTGAGTTTGCCTCAGCCTACGACTCTCGAGTTTGATAAATTACAATACACCTCGTACGACCGTTTCAGTCCCATGATACGTCAAAATAGCAACCAAGTCGGAGAAACACGACAATTGAATAAGTACCATCAACTCTAAAATGAGTGAAAAATTATTCAATAAAATTGACCAAACATATACGACAAGGAACTTAGAAAGGTATCGAGTATAGTTCGATGCCATCGAATGGTAAAGCCATTCGATAGGAATTGTCTAAGATAAGTACACGACATGAGTTAAGGAACGATAGGATGACCTGCACTCAGGAAGTCTCGAGGATGAGACTTATTTTGAGTGGTGTATTATGTAATGACCCGCTCTGCCCTAGCGGAACGCCGATTCAAACGGCAAGTGCAACGACTCAAACGAGTCGTCGACCCGAAGAGTTGGCATCGACCTGATGAAGAATCGATACAAGACTTACATTGGCCCATCGAAGAGGAATCCAGACTTAGACTTTCAAAGGCGCGCTCGGAGTATCGCTCGGCCGATGCGACCATCGCTAAGGTGGGTGGCTCCGATGAACCCGTCTTTGCTTAGCCTAGACACATAACAATACGGACACTAATACTAGAATCGCTAGGCGATAACACTGTGCATGCTAATAAATGACTCAACACACCTAGCTAAGGGAATAATCCCATCTTGTATGCTTGTATAGAACATGGAAAAGAACATGAAAATGTGAGAACTCTCATACCGCACTCCGCGCTCGTGCTAAGGCACAAGCTTACGTTCAAGTTTTCTATGGTTTACAACAATGAAACGGAAGACTATCGACATAGTCTTTCCGAGTAGAGTATAGCAACATTGAAAGACTTTGGGACCGATGGGTCGCCAAGGCGACTCCCGTACGGGGAGTTGCATAATGTATGAATGAAAGAATGAACGAATGAGTGAATAAATGAATCAACGAATGAATGAATGAATGTGTGAATGAATCCATAAACGAACGGACAAGTAAAATAAAAAAAAGGAAAAATGAATAAAAGATAAGAAAAAAAAGAATGGTTAGCAACAGGTATGACGGACACGTACAACGGGGCTCGCTACCCGCGCTGCACGGACGCCAACCTGGTCGATAACGCATTATGGCTAAGGGTTAGCCTACGGCTCGGAGACAGCCGTTAAGTTAAAAATAACAATAAAATACGAAATGGTCGTGGACGGACTCGTGCATGAGTGAAAGGGATTCCGTGGCATGATCAAAGGGAGGATCGTGGTCGGCCTAGGCGGAATCAAAACGGGGCTTACGGGCTGCCTGGGTGCGGGCTTGGCCACCCAGGGGACGTAAGTGCAGGAGTATTTCAAGAGACTAACGGGGTGTGTGCCAGCCCGCACCCTATGCTAGTTGATAAATACCATGGTAGTAAATATCCAAATGGCTGACATGCCAGCGACCGGGGCATATAGATTAAGTGGGCTTTGCTGGTGGCAATCCACGTGCAAGTCCTTGCATTGAAACAAAGTAGTCTAAGTTAACTGAATGAAACACCTTCTGAATAGGCTTGAATATAACACACCAAATGAGATCGAGAGTACTTCGTGTAAATGAGTTAGAAACACGCCTACGACGTGCTAGGACCTGAGGCCGGGACACGGGCTTAACATTGAAAGTTTATATGAATTGTTGACTAACTTGGGTTACTTTGGACAGGAAAGGCCGGACGGTAAGTATGGGTAAGTTGTGCATGTATTTCCATGCAACACATCGAAGTCGGTAATACGGGATAGGTTATGAAATATGCCATGAAACTGATTCTAAGGCAAGATTAGAAAGACAATGAATGATAGTCGGTACACAAAAGTAAATAGAACGTGTTTGGTAATGATAGCATTGTGGGCGAGCTAGCCTCCCCACCAGTGCATAACAATGTACTGATAACCCCACAGTCTGCTTGCAGGATGCAGGAGACGTCGCCGGGTACGAAGCTTCCCTCGAACGTGCTAAGGTGCGGAGCTAGCTCTGGAGCCTTGGAGCGTTGCAAGGAGCTGAAGCACCATATACAGGTCATAATGTATCGGAACATCGCCATGAATCATTCCATCTCGTAAGCCACTTGGCACGCCTTTTATGTTTCAGAGAGAGAGAGCTTGAGCGATTTCTAATCTCGGCCTAGCGCCGCTTATAAACTTCTTGAATATCAATAAAGAGTTTGAATTCGCTTCAAATTGTGTTCATTTACTTTCAGCTGCAAATGGGAACACTCTGTGCGACTCTGTGGCCTAGCTCAAATCGGCCGTTTTTGGACATAGCCTTGTACGGGCACAACCTAGGCCCGTGCGACATCATGCCTTAGTGAGGACGATCGCTCCTGCGGGAGCGGGGCATGACAGATTGGTATGAGAGCACGGCTTTACGTCCTTGGACTTCATTTCGATTCTCTCAATTTTGAAAGCTCGTTTGGAAATAAAAGAAGTGTACACCTCTATCTCGTTGTGCCTTGGGATGTTCCATACAATAAGTCTAATATTTTCAAAAGCTCGTACAAGTACTCGGTTGAACGAGATCGATAGGCGAAGGCCTTTGTGCCGAACCATGACGTACTTGAGTTGGAAGGAACCGATGCTAAGAGTTAGCAAACGCAAGACGTGCTTGAATAACCCTATGCTGACAATAGCGAACGAGTACACGATACCAAAGTATAGTTCGAACGGGATGGTTATGCACGCAGCCTTTTGGCTAAGTTGTGTCGAGTATCGCGCACCTAGACCTTCTGGTGCGAACGAATTTGCGAGCGAGATCGACTATCGCTCGGACGAGAGTACGTGATACTTAGAATGTATGTCGATAGAGATGCTACTTGACCAACACCAAAACGAACACGAGAATGGTTCTTAGACTTTGAGGAACGGGCGAACGCACGATTGAACATATCGATTAGGAATCGAATAATCTTTGAGGATTTATAGAATGACTTGAACCCGAGTAGTGTATGTGATAGGTTAGAAGAAGAATAAGAGTGAGTGTCGACGACTAGTCGAGTGGCTCGAACCCTGAGTGGTGTATGAACGTTATAGAAATTGTTCGAGCGAGACTAAAGGATTTACGGATAGAACGAGTCTGTCGACAAGCGATGATATAGCACAAGCCTTAGAACGAGTAACGCTTAGTTGATCTCGACTTTGACAGTCTCAAACGAGATGTTGTTCAGACGAATTGAGAATGCGTAGTGCAAATTACGAAACGGTTGAATGGAGATTCGAAACGATAAAATAAATGGAGGTCTTGGTCGAGGAAACGTGGTGGATCGTGCATGCGATTTGGAATTTAGTCGAATGGATTGAAACTTGAGTTAAGGTGAAATACTCATAGACGAGATCGAGGATAGCACGATCGGAAGATAGCGTGCATGAGAAACGTTGATTGGAAATACGAAAATGACTAAGGAATTGGAATAGATGTTGCTCAATAAAGAGTTAGCACGAGACAATGTGAAATGAGGAAATTATGTTGCACGACTCAGAATTCGTTGCAAAAGGAAGATCGTCAGGTTATGTACATCATCAATGGTATTGAGGCGTATCAAAGATCGATGTACGATAACTCGGGGGTACTCTGATTCGATAAATGATGATCGTGTTAGAAGTTATTGCTTTGAAGGATGCAATATTGGGGATTTGATAGAATGAATGTTTGGATGAAGAAGGGAAGTTACTTGATGGTTCTGTGATAACCACAACGACAACAATCTTGTCTTGCGCGAGCGCAACTCCAACCTCGCACATGCGTCACGTCGAATTTGGGACGATCGTTCCGCGTGAGCGTTGGCATGGTGATTCATGTCCAGCGGAAATGATCGAACTCGAAATACCTTGACATGGCAATTTTGATTGCTACGACTTGTGGTTTGAAGCGAAGGCGAATTTGAGGATTGATCGGACGTATAATAGACGGCAAAGTAAAGAAGAGGATTGAGTAGACCCAATCCGCGTATCGAAAATGAGTAAGTCTAGACTCAACGCAAGAGTTACGTCCCGAGGAGGACGATTATTCTGCGAGAATGTTGACATGGTGATTCATGTCTGCCGTGGATAATCAGACTTGCGTAAGATCGGGGCACGATATATTGCAAGGCTAGACGATCTTGTGATCGACTACGTGAATTGGATAGGATGGATAGGTGGATTGTATCAAACATACTTGAAGAGATAGACTACGATAATTGTTATTACGGACGCACCATATTGACATGTCAAGGATTTGACTGAGGACAACCTATCGTAGGATGACTTTCCTAAATGAGCTCGAACTTGGAGCGGAGAATGTGTTGATACGAATAGGGTGAACACTGTTTGATGTTTAGAAAATTGAGCGAAACGAACTTGGGTAGAAACTCCCGTACAAACGAACAAATGGTTTGACCATAGGATTTGGGACGAGCTTCGTGCAGCAGCCTTGCACGATAAGCCACGGACTTGACTTGTAACTATGACCCTGTGAGATGACCTAGCGAATAGGCAGACGACCCTATGCCGAGTGATTGAACTTGTGCGATTGACCTTACAGTATCGTCTGGACGGACGATAGACTTGGGGCAACAAGACTTAGAGTAGGACGGGGAAACTGGGAATGTGTGTGAACGACAACGAGATTGGCCCTAAACAAAGTAAATGATAGGAAGGGATGATGCGCAAGTAAAGTTGGGATAACAAATTGAATCACTGATAGGAAGACGGACTCGATGATAGTGTAATACTTGGTCTTGAATCGGACGGGAATTACTTAGACTTGGTCGACCCCGCAAAGAAGAAGTCATATTGATTTCATAAACAAGAACGCTTGAGAAGCGAATCGAATCATCTCGAGGACCGAGATAAACGATAGTGAGATGTGCGCGAGTTCGGTTTTAAATCGAAGTTAGTAAAACGATCGGCAAATCAAAACTATCACGAGTAGCTTGTCCAACTTTGCTAATCGCTAAGCTTGGTTGAAATATACGTATTCGGGGGACGCCTTGGATACGTGCACGATCCAAACTCAGCGATATGATGAACTCGAATGCAGCTGCAAGTGGGTGTTGCGATGCGCATGAACGAATGAGTGAGTTTGCCTCAGCCTACGACTCTCGAGTTTGATAAATTACAATGCACCTCGTACGACCGTTTCAGTCCCATGAT
Source organism: Iris pallida (assembly GCA_029216955.1). Classification (NCBI taxonomy): domain Eukaryota; kingdom Viridiplantae; phylum Streptophyta; class Magnoliopsida; order Asparagales; family Iridaceae; genus Iris; species Iris pallida. The sequence continues at coordinate 6,196,313 of JANAVB010001796.1, read as the reverse complement.
ACGTCGAAATAGCAACCAAGTCGGAGAAATACGACAATTGAATAAGTACCATCAACTCTAAAATGAGTGAAAAGTCATTCAAAAAAATTGACCAAGCATATGCGACAAGGAACTTAGAAAGGTATCGAGTATAGTTCGATGCCAACGAATGGTAAAGCCATTCGATAGGAATTGTTTAAGATAAGTACACGATATGAGTTAAGGAACGATAGGATGACCTGCACTCAGGAAGTCTCGAGGATGAGACTTATTTTGAGTGGTGTATTATGTAATGACCCGCTCCGCCCTAGCGGAACGCCGATTCAAACGGCAAGTGCAACGACTCAAACGAGTCGTCGACCCGAAGAGTTGGCATCGACCTGATGAAGAATCGATACAAGACTTACATTGGCCCATCGAAGAGGAATCCAGACTTAGACTTTCAAAGGCGCGCTCGGAGTATCGCTCGGCCGATGCGAACATCGCTAAGGTGGGTGGCTCCGATGAACCCGTCTTTGCTTAGCCTAGACATATAACAATACGGACACTAATGCTAGAATCGCTAGGCGATAACACTGCACATGCTAATAAATGACTCAACGCACCTAGCTAAGGGAATAATCCCATTTTCTATGCTTGTATAGAACATGGAAAAGAACATAGAAAATGTGAGAACTCTCGCACCGCACTCCACGCTCGTGCTAAGGCACAATCTTACGTTCAAGTTCCCTATGGTTTGCAACAATGAAACGGAAGACTATCGACATAGTCGTTCCAAATAGAGTATAGCAACATTGAAAGACTTCGGAACCGATGGGTCGCCAAGGCGACTCCCGTACGGAGAGTTGCATAATATATGAATGAAAGAATGAACGAATGAGTGAATAAATGAATCAACGAATGAATGAATGAATGTGTGAATGAATCCATGAACGAAGGGACAAGTGAAAGAAAGAAAAGAAAGAATGAATAAAAGATAAAGAAGAAAGGAATGGTTAGCGACAGGTATGACGAACACGTGCAACGGGGCTCGTTACCCGCACTGTACGGACGCCAACCTGGTCGATAACGCATTATGGCTAAGGGTTAGCCTACGGCTCGGAGACAGCCGTTAAGTTAAAAATGACAATAAAATACGAAATGGTCGTGGACAGACTCGTGCACGAGTGAAAGGGATTCTGCGACATGATCAAAGGAAGAATCGTGGCCGGCCTAGGCGGAAATAAAACAGGGCTTACGGGCTGCCTAGGTGCGGGCTTGGCCACCCAGGGGACGTAAGTGCAGGAGTATTTCAAGCGACTAACGGGGTGTGTGCCAGCCCGTACCCTATGCTAGTTGAGAAATACCATAGTAGTAAATGTCCAAATGGCTGACATGCCAGCGACCGGTGCATATAGATTAAGTGAACTTTGCTGGTGGCAATCCACGTGCAAGTCCTTATATTGAAACAAAGTAGTCTAAGTTAACTGAATGAAACACCTTCTGAATAGGCTTGAATATAACACACCAAATGAGATCGAGAGTACTTCGTGTAAATGAGTTAGAAACACACCTACGACGTGCTAGGACCTGAGGCCGGGACACGGGCTTAACATTGAAAGTTTATATGAATTGTTGACTAACTTGGATTACTTTGGACAGGGAAGGCCGGACGGTAAGTATGGGTAAGTTGTGCATGTATTTTCATGCAACACATCGAAGTCGGTAACACGGGATAGGTTATGAAATATGCCATGAAACTGATTCTAAGGCAAGATTAGAAAGACAATGAATGATAGTCGGTACACAAAAGTAAATAGAACGTGTTTGGTAATGATAGCATTGTGGGCGAGCTAGCCTCCCACCAGTGCATAACAATGTACTGATAACCCCACAGTCTGCTTGCAGGATGCAGGAGACGTCGCCGGGTACGAAGCTTCCCTCGAACGTGTTAAGGTGCGGAGCTAGCTCTGGAGCCTTGGAGCGTTGCAAGGAGCTGAAGCACCATATACAGGACATAATGTATCGGAACATCGCCATGAATCATTCCATCTTGTAAGCCACTTGGCACGCCTTTTATGTTTCAGAGAGAGAGAGCTTGAGCGATTTGTAATCTCGGCCTAGCGCCGCTTGTAAACTTCTTGAATGTCAATAAAGAGTTTGAATTCGCTTCAAATTGTGTTCATTTACTTTCAGCTGCAAATGGGAACACTCTGTGCGACTCTGTGGCCTAGCTCAAATCGGCTGTTTTTGGACATAGCCTTGTACGGGCGCAACCTAGGCCCGTGCGGCATTATGTCTTAGCGAGGACGATCGCTCCTGCGGGAGCGGGGCGTGACAACGACGGATTACCGACAGCTTGCCGATGGACTTTTGCAGGTAGCAACGGATTACCGACGGATTCCCGACTGACATTTGCAGCTAGCGACGGTTTCTTGACGGATTGTCCGTCGGCCTATTTCTGGAAAAATTATGCGACGGAAGAGCGACGGACGTTCCGTCGCTCATATTCTGGAATATATGGAAGATTTCCAGAAGGGTGGCGACATATTATCCGTCGCTCTTCCGCCGCTAATCCGTCGAGGATGGCGACGCTTTGAGCGACGGATATTGCGTATCAGAAACCCTCGGATACACGGTTAGCGACGATTTAGCGATAACTTTTCTGTCACTAATTTTATGAATATATTAAAAGTTTAAACTGTCGTAGTTGACGGGAAGCCGTCGGTTCGTCGTCGCTAAAAGTTTTTATTTTGCCAACAAAAATTCGTCGCTAATTAGTCGCAGAGCGGTGGACTAGTGACGAGCTTGTTTTAGCGATGAGGTTATTCCCGACGGATTTTTTCAGCCTTTATCCGTCAAAAATCCGTCGGTAATGGAAATTACCGACAGATTTTCGATGGATAGGGCCGTCGCTAAATCCTTGTATTTTAGTAGTGATAGTTGGGCGAAGACAAATCCACTACCACCTAAATTAAATATGGAAAAAAATATACAATGAAAGAATTGAGCAAGCGAGAGCAAGTGACGAGTCCAAGAGCAATCATCATGAAGGAAGGAATGGCCTTAGCTAGAGCACCTGCAAGAAATCACGAAAACACACCCCTGGAGAGATCACCAGGTCCTCAGAGGGACGTAACAAGACACATAATATCATGCCATAAACTGAATAGTAAGAGCTCAATAGAAAATATACATGAGTAAAGGTTCCTAACCATTCTAGATGGAATAATGCACTTTAGAAGACAACGTTCTACGCAGGAGCTTAGGTGTTCAGTATAGATGGAGAGAGAGTGGTAGTAGGTAGCGCTCATAAGAGACACTATCAACCATGGGCAGAAAGTAGCGCTCATCCGAGTCACTATCGGCTCCGGGACAGTAAGTAGCGCTCATACGAGACACTATCGGCCCCAATCTATATGTGTACTGAACATGTAGCCCCTACGCTAATAACTGTCTCCTTTCCCCCATGATACTATACATGTGTCGACTCCACGACACTGTTTGATCCTTAATAACTGCCAAGTCTTCTACACAATCTATTGGCAGTTACATCCTAACGCACGGCCTGTACGCACCGATGTACGGTCGATACGCAAGTCCGAAACTACATGCGACTCACAACTCACATACAACCCGTGGTACATCGTGACAGTTTATGAGATGCTTTAATCCTATGGTAGTCCCTTAACTCTAAGCCAATTACATAAAATTTAGTAATTTGCATCTACATATAGTTTTGAAAGAACAACTTGTAAGAAATAAAACATACATATACTGAGCAAGAAAGTAAATAGTAAAGGCAAGGTGTCTTGCCTGGTGCGTCGCCTGGTGGTGCGATGATCTAACAAGTCCAATTTGTCCACAAGCCATGTTTGAGGTACAAGGATCCGAAATTCACAAGAAAATAGGGAAGGGCGATTAGTAATGATGATGACCAAAAAGAAAATTTGTATAATAAATATATATAACTATTTTAGAAACTATCTTGATAATATATTTTTTTATTACTCAAAATATTTCTTGAAATCAAAAAAATTGTTTAGACTAAAACTCTAAGTTTGTAAATATATAATTTAGGTACAACTTTATATCTCAAAAATATTTTAGATAATATATGAAAATACTAGAAAAATATTTTATACTTTGGAAGCTAAATTTGCTGGATCAAAAATATTTTAATGTAATATTTTGAAATATAAACATTATTTTTTTTACCAAACTATAATTTAATTAGGTACATTAATATTTTAAAGTCCAAAGTCATACGAAATTAATACAATCATATTTTAGGGTTTTCAACCCAATTTAAAACTATCTGTACTATAGAAAATTAATTATATGTACTTTTGAAAGCAAACTAAATATTAATAATAAAACTAATGACAATACTAATAATAACATTTATATTAACACTAATAATAATACTAATAATACTAATACCATTACTGTTAACCTATTAATTAACCTGCTCTGTTCCCTATTTCGAGAAAGAGAAAGAGAAAGAGAGAGAGAGATGGGAGGAAGATGATGGAGCGGGAGAGAGTGAAAGGGGTAAGTGAGAGAGAGGAGACTCACCTGCGGCGGGTGGCTCCGACGACCGGAAGCCGGGTGGAGGCGCACGAGAAGTCGGAGGAGGCGGTGGTCCCACGCGCGGATCTGGCCGGCGAAGCAAGCGTCGGCGGCTCGGCGCGTTTGCGACGACGGATCGGCGGCTTCGGAGTTCGGCGGTGGAGGGAAAAGGGCGGTGACGCTCAGACGGCGCGGCGGATCGCACGAGGAGGCGGAGTCCCGCGAAGAAGGAGGCGGCCGGAAGTCTCGGCGAAGAGGCGATCGGCTGTGGATTTGGCCGCCGCGGGCGGCGCTGGGGTTTGGTGGCGACGCGCTGCTCCGGGCGGCGGGAGCGGTGCTCCGTTCTAGGTCGAAGATGCGGATCTGGCGAGCGCGGGAGGCTAGAGTGGGGCATCTGGTCGCCGGCGGAGGCGTTGGAGGTGCACAGCAGCACGGAGTCAACCGCGGCAAGGTAAGAGTTCTGCTTCTCCTTCTTCTTTTCTGTTATGGTCGCCGAGGTGACGGCGGTGATGGTGGCGAGACGGAGACGGTGGTGGTTGATGGTTTCGGGGGTGGCGATGGACCGTGATGAGGTGAGGGCGGACAGGGAAGTTAGAGATGAGGTGTCGGTGACGGTGGTGGCGGCTGTGAGTTGGTGATGGTGGAGCTGGGGTGGTGACGAAGATGATGGCGGCTGTTCCAATGTTCTGGCAGGGTGGTCGGAGAGCTGCTGGGCTGCGGGGATGACCGAGGTGGTGGCCATGTGAAATCAGGGGTCGGATGAAGTGTCATGCGAGACACGGGATGGGTTGGCGTCCGGGTTGTTGGACGCAGAAAAGAAATCACTGTATTTGTAATAAATAGAAATATAGTGGATGACAAGAGGACACGGACACGATGCACGTCTGGCTTGTGGAGAATTTGTGGATGAGTACCTCTCCTTATATAGAAGGTGGGAATTCCCAGTTGGATAAGGACTTGCAATAGTTTAACCCCGATGGATAATTCCATCTTTTTATTTAAATTGATTTAGAATTTAAGCAATCAAAATCAAATCGGTCTAGATAAACTTCCTTTAATTTAAAGTAAAATCTTTTCCCAATTTAAATTATCAAAATAATTCAAATATTAAATACAACAAAATTTTAAATATCTTTTCCATAAATATTAGAATATAGCATTAATTAATTTCAAAAATCAAAAATATTACTTAAACATTAAATCATAAAATAGCTTTTATAATTAACAAAAATATGTTAATAATAAATTTCCAAATTTCGCAAAATATTTGGAACACATTTCATATAACCCAAAATTTCCAAATTCTTACTTATTTTTAAACAACGAACAAAATAACTCTTTTATACAAAATGAAAATATTTATCATATTATTTTGAATACTAAAATTCTTCTATATAAATAAAATCTCTAATAAAAATATTTTACAAAAATATGTACCTCGCACATATTCGCACTCGACGAGACATACGAAAATGCGAATTCGTACGCGACGTATAATACGACTATGCGACGTACAAATACCAAGTAAAAATTTTAAATACTCAATTTATATAAAAATTTAAATTAGAAATTTAGGGGGTTTACACCACCATCACATCATAAGAGAGTCAGAAGTTTGCACTATCCAAAAGTATATGTCGCCAAACAGTGTCAACCGGAAGGTTACATTTGATCGGGCCGACAACATCATAAACTGTGACTGCTTGTGGTTGGAGACCAAGGGAATTCCTTGTAGGCATATTTTTTCAGCAATAAAGAGATTGCAAATTGGAGATATTCCAAAGAATTTGATTAAAACTCGTTGGCTCAAGGATTGCAAAGAGGATTATCTCTCCGGACCTGGCGCAGAAAGAAGATTTATCCACCCAGACAGTATTGAGAGCAGAAGGTATGGTGGTATTAATGAACAAGTTAATATGTTTACGTATTATTGTAAAAAATAAAGCAAAATTCAAGAGAAGGGAATGGATTGATGTCATCTGTTCTGATGCAGTTGAAAAAAAAATGGTGACCGATATTGGTGAAGAAGAACAAATGGTAGCTGATGCGGTTCATGGAGTGCATGAATCTTTTAAAGAGCCAAATCCGGTAGCAAAAAAAGAAAGGCCTTCTCAAGGAAAATCAAGCCAGCCTAAAGTAAGACAGACTATCCCGAAGCCTAGAATTTGTAGAGTTTGTAAAAAATCGGGTCACAATTTTCGTAATTGTAAAGTACGAAAGCAAAATATTGACAAAGAGCAAATGGAATCAAATGAAACGTCATTGACTTAAGACAATGTCTTTCCTATGTGACAAGATGTCATTCACACAAGACAATGAAATAAAAATATGTTCTCCAATGCAAAAGTTTGAGAAGACAATACAATTACTTTTTTTTAACTTCCAAGACAACTTTTTCACTTCTTCTAGTTCCAATATATATAAAAGTCATTTTGAAGGGTCTGATGCTCACAATAGGGTTGGAGATGCTCTAATAATCAACTTTTTTTACAATTCTCCGTCAATTGGGTGCATCAGTACACGGAGAATGGTGTTGACTTGACAGAATTCGAAGGGACATATTCATTGGTATTAATGACATATAAATGGCAGTAGTTGGGAGAGTTTGTTCTAGTCTTACTTAGCTTTACTTGAGAAGGGACAGATGCATTGGTATTAATGCAAATTAATTGAATTGAATTCGAAGTGACTGCCACTTGGCGCATGAGTTCGAGTTGTCCTTGCCTATAAATGGCAGTAGTGTAGGGAGAGTTTGTTCTCGTCTCACTTAGCTTTTCTTGTGGAGATGGACTCTACTGATCCCCCGCCTTGGCAAGATGCTTTCCTGTTGGTTGTCGATCTCCTCGTTCTAAAAAGCTTTGGTGGTGATGTCCTTCAGAAGACTGAGATGTGCCTAGTGGACTGTCCGTGTTCGTGCACTTCATCGACTGTGTGCCATGATGTTGGTTACTGAAAGAGCCCCAGGGTTTGCGTTGATTGCTAACCCATACTCTGTCGAAGCGTCCGTACGTTGATTCGCTCTGACTATGTACGGTATTCCTTTGCCTCAAGGAGTTCCTTTGTCTCAAAGAATTCCTTTGCACGTTGACGATGAAGTGATTTGCTCTGACGATGTACGGTGTTTTGTGTTCGTGCACTTCATCAGAAGACTGACATGTGCCAAGTTTTCGTGTTTGTGCACTTCATCGACTGTGTGTCATGATGTTGGTTAATGGGTCTGGGATCGCCGCGGCCCAGTTTTTGTTATGCTGGAAGAGCCACAGGAACTCCTTTGCCTCAGTGAGTTCCTTTGCTCTGACGATGCACGATGGAGTGATTTTTCTCAAGGAGTTCCTTTGCCTCAAGGAGTTCCATTGCTCTGACGATGCACGATGAAGTGATTTGCCTCAAGGAATTCCTTTGCCTCAAGGAGTTCCATTGCTCTGACGATGCACGATGAAGTGATTTGCCTCAAGGAATTCCTTTGCCTCAAGGAGTTCCATTGCTCTGATGATGCACGATGAAGTAATTTGCCTCAAGAAATTCCTTTGCCTCAAGGAGTTCCTTTGCTCTGACGATGCACGATGAAGTGATTTGCCTCAAGGAATTCCTTTGCCCCAAGGAATTCCTTTGCTCTCAAGGAATTCCTTTGCAAGGTCCTTTGCCTCAAGGAATTCTTTTGCCTCAAGGAATTCCTTTGCTCTCAAGGAATTCCTTTGCAAGGTCCTTTGCCTCAAGGAATTCCTTTGCTCTCGAGGAATTCCTTTGCAAGAAATTTCTTTGCCTCATGAAATTTCTTTGCTCTGACGATGCACGATGAAGTGATTTGCCTCAAAGAATTCCTTTGCCTCAAGGAGTTCCTTTGCTCTGACGATGCAAGATGAAGTGATTTGCTCTGACGATGCCCGTACGCTGCTCACATTCAACTTTTTCTTACTAGTAGGATTTTATGTAGTAGTTCAGACTTTCATATGTAAATAAAAGTCAAACTTTTTGTGGTTTTGACAATGTAAATGTAATTCAAAAATAATTTTATTATAAAAGACAGAGCAGACCAGACGTTATAAAAGACAGAAGTTTTTTGTCCAATTACATAATTACATTATTGTTTTATAATATCATTACTAGGTTGGTAGTGTTATATATTCGCTTAAAAGCAACTTCTTAGCCCATACCAACCTCATCATTGTAATATTCTGGTGAGGGTCATCGTCATTTCCTTCCGGTATTTCGAAGGGAGTTCTCATCAAGCTCATCATATAATACGCCGTGTACAAGAGGCAGTTGGGTGCCTGTTGTTGTGGGCATCGTGGAGAACAATTCAGCACTGTGCTCTCATACTCCATCTTCGCCGGGCATCTCTCCCTCATCATATCAACTTTTCTCCTGACAATAGGCTCTAAGGTCTTCTTTATTAATTCTGCATCCACCTTGCCCTTTTCGTACGTGGTTTGCCTCAAGGAGTTGTAGTGTGTCCAGTCGTAGGAGATGAAGTTGAATGTGAGCAGCGTATAGTGTTTGATGGATACATAAAAGAGTGGATGAATAGCAACTCTATGTCGTCCTCTAAACCCATGACGAAGTCTTCTACATCTATTTTGAAAGTTTCAAGGGCGCCGGCTTTTGATTCTGGATCAATGGCATGTTCAACGATGTTCTGTTTCCCAAAAACAAAACACAATATCATGAGTAATTTTTTTATGTTATTTTTTATCGGTGTACACATGAATATGGATTTTTCTGTTTAGATTCTTACCAATGTGTGGGGCATCAAGAATGCAGACCACTTATGTTGCACGTCCTTTAAACTTGATGGGACATACCTTCTTGTAATGTCTTGAATTTCTCTCAGCTTTCTTATTATTAGGTTCAGTATGCCAGCCTCTATGTCTTCATAGTTGAGTATGTCTTCCAGGTCTATTACCGACAGCTGGATTGCAACTTCATTTTCACCCTCTTTCGAAAAAATAAGTATACAATATCACTGCACATAAATTTAGTTTAGATTAAATTAATAGAGATTCTCAGGACATAATTGTGAAAAAAGTCTAGAAAAAAGAAAAGAAAAAGGGTCATTCGCCATCCAACAGACACGGAGAATGATAATTTGCCGTCCAACTGACACGGAGAATGGTAATTTGTCGTCCAACTGACACGAAAAATAATAATTCGCCGTCCAACTGACACGGAGAATGGTTGTTCTCCGTTATGAATTGGACGAAGATTGGTCGAGTTCAGAATACATACTTTGGACACTTCTTTTTGGGAATTACGATGTCGATGTATTGCTTCTTCAGCTCTTCATCCGCATCTTTCCAAAGTAATAGTTCATCGCATTCCCTTAGTATGACAGGGTTCCTCTTTAATTCAGACATTTTGGCATCTTCTTCGAATTTTGGAGCGGCATTCATCTTCCGCTTTTTATTAGCCTCTCTAACTGTATTCTTTTCCAAGGGAGTAACATCTTTATCGGCTAATGGCGCTGATAGTTTTCTGAACCTCTTTTCCCCCGATCCTCCTCTTCTTTTGGCTTCTTTTGGAGCAGCAAGTTCAGCAGCTGCTTGAGTCTCCTCATGCTGTAATGCTACAACAATGGCTTGGAGATCAGCGATTTTTGCATCCTTTTCAATGGCTTCAATATTCAACGATTCAACTTTATTTTGAAGCTCCCTTTTCTCATTAACGAGCCTTTTATTTGTTTCTCTGAGCTGCTCGGTTATTTGTACTAAAATAAAACAAACAACAATGAAATGTATGATGTGAATCTAACACGGAGAATGATATTCTTCGTGTAATATAAAACGGACAATAGCATTCTCCATTTGGAATTACACGGAGAATAACCTATCGAGTATCAAAATGATAGAGAATAGCAATTATCCGTTTCAAATAACACGAAGAATGCCATTTTTCGTGTTATTATACACGAAGAATGACCATTCTCCTGGAAGATTATAAATCAGAAATTTGAAATAGAAAAGATTTTACCTTGTGCATGTAGCTTTTTAACATTGTCGATGAGCTGTGCATTTTCAGCAATAAGAACAGAATTTTGTTTTCTCAAATCCTCCAGTTCAAGCACAGAGCCCTTCATCACAACGTTGACTGCACGTTGTTGCGCTTCTTGTGCCTCGAGCTCTTTCAGCTTTTCTTTGAGTTTTTCGTTCTCAAGGTTGGCTGCACGTAACTGCGCTTCTTGTGCCTCCATCTCTTTTAACTTTTCTTTGAGTTCTTCATTCTGTGCAAGAATATCAGAATGATGTCTTCTCAAATCATCCAATTCCTGTGCTGAGTCATCCGTCACAGCGTCCATTTCATTATGCTGTGGTATCTGTTGTTCATCAAAATTATCCCCATCTGCTTGTTGGTGTTCTTCCTCTCCCTTTTTTTTAACTTCTTGTATAGGTGGCTCATCTTCTTTGTGCCCTTCTTCTTCCCCAACAGGTATAACCAGATCTTCGAATATCATCTTCGATCTCAACTTGTTGTGATATTCGGCCTTGAGGAAGTTTGATATTTCGTACCCATTCTATGTGAAAAATCTTGGGTAATCAGGAATTGGGTCGAACTTCTTTTTCACAAATGTACTATATTCTGCAAACCAATAAAGGAAGTATATTGTGCAACCTTCCAATTTGGAGTAAGCCATTAAGTAATCCTCCCGTTCAGTTTTGCTTCTAATCCTTTTTTATGCTATCCATTACATATGCCAGGATTAACCTTGGCCAGCATATACTGTTGATGACGTCCACACTGTCTACCAAGGCCAAGAATTTGTACAACAAATTTGAACCGCCAGACTTTGTGAAGAATACTGTTTGGCACAAGTAGAAGATTATTAGCTTGGCCAAATCATCTGGATTAACAGCGTTATCTCGGCCACGAAGTCGTTGTAACAATTCAAAGAACTTCTCTCTCACTTTCTTATTCGTGACTTCTGAGTGTTTGCCCTTAGAATTAGCCAGCAATCTTGTGAAGTGATCTCTACACAGGCTCAATGATGCTGGTGGTGTGGGCTGCTGTTGTTTTTCCATTATCAATCTTCTATAAATAACATCATTATCGCTTTCTTCATTCAGCGGTAGACCGAAGATGACTGCGATACCGTCGACGCTTGGCGCGATTTTAACAGTGGTGCTCAATTCAAAGCACCCGACGCCATCTTCTTCTTCTATGTAACTTGCAATTAAATTCTCAAGCCTTTCATTACCTTGGCCAATTCGGAGACGTTGACTCTTTTTTGGTAGAAAATATCGAGAAAACCGGTATTCTTCAAGGAATCAATAACTGGCTCAGGTAAACGGCCAACATCTATATTGACCACCTCCATAAGATTTAGCATTGGCTTGAAAGTAGAACGGAAAAGTCTTGATTCCTTATTTCTGACAGATTTTTTTCTACAAAACAAAAAAAAACAAAAAATTAGGTTTTTATCAACTGTTCTCTGTCGATATAAAACAGAGAATAGCCATTCTCCGTTTAATTTGAAACGAAGAATGATCATTCTCCGTGTTAATTAACACGGAGAATGGCCATTCTTATGGGTTTTAACACTGGAAATGACATTCTTCGTGTAATTTAACACAGAGAATGTCATTCTTTATTTCAAATTAAACGAAGAATAGCATTCTCAATCGTTTTAATACTGGGAATGATATTCTCCGTGTAATTCAACACGGAGAATAACATTCTCCGTTTTAAATGACACGGAGAATGTCATTCTCCGTTTAAATTAAAATGGATAATGAACATTCTAATGTGTTTTAACACTGGAAATGTTATTCTCTGTTTCAAATTACACGGAGAATGCCATTCTCCGTTCCAAATTAAACGAAGAATAAAATCCTCAATCATTTTAAATTAAACGGGAATGTTATTCTCTGTTTCAAATTACACGGAGAATGCCATTCTCCGTTCCAAATTAAACGGAGAATAGAATCCTCAATCGTTTTAACACTGGGAATGCTATTCTCCGTGTAATTCAAAACTATAAAAATATGGAGAATAGCATTCTCTTTCGTTTTAACTCTTATAATGCCATACTCTGTTTAATTTAACACGGAGAATAGAATTCTCCGTTTCAAATTACACGGAGAATAGCATTCTCCGTTTAAATTAACACGGAGAATAACATTCTCATGTGTTTTAACACTGAGAATGCCATTCTCCGTTAAATTAAACGGAGAATGATATTATTGATTTAAATTATACGGAGAATGGCATTCCCAGTATAATTTGACAGGGAGAATGAACATTCAAATGCGTTTTAAGACGGAGAATGTCATTCTCCGTGTAATATATACAGAATTTGCGAACATAAACTCAAAGTTATACCTTCTGTTTGCACTTCTTCTTGTACTTCTTTTTTGCTTAGCATCTTTTACCTTTTTCTTCTGTGCAACTTTCTTAGAATAGGGTTTCCGTTGTTCTCCGTCTTTCCCTTTTGGATTTTCTGCAACTGGTGCATCTTCTCTAATTGGTGATACTGCCGGTGATGATTTTGCCGCTGATGACGACATGGTGTGAAGATTGCGAATGGGAAGGAAGGTTTGAAGATTTTGGAGGAGAATGATCTAGGTTTGAGAACGGAGTGGCGTATGGAAGAAGAGGAAGAATCGAAACCATTTTTTTGTAATAATAGGGTTCGGGGGTGTTTTGAATTAATTAGAAGGGCAAAAAGGCCATTCGATGGAAGGGCAAAAAGAATCGAAACCATTTTTTATATATTTTTTGTTAATTCTGGGCACCCGATGAAACGTTATTTTGTGGTGGGTTTTACATAAAACTTTTGCAATTTTTGGGCATTTTATAAATTTTTCCAAATTTTAGGATTATATGGCAGCAAGATTATGAAACAAATGAACATTTTGATATCATTTTTATGCCACATTTTAAGAACATTACAACTCAACAAAACAAATGAACATAATACATTAGATATAAAAGAAGAAGAAAAAAAATTATCGTCTTCCATATTCAATCATTTCAGTTTGGACTCCTTTCTGCTTAATTATATTATATACGCAACTTGGATAGTACTTCATTATGCTCTGAAGTTGTAATCCATTCAGCAGCTTTGTGTCTTTCCATTCCCGCATCAAACTGCATATAACAAACATAACATCAAAAATATTGCTCTAAAAAGTGTAAGTTTTTGACGACATATTTTCAGACTTACATTGAGAGAACGGTAGTCCAGACTACATCGGTCTTTCATGAATGCAATTACAAAAATCCCACAATCAAGTAAATTGCCTTGGCGGGGAACATAAGGACGACGTTTTATTGTAAAAGTAGAAAAACTGAACCTAGCATCTCTCAACTTCAAAATCTCTTCTTCGAGAAAGAGATCCAAATTTGAAAGCTACAATTACCAGAGTACAATATGTATTAGTATACCGCGGATCTTGTACGCAATTCATAAAAATTGATGAATATGAGCTTACTATTTCTTTTATGACTGATTTGTTTTGAATCAGATCATCTTTAGATGCAAGTGAGTCCCAAATTTCAACAGTCCTTGTTTTAACCAAAACTCTTGCAAGAGTATAGTTATAACGCCCCAGAACCAGAATACTGGAGAGCGAGGGCGAACATAGCCAGCTACGTATAATGAAGTGCAATCTACCTCGCTATACGGTCACGGCTGTCTAGATACATGAGGGTTTAACTACAAGCCATCAGTCTCCTATGGTCATGAACAAGCCTATTGTCTCAATCTCAACCAAGTAATAACAATTACAAGATCTCAGAGCACCAAATATACAATAGTAAGGCGTCCCATACATTACATATTTGGATGATCATGAAGCTAGTCGTACAAAATGTCAAGACTAGCAAAAGTTTCAGTCATACATGATCAACCCTAGGATTTGTTAATCATGTTACAGCCCGTAGGCAGACAGTAAATAAAAGTACAATACGAGCTAACACGTGCTCACCGGCTAAACGCCTCAAAAGAATATTTTTACAATAAAGTAGGAGAGCCAAAAATAAACCCACTCGATGCCAGGGTTACGCCTGGTGGTCACCATCTGGCTGGAAGGTAGGTAGATCCTCTGGAGTTGCTCCGATATCTGGCCATACAAAACCAGCTGGGTCAGACCCCAGAAAGAGCAAGTGCCACAAAGGAGGCTTCACTTAGGAACTAAAACCAGTATATAATAAGAGAATATTAAAGATAATTATAAAAGAAACTGATAATAACGGGGCAACAAAGTGAATTGAGTACGAGAAAACCATTCAAGTAGCCAGGTCGCAACCCTTAAACCAAACAAGGACCAGGATTGCAACCCTTCACCTGAATAGAAACCCGTCTCAAATACTTTTTGGTAAAGTAATAAGACAATAGACGAAGAGAGGACACAAAACTGTTTAGGGAGCCAGGTTACAACCCTTAAACCAAACAAGGACCGGGGTTGTAACCCTTCGCCTGAACAGAACTTGACCCCTGATCATTATTGTTAAGGTAAGCATAAATGGTCATGACGATATATGATAAGATCATCATGGAACTATTCAGATAACCAAATTACAACCCTTAAACCAAACAAGGACCGGGGTTGTAACTCTTCATCTGAACAGAACTTGGTTTCTCATCATTTATTGGTAAGTAAGCACTAGAAATCAAGTCATGTTGCAGTCTTGTACAGAATCAGGGTTGGACTCCATCCAATCAATCACGGCCAAGCAACGAGTACGGCTTGATACTTTAACTAACTAGGGTTATCACATGCCTAGTTAGTAGCAAGATGCAATAAGATTATTCCAATAGCCACAAGTCCTGCAGACCATCCAGGTTATCCAGACGTAATTAGGGGATTGAATTCATGTGGGTACATCGTCCAAGAAACGCCTGTACCCTTAAGTAATTTGGTGGTTGCAACACATATCAGTGTGCTGGAAATGTGCCCTACTCGACGGTAGGCTACAAATCCCATGATGGGGCGCCCAGATAACGGGATTGCCTGTAGCTGGAAAATCTCTCCATGACTACTGGATTTTTTAGTTATTAGCCTTAGTCGATTTCAGTAGGTACCCCTGACCGTGGTATTCAGGAGATCCCTATCCTAGACATGATGCAAGACAATACTGGTTTATTTGTACAAACACAATCGTCCACGGTGTCCAGGCCATTCATTCTTGTCATGTCAGGCTAGCCGTCATAACAGCATATCGAGGTATATCATGTCAGGTTTACTTGTCAAGAGTGCGCCTCGGCGGACCACTGTCGTGTTCATGGAACATATCAGAATTTACATGACATAAACATAAATGT
Source organism: Iris pallida (assembly GCA_029216955.1). Lineage (NCBI taxonomy): Eukaryota > Viridiplantae > Streptophyta > Magnoliopsida > Asparagales > Iridaceae > Iris > Iris pallida. Next base: position 6,180,526 of record JANAVB010001796.1, on the reverse strand, counting down.
AACATTTTAATATAATAATAATAATAATAATAATAATAAAAGAGGACAAGGGCTAAGGGAAGGGCCATGCGGCTAAGGAAATTGAGTTCCTACGGCTAGGAGAAACAGCTCATGCGGCTCGGGAAGGAAGGGGGCGCATGCGGCTGGAGAGAGATGCGGGCTTATGCGGCAAAAGCACAGGGCGCATGCGGCTGGAAAGACGCAAGCATATACAGTTGGAGAGGAACAAGCTCATGCGGTTGGGGAGGACTAAGCGCATGCGGCTGAAAGGACTGCGAGCTTATGCGGCTGCGAAGTGCGGGTCTCATGCGGCAAGAAAACATGGCGCTCATACGGCTGCGGGGAACAAGGCGCATGCGGCTAGAAGTCGAGCAGAGTTCATGCGGCTAAGGAAACTTGAGTCTATGCGGCTGGAAAGCAGAAGTTCATGCGATAAATAAAAACAAGGCATCCATGCGGCTAGAGACCAATAAGGCCATGCGGCTGAGTCATGCCAAGGCCTTATGCGGCCGCGGAGAAACGAGTTATATGCAGCTGGATAATTGAGTTCATGCGACAAATATTGCCATGCGGCTAAGAAAACATGCCGCATGAAAGTCCATGCGGTCAAGTACTGCTCTTCTTCCCCACTTGTCCGAGAAGAAGAGCCATGAAGTCCATGGCTTAAAAGCTCCATAACTCCTTTGTCCAAGGTCCAAATCCGGACTTCCATAGGTCAAAATGGGGCAGAATCAAATTCTCTACAACATGGAACCATCAAAACTTGATAATAACAAGGTTAAATAGATTAAAATCTAAAAAATCTGAAAATTACTACAAGCTTAGATCTACACAAATTTAACCATGGAAATTAGAAATGCTAAGTATTAAAGTGTCTTAGAATCTCGTGGAGAAGAAAATGGAACAATAAAACTTGAGTTCCTCCATGAAGCAAGCTGCACTTGCCTAGGCCTCTCTCTCTGGTAGGTGAAGAGAGTAATGGAGGAAGAAGAAGAGTTAATGAAAAGTAAAGAGGAGAGAGAGAAAAGGGGATGGGTTAATAAAGGAAAAGAGTGGGGGTAGGTGGGGTTGGTCCACAAGAAGAACCAAGCCAAGCCGAACCATGCAACCCGAACCGAACCAAGCAATAAGATACCACAATAAATCTTGAAATGAGACATGCAATATACGTACACGTATACCAAATACGTAATATGAACTACGGTCGTTACAATAGAGTCCGTCCAAAAGAATGGGTATGTATATATGAATCATGATTAATTAGGTAAAACAAATTAGTAAATTTTTAGAAAATTAGGATTAATATTTAAACATAAATACATTAATACCTCGTTACAAATGCTTAAATATCCCATGTAATCCTGAAAATATTTGTACTTCTTCCATATTTCATGAAGCTTTTTGTTGGATGGAGGTAACCTTGCTCTCTACATACACATCAATTAATACATTACGAAGGAAAAACAAACGAGAAAATTGTTAATGTATATGCATTGAAGAATAAAATGCTCACTCACCGTTATCCTTATTGGTAAAAACCATACATTAGCTTTATTGGAGGTTCTTTTCCGTTCCTCCGCGGTGAGAAGAGCAGAGACAAGGCCTACAATCTGAATAAATCATTAAAAATGTCAGCGATAGAATCGAAGTAAACATAGATGGCATCTAAGAAGAAATATACTATCTATACATACCCCATCTTTAATTATCGTTAAAGGAGCTAAGGACTTCATCTCAGCCCGAGACACATAGATTTTGTTGCAAGATGATATTATTTCTCTAAGAAAAGAAACGAATAAATTAGGAGAAAAAAGCTGTTGGAATTAAATCAAAACTCATATTACTTACTCTTCAGGTCTATCATCCGCAAAAATATAGTCGTAATAACTCGAAGAACCACTAGTAAACTTGCTAGGCTTCAAGGTTGAAGCTTTTGTTAAACTTTTCGATGGTGTGACCGGATCTAAATTTTCACGCATTCTTTTCGAAGAACTGCTAAAATCAGTTTCTTCTGTATGACACAATGCGAGAATTCGATCTATTACTTTATTATGATTCTGTAGCAGCACGTCCTCCTCATCGGAAGATTCAACGGAAACTATCTCCACATTATTAAATACTCCAGATGAAGATGCCTTCTTCAAAGCTGGAGATTCTTCAATCTTATCCAAACGCCGAGATAAATTCATTTGTTAAATTTCTATTGAACCAAGCTTAGAATTGATCGATGCAACTTGAGCTGAAATCGTTGACAGTTGTTCTTCAATCCTGCGCAACATACGCAAAATAAAGGTTTCATTTGGAGCTGGCAACCAATCTTCTACGTCTTCTACATTTCCCACGACACGAGTAGACATCTTGAGAACAAGAAAACTATTGTATTTCAGAAAACTATTCTATGTATTTCAGAATAAATAATAGTAATATGAAACAAGAAAACTATTGTATATATAGCAAGAGAGAGAAGTACAAAAAGTGAGAAAGATGGAAAGACAAATAAATTTCGAGACTAGCAAATAATCTACTAGCCGTTTTATTGAGGAGGGCTCGAGGAAGATTCTACTAGCCGTTTGAAAAGTACAAAGGTTATCATGATTAACAATTTGAGGAACTCTATAAGAGGTTTAATTCCGCTGGTACTCCTCATTGTTTGAGGAGGGCTCGACGAAGTCCGTCGCGAACCGGAACTTCTTCTTCTTTCCTTTTTTATCTCCGTTTCTTCTTCCACCACCACCACCATGGTCTGTAGCTTTATAACAAAAATATTAAATTGTTAGATGAAACAAAAAAACAAATTACGGAAAGATTACTAAATCAAAATCAAACAGAACACATATTCATAGAAAACATTAGATTAAAGATGAAAATATTACAGAAGCAACACCACAATTTTATAACAACTAAGCAGACTCTGCTAAGCAATAACTAAAATTAGGAATTGTGTCCTCCTTGGATTTAATTTACACAAAGAAGAGATTTGAGAGAATGAGCTTTTATCGGCTTCCTACCACTCTTCTTCCTCTGAATTCTTCCCTTACTATTATCCACATTGGCTACAGGAACTTCGTCCATGTCGTCGTCGTTGTCATCATCTAGATCGCCAGCAGCGGTGGTGTCGTCGTCTACATCGTCTACAGACCTGGACACATTGTGTCCTTCCTTTCCGACCGACACACAATTATTGTTATATATAGGTAGTTGCACAAAATATTAAATTATATGGACGAAAGAGAAAGTAAATATGAGTTAATTTAGGGTGTTCATTGAAAAAATTGTATTGAAGAATGATCTGCTATAGCAAGTTAACAAGAGGTCAAAAGTCAAAAACAACATTAAATGATGTCTCCTGCATTATTTAATCTGAATTTAATCTGAACCGTTGGATTAACATCCAACGGTCCAGATTTGGGATGTATCGATACATCCAAAAAGGGTGGATATATTGTATATATATATATATAAAAGAAAACTTGGTGGTGAAACTATTGAATTCCTAAAATACCCTTGAATATTTTATAAACATGATATTATTATGTCAACTTGCATGTCATTTATGTTTAAGAGTCAAAGCAATAAAGTTTGCATGCAAGTTTTCTTTTTTCATACAGCTTTTCATGTTCCCATGGTAAAAAAATTATATCATTACCATTTTTCAAAGATTATTATTCTCAATATTTATTCTACTATATAATAAGAAAACTTGGTGATGAAACTTTTGAAATCCTAAAATACCCTTAAGTATTTTATAAACATGATATTATTATGTCAACTTTCATGTCATTTCTGTTTAAGAATCAAAGCAATAAAGTTTGCATGCAATTTTTTTTCCATACAGCTTTTCATGTTCCAATGGTAAAAAAATTCTATCCTTACCATTTTTCAAATATTATTATTCTCAATAGAAAATAAAAATAAAATAAAATTTGTACTTTGAATCTCTTGGAATTGTAAAAAAAAAACACACAAAAATGAATAATCACATGAAAAAGACGAAAAGACGACAACTGACCTTATGATATTCTAATTAAAATATGTGCAAAGTACGTACATGTAGACTAGTATATATAATGTCAAAAGTTAAGCTTCACCGTAAAACTTTTTATTTTAAAAATACCCTTACATATATATTCCAATGCAAAAAATAATTTATTCTACTAAGGGTAGGTAGGTACTTACAAAATATGTCTTTTGGTATTCCAATGCATTGGTTTATTACATAAATGTCTTTTGCTATTTTCAAGTACATACAAAATTAATTAGAAGACAAGTAAAATATGTGCAACGCACATGCATATATATATTAGTAGATATATATTGGAAAATGATAATTGTATTATTTCAAGAGTCTAGTGCAATCAGGGGTTGGCCGTCACGCCCACCCTCCTCACATCGCCTACTATATTGTGTATAATTCCAGTATTGCTAGTACATAAACTATCATAAATCCTATTGTTCCGCTCTTTCTAGATATGTCATACCACTGATGCGACTCGGACACAAGCTTCTCTGAACCAGCTCAAACATTGCCCTCGAACCCCTCTGCAAGTTGCAATTAACTCTGCCAGACCCTGATCTTCACCCGTCTGCATGCCAAGTATGCTAGCCTGGGAATCCCACACACTCCAAGTAAATGTACACCGAAGTATAGATGCGATATGGATTCTGTAGCTTGTCCACAAAGAATACATCTCGGGTCTTCTACCTGCACCCCAAACCATAGCCGATATTTGGTAAGCAACTTACCCAGCAATGCCTCGTAGAGGCAGAGTTGCATCTTCCTTGGGATCTCCTTCATCCATACCATATATGCATGGACGAAGTCTTCATGTCGCACCCGGATACTCTTGTATACATCATATATATATATATATATATATATATATATATATATATATATATATATATATAAAAGGAGTGATCAGGATCCTCATTTTTATGTATCCCTAAATATTCCCATAATCATAGTAATCTCACTTTGTCCCGTGATTAAGAAGAAACGAAAAAGAAAAGAAAAATATTTGGGTATATATATATATATATATATATATATATATATATATATATAAAGAACCATGCTTTTATGGATCGGATGTTTTTTGACTTGTTTGGTACCAATTTGAAATCGAACGTTGTCGTTTGGTTTCTTTCAACAGCTAAAATTGCAAATAAAATATGTTTGTTTTTTATCTTTTGAAAATGGCAAAGGTCAAAGCACCATTTGCCTTTTACTATTACGACGAATTTGTAATCAGAACCAAAGTAACCCTTAGTCAATTAAAAAGCGGATTTTTTCATATAAAATAATATATTTATACGAAATTGCGTTGGGGGGGGGGGGATGACTTTGCGAAATTTCATGTGGGAGGATGACCCTCCAACTGAGTTGGCGGCTCAGCCAGCCCTCCAACTCAGTTGGCGGGTTGGGGGTCAGCCCTCCAACTCAGTTGGCGGGCGCTGTGCTGCGGTTTACCCAACCCGACGACCACCCCCCCTTGTTTTCCATTACTACCTCGTTTTTACCCCCCCATCTCCTATTTCTACCCCCCCCCCCCCCCCCCCCCCCCTCTCTTTCACTTTCACAGCAACAATTTTCCCCCTCTCCTCTCTTTCACAGAATAAACTCCCCCATCTTCTTACTCCTTCTCTCCCACATTTGCATATCAACTTGTAGCAGAAACGAGAAATCGTCTCCGGTGAAAGAAAAAAGTATGTTTTTTTTTACACTAGTAATATTTTTATGTTCTCATATTTATAGTAGTAGAAGTATTATAGATTTTGGTATTTTAATCATATTTATTATTATTTATTTGACAGATGGATGAAGAAAATGACGGTCTTATTCCAGGTGGGCCGACTACTGAAATTATTAAGAATGAACGAAAAAATCACATATGTTCTAAGATATTTAGTGGAGAGGTATGTTTGAATTTTTTTTTTATTTTTCATTAATATATTAAATATATTTAGTCAGAAATAAAATATTTAGTTAAATGTCCAAAAAATTTATTGTTAGTTTAGAAATTTTAATTTCTAATTTAGTTAAACTATCTATAGTTATTTGATCATGACCTGGAATTACGTACCCGAGAGCATGGGAACTGGAGGAAACAAAGAAGATATCGATCCTGGGACTTAAATCCCGCTCAAAAGGCTTTGATGCAGTCTTTTGGATTTCAATACTCAGATGAAATTAAGTTTCTCATCCATGACGTTCACCTTATCGTTAGTCTTGCTGAGCGCTGGTGGCCAGACCGCAATACTTTTCAGCTCCCAGCAGGCGAGATGACGATCACTTTATGTGATGTGGCAAACATATTAGGTTTGCCTATTACTGGTGATGCCATATACTTCGATCATACGACCTCTGCATCGGGACTGATCAGGAGATATCTCGGTGTTTTATCTCCGTCCGATATAGGTGGTAGCAGCTTTGTCAAATTAACATGGCTTCGTGGAAACTTCATGGATATAGATCGCACAATCGACGAGGAACACGTTGACGTAGATGATAGTCGGGTATGTATCTTAATTTAGAAGGCTTAATTATTTAGATTAGTAATATGTCTTTTTTCAGAATATTCGATCGCACTAATATGTCTTTTTCAGATTATTCGATGTACTAGAGCGTACTTGCTCTGTTTGTGTGGTGCTCTTCTATTTCCTGATGCATCGGGAGGTACGGTCAATGTTAGACTTCTACCATTCTTAGATGATTTGACAAAACCCACTGGTCATGCTTGGGGAGCTGCTGCCCTAGCATATCTCTACGCGATGTTGACCGAATTTGTGACTGGAACTAATCGCAAGAGTATTTGCGGATGTATTTCACTAATTCAGGTAAATCTCTAAGCGACTTTAGCATATCTTTATTTTAGTATATCTCTAATACCATATTTATCTATTATAGGTTTGGTCATACGAACATTTTCCTGTTGGTAGACCGGTAACTAGTATGACTAGTGATTACGGAGTATTTCCTGTTGCTATGCGATGGTCCACAGATGTAGTTGATCAACAGCACTGTACGTACAAGGCGGTGTCACTATATCGTGAACAATTTGATACATTGGAGTCTAGCGAGGTAAGGATTTAATTTATTTGATTACAAGTATCTAATTTGTTATAGTTATCATTAATACATGGTCGTTAATTAGGCGGAGACACTCACGAGACCCCGAGATGCCTCCAGTACGGTCTCGTCTCCCCCCGGACTATCCAACAGCTATTGTAAGGCGGAGACACTCATGTCGCCGTAGAAGGGATGGGGGAGTAGAGATTCCTGGAGAAGAGGTTCCTGAAGAAGAGGTCCCGGCAGAAGATGTTCCTGAAGAGGGATCGACGCGGCAGTACTATGGAGGGGCGCCTACTCAGCACTACTATGGGGAGGGATCGACTCAGCAGTACTATGGAGGGGCGCCTAGTCAGTAGTACTATGGCGAGGGATCGACTCAGCAGTACTATGGGGAGGGATCGACTCAGCACTACTATGGCGAGGGATCGACTCAGCAGTACTATGGGGAGGGATCGACTCAGCAGTACTACCAGGATCTGGAATACTACACACAGTTAATTTCTACCCCATCAGCCCCACAACCTACCCAGCCGACCCAGACTCAGGCGGAGGAGGATACAGCTGGTCGAAGAGGTCGACTAGGCCTAAGAGACGCGGTACGAAGAGATTATAGACGCCTTGATCGGGGGTCTCCGTAGATTTGCATCCATGATGTAAGACAAGTTTTATTGTAATATTCAATGTTTAATCCATGATGTAAGACAAGTTTTATTGTAATATTCAATGCTTTTAATCTATCTAGTACATCTTCTTTATTTCTAAACTTGCAAGTAAGCTGACTAGTACATATTTCAATGTTCAATCACTCTCTTGGCTGACTAGTACATCTCCTTCGATTGTGTCCCATTGCACCACAATTACTGCAACGTAGTTCTCTTGTCGACGGTTCATGGGCCTTGATGCGATTCTTCTTTGGTCTGCCGGCTTTACGTCGTATGGCTGGTACTCCGATTTCTCCTCTTACCAAGGCAGCTTGAATCTGGTAGGGAACTGGAATTGGTTCCATCTTTGCTGTGTATACACTTCTCAAGTTCGAGGTAGAAAACAGAGCATGATAATAACTTTCAATGTTATAGTTACAATATCTACACACAAAACATACATGTATACACGGTATATAAGTATGGTACCATCTCCCACATGTACAAGACCTAACGTCTAATCGTACAATGTATGTTCTACTTGTTGCACGATCTATTAATTCGTATGTGTAACTATCAATACCTAATAGTTCTAGATGATTCTTTTCTCTGCTAATGCGATTCATAGTTTTCAACATCTTCGGACAGAAATCGGTGTCTATATTCTCAGCATTGTTTCTATTCTTGTCATGAAGTGTTATAATTTTTGCTCTAATGCCGTCGAGGAGTGTTGTTATTGGTTTGTCGCGTAATCTCTTAATCCAATTGTTAAAACATTCAGCAAGATTGGAAGTATTAATTTCAATTAAATCATCACTATTTCCGTCGTTATCATCATCATCATCGTCAGATTCGCTTGATGAATGGTTTTCTTCAAAAGATGGGACAATTTGTCGGGAAGAACTGGCACCAGCAAAATAATTCATGGGTTGACTATTTCTATTATCAAGTGTCGTGGATATTTGAATAACAAAAATATTTATATATCGTGATTGTGAATTAATCTCAAACAAAAAATTCCATGCTTCATCGCCATCTACTATAAAACATCTAGAATTAAAAACAGATTTTATAATAAATTCGTACCGAATAGAACAACGTTCAATAATTAGATTACGTAAAATTTCAAAACTACTATTAATAAAAGTTGAAAAAACTTGGGTTTCCCCTCCTTCATAATCTAACCCATTCAAGTTACCTCCGTGCGAACACACTATTCTTACGCTGCTACGATCCATGAAGCCTTGTAGAAAAAAGATTGTAGGAGTCTTGTAGGCTTGTAGGACCTTCACAGGAGAGAAATATTTGCAGGCAGAAGGATGAAGCTTGTAGGACCTTCACTTCACAGGAGAGAAATATTTGCAGGCAGAAGGATGAAGCTTGTAGGACCTTCACAGGAGAGAAATATTTGCAGGAGAGAAATATTTGCAGGAGAGAAATGTTCTCAGATTTGGTGAGGATGAGAGAACAATTGGGCTGCTTATGTAGGAGAAGCTGGCCGAACGTTGGAGAAACGGGCTATAACCCTCCAACTGAGTTGGCGAGCTGTTGCTCGTTGGGTGGTGGGACCCACTCCAAGCCGCCAACTCAATTGGAGGGTCGGAGCTGCCCCCTGGCCCGCCAACTGAGTTGGAGGGCTGGTCACTTCTGTGACACAACCCGCCAACTCAGTTGGAGGGTTGTCCCTTTTTTTGCAATTTTGTAAATTCATCCCCCCCACCCGCAAATTCCGCATATTTTGTTACTGTATATGAAAAAATCCGATTAAAAAGCATGTCCATATAAAAGCCTACTCAAGAAAATATGTGTATATAAAATTAAGAATACTAAGATGGAAGAGTAGCAATACCATAAAAGAATAAAAAATAATCATATTGGAGAGAAGTTTTAGGTTTGACCAATTGACGAATGACACACCTATGATAAGGAAATAAAATATGTCAAAGGAATTACTAAAACTATGGGTGGAAACTTCAAGAATTAACATTAATATAATTTGAGAAAATTTCACTATCATTCCAATTTTTTTACCCATATTCAAGGTGCACCCCATTGCTTTACCATAAAGTACGAACCCCCCTCCTCACCCACTTTGGACGGAAACTGTCCATAGATGACGGTCAACCTCATTGACCGACATTTTTGGACAAAAATAGCCTCATCTTCTCTCTCCCCAAATCCAAACTCTAATCCCTAATTCCTACTTCACCAACACCACCATCACCTTCACCAACACCACCATCACACCGCCGGCGCCCCCGCGCCCCCGCTCCGTCCCCTCCCCCGTCTTCTTCCCCGCAGCAACGGCGACGGTGGGGACGGGGCTGTTGTGGGAGGAGGAGGATTAGAGATTAGGGTTTGGGAAGAGAGAAGACGAGAGTATTTTCGTCAAAAATTGTTGGTCAAAGGGGATGACCGTCAGCAATGGACGATTTCCGTCAAAAGTAGGGAGAGGCGGGGGGGGGGGGGGGGGGGGGGGGGGGGGGGGGGGGGGGGGAGGAGGGGGTTTGGCTTCCTGCTTTGTGGTAAAGAGTGGAGTGCACCTTGAATATGGTTAAGAAAAAAAGTGGAGTGCTAGTCAAAAAATTTCATATATTTTTTGGTTTAATTGCAACTTGATACCCTCAACTATTTCAGTTTTTCAACTTGATACCCTAAACTTCTTTACTCGACAAATTGATACCATCAACTATTTAATATTTACAATAGATACCCAAAATTTTAAAAATGACAAAACTACCAATTCCTTCTCATTCTAACACCCTCTCTCTCTCCCCCTCCCCCCCCCCCCCCCCTTCCCCCCCCCCCCCCCCCCAAAACACCCCGCCCCTCTCCGACCATCCCACTATCCCCTTCCTGCCCCACCCCGCTCCCCCATGCCAATTGCACCACCGTCCCCCTCTTTCACGGTGCGCGCACAGCCGGAGAGACGGGACCACGAAAAGAGAAGGGGGGGGGGGGAGGGGGTTGGCCTGGGCAGCGGGGATGGGGGAGGTATGGGTGGTCGGAGAGGGCCAGGAGGGGATAGGGATGGCCGGAGGGGTGCGCAGGAGAGGAGAAGGGGGGGGGGGGGGGGGGGGGGGGGGGGATGCTGTAGTGAAGACAAAGAGTATTTTTGTCAAAAAAAAATTTTATGATATCAAGTTGTTACAAAAAATATATTTAGGTTTTCAAACTAAAAAAACTTGTATAGTTTAAGGTATCAAGTTACGATTAAGCCATAATTTTTTGTTAATGTTCGGTGAGCATTAGGTGGGAAGGCATTACGAGCGAACTCCCTTAACCTTAAGGAGACTTTCCTTTGACAACTTTCCAGAGTGCATTCTTCCTTGCTGAAGAGAGTGTCAAACTTGCATACAGCCATTCCAACAAAACAGCACAAGCTAACGATACATCAGATACCAATGACCTGTTAACTAGTGTAAATAAATAGGCTAACTACATAGACGACCGAACTCAACTGGCTCTTGTAGTCAAAGAGAAATGGTATAACCTCCTTGGCTAGACGGACTATCTCGAAATCGAACCGCAAAAAAAATGTAAACAAAAAATGAGAGCAATGGACTCAAATGACATGCAACACACCATACAACAAGTTGCGTGCATTATGCCGGACAACACAAAAGAGAGAGTTGTTAAGCCCTTCCGCCTCCACTAGCACATTATGTGATAGTGCTTTACGCACCAGATGCACCTATCTATTATCCTACCAAAGACTACCCTCTCCCCTAACCAAAGACTATTATCCTACCATCTCACAAACTATCTTGTTTATGCCCGCCCCAATTTACGCCCGCCACAATTTTCCTGTTTTCTTCCTACTCCCCGACCCTCTCGATGATCATCTTGAAAGCAACATCACTCTGCAACTCATGCCTATATGATTCCAATATCAGCTTTTCCTAGAGGTCTCCCTTGAGTATTTATCCATGACCTATGTGCAGCATACAGAACATACATTCTAACATAAGGACTACACCTGCCATTCTGAATCCAAAAAATTTCCCGATCACAAGCGACCTTACACAATTTGGGGAAGAATGAAATACAACTTCATTTGGAAAAAAAACATACTCAGTAACATCAACGAACACTCGAAAACAACAATAGACAAGCCAACTCTTATGGACTGAAATGTAAGCAAAGCAACAATCTGCAACTAAGTATAATATAAGGACAACAACATTGGACCGTGGTCTTGGATCATCCGCGACATGTCAACATCTCATTGGCAGGTCAATAGGTGGCAGGACCAAGCAAATATGGGGAACAAATAAGATGCTAACACATGGCCTACAGTCACGGTTTCTGGTCCAAGAAACCAGGCCAAATAGCATTCTCCATATTATAATGGGTCACTCTCAAAATTCAAAAGCCAGTATCAGAGCAACAAACTGAAAGTATTACTAATTGCAGCAGGCTGCATACAAAAGCCAAAAAGAAGAAAAAAGGAAGGTAAGAATGATCCTTCAGAAGAAAAGCCGTGCCAATCCCGTAACATGCCAGGGACCATAGTACTAGGTATTCAAAACTCCAAAATAGAACACTAGTAATCGTCTCTGATCACCATAGCTGATCATCTTTTTTTCCTCCCCTGGAGAAAACCCATAGATAACTTTAGTAACTGATCATAAATAAAGTAGTTGAAAAACTAGCCATGGTGAACAATAAAAGGATCTTATCATTGGAAGTTTATAATATCCAGTGCCTTGTGTTTGTAGTATACTAGCTACTGTAGTATAAATATTTATGGAAATCTTTGTACTTGAGAATTTAATCTTTTAACATTCTATTACAGCCATTCACAAGGATCCTTATTAAGTTAGAGCCATTGGCTGAAAGCTCCAGTGTTTTCTTTTGCAACTTTCAAATTACACCACTCGGGTCCCGTGCTCCAGCCAATTGTGCTGAACTGTCGATGCTTGGCACATAAAGTAGTTGATTTTTATGGTAACTATCAAAGAGGAAGTAAACCACATCATCAACAGAATGGGTAAAAGTTGATGCTTGGCACAGAATGCTCCTATTGCTATTACAATTTTTCCTTTTTTTGGAGCTTTTCCTCAAAGACAGAATTGGTTGAAGTCAGCAAACTTCTATTAACTGTCACAGAAAATCTACAAGCATGAAATAGACCAAGGAAAAAGGAAAAAAAATTATCTCATTGTCTGTAACCATCACAATTTAAGCTGAGATGGTTGTTTTTGCTACTACAGTGATTAAAATTTATGTTGACTAAACAAATTCAAATTTGCTATTTAGAAATCTGCCCTAATTATAATGTGAAATTTAAGAAAGATGAAGTAAAGATGGCACAACATTTGGGTAAAAATCATGCATGTAAACATACAGCAAAAACAATTATCATGAGAAAAGTGAATATGTTTTTTAGTTAATTCGGTACTGATGTGTATCACTATTCCAGAAATAAAGGTAAAACCCAATGTTTGGCCCACAAGAAATGTTATGCTTCAAATACTCCATCTTGAGAACTAAACCTCAGTATTTTTTTTCGAAACCGATAACACCAAACTACCAAACCAACTGGTTCAACTCCCTGCATAGGAAGCATAGGCTGGGAAAAGCCCATTAAACTACAGAAAATGACAAGTCACTGCTGCAACACGCATTGCATTGTTCCAAAGCTATATTGCACAAATACATACACAGTTAAGGACATGATAGTGACAAGGACATTTCCAAATAGGTAAAATAAGTTGTCACCTATGTAGCACGAATACTGACAGATACGGGTACAGACGATAAATGCACATTTATCCGTGTCCCTGCAACATAGTTGCAAAATAATTGGATTTGGTTTATAATCCAAGAATAAGGAAAGCAACTAAAAGCATATGAAGAATCGTAAGAGTAAAAAGAACTAACAAGGAAATGCTTCCCCACGCACAAGGGGCAAGACACTCTGGAGACTAAATCTAAACCAAAAGGAACTAGTAGAATTGAAATATAATTCCAAAGTGTAGCAACACATTTTATCTTTTATTATTATCATCATCCTAGTCTTCACCCATCATAATGCATTCCGCTATGGAGCATAAGAAAGCTCCATACAGGATTTTGACAGTTTCATGACCGCCAGTCGACTTTGACATCAACCCTCTAAGTTGCTACCAAATTCCTAGTCTAGGTAGCTATGAGCATAAGGTTCATGCCATAAAACCTAGGTGGACAATTGGCAAGTAGGTAAACATACCTTTTGGATTGCACTTAAGCTCATGCAATCAAGGAGCACCCTCCATGTTCCCCTAGACTTAATAAAGAGTCCAGACGAAGAGGCAAGATGGTACAATTATTTACCTATGGCATATAAATTATTTCCATAACCAAACTATGAGTGAATTCACTTCAAGAAGATGAAAAGATTTAAATGGTTGATTTGTTTCCATACCAAAAAAAAGATGGACATTGCTTGAGCAGATGGCAAAAAAAGGTTGAAATTTGAAAGGTCCCAATTTGAAGGTATGATGCTCATAATTAATTAATTATGACTAAGGCCTAATTGGTTCAATAAAGCAGAGTAATCGAATCCAACAAATGATAACAAGAAGCATGTGTAATCTTTTGGAGTAAATGACTTACTGTGCCCACATAATCATCCATACTTGACTGCTTCTTTCTCTTGAAAGAGGTTAGTGCAGGAATCTCCGTAGCTTGTGACTTTGTCACGGACCGCTTTGTTGGTGTCAGATTCTACAACCAAAAATAGTATGAACATGTGCATAGTAGGAAAAATCCAAAAGGATAAATACACTGCAACTACCATACAGTCAATAGCATACATCTATAACCAATACAAAACCATGTAGATTATTTAGACAAAAAAGACGGGTGACTTTTGGGAGGGGAAAAAAACATCTAGTATCTAACTTGAATTTGTGAAGGCAGAGAAATCCTAAACAAAATGATCATTAAATCTCTATTTATATAACCACACTAAACCGATATGTAAATTCCTAAATATTGAAATTAGTCACCCTGATACTTTGAAAGGACACAAAAAAAGGTTAAGTGCACTGCATTTGAAATATATAAAAGACGAACCTTTGCATGCTTCTTATCCTTCCGAGCTAGTCTCTCACGCTCATCATATTCTTGATTTTCTTTCTCCACCAACCGGATGAGAGTGTCGCAACGCCTAGCTAGTTCTTGGGTTGTGCGGGACTTCACAAACCAGTCAAATCGAAACAAGGGTGACATGCGGAAAGCTGCTTTCAGCTCATCCCAGTTTCCATAACCAAGCTTATGGACCATGCACAACTGAAAATAGTGGTCCAACATAGTAAGGCATGCAAAACTAAGCAACTGAAGATAGTAATACTAGGAGTCAGAACAGTAACAATTACAGCATATATTAAGATAAATAGCACACCATGAAACGGTCACATTCTTCATTGTAAAGCTTTCCTTTGTTCTGACCATACTGAATCTTCAACTCTAACCATGGATTTTTATAGCGATCTAGCTTTTTTCCTATGGCTTTCATTATCTCATCTTTCCGGGAAATTCTAGCCTCTCCTCTTTCAATGTTCTTGATTATTCGATCATAGTCTGAAGGAAACAAGGTGACAAAAAACTATTCAGGGAAGTGACTAACAAGATCCACAATCACAATGGTTAATCATGTGACTGCAGTTACGCATAATAATATCATACATAAAGATGTTCACTAAAAAACAGAATGTGCATAACATACCACTCAGCTCCTTGTATCTTTCTCTGAAAACTTTAGCATATCTTTCAACCTCCTCTTCCGTTTTCCCCTCCATCTCAGAAGCAATACTTTTCATGTCTTTACGACCATACTTTTCACATGCTCGAATGAATGTATTAAAGTCTCTCCTTGTCCATGATGAGAAACCCTAGAAAATTGAGAGGGAAATTAGAAGCCAGCCACGAGATTCAGTAATTTTGACAAGGTGGAATATCTCACCTCCTCCAATAACTGTTCCTTCTCTTCTTGTTCCTCCGCAGTCAAGGGGTCCCCCATGTCTAAGTCAGTACAACTATGAGGATTATTGCTAAAATCAAATTAAGTATGGAATATCTTCAAAATGGATATATTACCTTCAGACTCATCATCGTCAATTGTATCTTTAGATTGATTCTTCTGATGTGTTTGCTGAACAAGATTGAAAGAAGAAAAGTAACAACTTGCAGTTAGTATATATTTATAAAGAAAACTTTGCATCACAGAATCAAGCAAGATTTACTAGGTCAGCATTCCAGCTAAAGTTAACATTGTTGCTTTACATTCGGATATGAGATGCACCTTCTCCATGTTTGCATTTTGACATTATCAGACTATCAATTTTGTTTTTGACCAGTTAAATTAATAACAAATGAATTGGAAAGAGCAGCCGAAAAGATGCATATATCCCTCCATTTAGTCTTAAAAGAAAACTCATATATACCACAGAAACTAGAAGTGTTATGTTTTTTACTTGAAAAAAATGGGTGATCGAAGGACCTTAGATGCTTGATGTGGACTGGAAAACAGAGTAGTACTTTAAGAAGCAGTCGTAGAAAGATGAACAAGTTAGCACGTACCATGAGATGCCGCACTTCTTTCTCATACAACTCATTTAGTCTCTGTGTGTTAAAAAACTGGAAGTCATGCCTGAAAAAGAGCACAAATTGTTCATGTGATCATAGAGCCATAAAATGCATTAAGTAATCGAGATTCATATGAAACATTCAAAGAATATTGAACTCTTTTACATGTTATTAAATATGTTGGAGAAAAAAAAATTAACAAAAAGGAATTTACAGATGAGGCATGCGGGGAATTCGCGGCTCCCTTGCTTTTGCAGGAGCACCTTGGCGCAGTGTTTGCTTGAAATAATCAGATTCTGAATAGCTGAACATGATCAGAGAAAGGTTATATTCAACAACATAATAAGAAAAAAACAAGTATAACATTGCAACATAAAATGTAAACTTACTTCCGCTTTCGTTCTCTTCTGGGAGGTTCAATCCAGTTTTCACTGACAATTTTCTTGAAATCAGCCTTATTCTCATCCTTCAAACAAGCAAACGGTTGAATAATGAATGCTGAAATGGTATAGATAACATACTCAACAGCCACTGTATACATAACATCATTCTTACCTTATCATCATCGAAGTCATATAACTCGGCATCTGCAACAAATATTTGAATTATTATGGAGCTAACATATGCCATTTATGACGGAAAAAGTGCACATAAAGAAAAGGTCCATACTGTCGTCCATTTTAAATTTGATAGCATCTTCGGTAAATTTCTTCATCTTTGCATCAAGTTCAGCTGTTGCCTCTTCTCCTTTAGCTATTATCCGGTCAATATCCTCATCTGTTATTGTACTGTCTTTGGAACTGAAAACCATTTCAGCACCAAATCTCACCATTTGCAACAATTCATCCTTATTAACAGCTGCATCGAAGACAACATAGAGGCATGACATACAGAAATCACTAGATTGCTTGTAACAATCTGACAAAGCTTTATTTAAAACGCATACTCTTCTGCTCGGCCAAGCGACCTTGCTGAATCACTAAAGCATCAAGAGCAAGCTTCTTATAAGCCCTCTCAATTACTTTTTCCTCAATGGTGTACTGCAGTTTGGTTGAAAATACAGACAAGTTACAACACATTCAACATTCAAATTGGTGATAATGTTTTAACAAAGCTAAAGCTAAACCTCAGTACAAAACCGGAACACTTGAACTTCTTTCTTTTGGCCGATTCTATGGGCACGATCTTGTGCTTGTAGATCAACCTGCGGGTTCCTGCATATGACAAAATAGAGATGAGGAAAAAAGAAACTGGAATTAGAGATTAAAACATAGTTAAAGGAATAAAATCCCACCAATCACTGTCATAAAGGATGACGACATCGGCAGTGGCAAGATTAATCCCTAGGCCCCCTGCTCTTGTTGACAGCAAGAAAATGAACTTCTGACTTCCAGGCTGATTGAAGGCTTCAATGGAAGCATCACGATCTTCGCCACCAGTATTCCCATCAATACGGCAATATTGATATCCACGAAATATTGAATAGTCTTCCAAGATATCTAGCAGCCTGGTCATCTGCAACGTAAACATGCAATATTGTATTCAGTAGTTTAAGAATAAACTGGTGCTCTATAAATTGGATAAAATGTAAAACAATAAAGAACAAAGATTTGAAATTAAGGCATTATTAGAAGATTCAGAAACGTAACAAAATGACCACACTTTACTAAATAGCAAATCAGTTCAGAAAACATGAAAAAGAAATCTTAAGTTCATGGACATATTAGTAGTCCCAATAATGAAGTCTTCTGAGTTGGGATATTTAAAATGTTATTCAAATAGGTAATATAATGAATGCGGACCTGTGAGAATATAAGAACCCTTGAATCCCTCTCCTTGAGCTTGGGAAGCAATTTATCTAAAAGAACCATTTTTCCTGCACAAATATTATTACAGCCATAGAGCATATGTAAGTAACAAAAACGTAGCACAAGAAAAAAAAAACATGTTCAATCTACCTGCACTCGTGATTAGATGGTCTCCAGTAGTGTAAGGTGGGCCAGGCTCAGCGCCTTGGAACAAATATGGATGGTTACAACATTTGCGCAGCTGCATGGCAATGTTTAAAAGACGCTTTCGGTCCCCACCAGCATTTACAACTTCAAAATCTTTTTGAAGTAGAGCACGGTAATACTGCTTCTGCATTTGGGACAGTCCTACTTTAAGTATAGTTTCCTTTTTCGGAGGCAAGCCCTTCTCCACATCAGATTTAAGCCTACGAAGAAGAAACGGGCGAAGAACCTACAAGGAGAACATAACACTTCATTAGAAGATGATTACAAATTTAATTTAAGAACAGAACAGAAAGTTGGTATACTAATAGCTTCAAATCACCTTGTGTAGCTGTTGAACAACCTCTTGTTGATCATTCTCCCCGGATATTTGAAACCATTCATCAAAGGTTTCAGCTGAACTAAATATCTCAGGAAGTAAAAAGTTAAGAAGAGACCATAGCTCATGAAGATTGTTCTGAAAATTACCAAAAATGTCATTAATAAACTTTATGTATAAGAGAACATTATTTAAATGACTACTGCAATCTGGCTTTAAATGAATTTACCAGAAAGTGACAATTTTTTGATAAAGGAAAAGGATAAGATAGGGGATGGACTTAAAGTGCATAGGTCCAAATTTCTCAAAAACCGTATGAAAGAATCTAAATAAAGGTACAACACGATGCTTTTTCCAAGGATGATGACAAAGACGATGAGCAACCCTCCTGTGCTATACCTTCACCCCAAATTCCAATGAAGCAGTTACTAATTAGAGATTCAAGGGAAGCAATCAGAGAAATGTGGCCACCTTGACTGTGACAGTTTTCACGACCGGAGACATGCCACAGTCAGGAACGTGTCGTAGAATGCTAGACAACAGCTCTCATCCATCTGCTATCTCAACAGCTCGGGGTGAAGGGTTCTTTATCATATGCATAAATCAGCTCTCCTATTTCATTCACTATTGTAAAAATCCCTATCACTGCATCAAACTCTAGAGTGTTGGTAATATTTGAGGGTTATATATTTACATTATTCAACACGCCCTTGCAGGTCGAAGACCCATTTTATGGATTGGGAGCTAGATTCACTGTGGTATTTTTTGTAAAATCTGCTTAAAATGAGTGCCACAGAGATTGAACATGGGTTACTCTGATACCATGTTAAATGGAGTGATAATGGATGATTCAAAACTTGAGTGATATTCCACTATATAGAAGGTTTTAAATATCCAACTATATATCTGTACTGATTTTAAACAGATTGATACCTCCATTGGTATTCCACCATATATAGAAGGTTTTAAATGAAATGACAACAAATGATTCAAAAATGGTGTTAAAAGACTAGAATAGGTTTACAAGTAGAACATCACATCAGCATCCAAGCCTTCTACTGACATAATGGAGTCTAAGATGGAGCAAAGCTATACATAGCTGAGTTATTATCTTGACTCATTTGTCATCAACCTGCCACCAATTCTTTGTACCGGTGCAAAATTCCAACAAAGTAGTTATGGACAAGCAAGAAACTTGCCACAAAACCTACAAGGCTAGTTATAAGGTAGGCATCTGACACAAAACTTGGAAGAACTCGTCCTAAAACCTAGATGTTAAGAGGAGAGAGTCCAAGATTATATTAAGCCATATCGAGTTTCCCATATAAGGGATGCATGACTATAGGATCGTAATAATCTACCACTTTCCGAAGTCCCGACATCCACGCAGGTTGATTTTATACTAGACTTCTAGTCCCAGGCGAACCTTGCTATGTCGACATCACCATCCGTATCACACAATTGCAACCAGAAGGCATGGTGTAGGCTCTAATACCACTTAATACGAACCTTAGGAGAACTCATCCTAAAAGCTAGTGGGACTAGGATTGTAACAATATTATATCAGTCCACATCAAATTTCTCATATAACCAATCCTTCACTAAACATCCAATTAACCCTAGACAAGGAGTATTAACAAAGAGTCAAAGTTACATTATGCTATATGGCATTGCATTCATCTCTATGATACAAGCCAAGTGGCCAAAAAAATAGAAAAATCATTCTCACACTGCAAAAAAGAACATCATTCTCACGCCCGTAGAACATTATAGATACCTCCCATTTCTCATTAAAAGGATCAGAAGTCACACTTTTCTCCATTACATTAAGGACCTCTATACTTGATTTATCCTTAAAGGTTCCATAAATATTATTTGGTATCTTTATCCCACTCCCATAAATATCTACCTTTAGCTGTCATTTCTTACTAAACGGGTCATGTGTCACACTCCTTTCCTTACAAAAGGGGGTTAGTTATATTTGATCTTATCCTTAAAGGTGTCTCATAAATATTATTTGGTGGCTTGAAGAAATTAGGATAATAGATATAGGAAATAAAAATGTAAAACCATTTACTTTTAGATTATCATGTTTACTTGCAAGGATTTGGAATCCAGCAATTCTATTAACCATGTTTTTGTTTTGCCATATATAGCTATTTCTCGGGTCATGCACACTCTCAAAAACATAATACTTCCTCCTCCTCCCCGTCACATAAACAAACAAGAATACACCCTGTGTGCAATTAAGCTAGTTACACAACATTTTTAACCAATGGATTAACAAGATCTTTTGAGCTGGTTTTGAGAAGATTTATTATGATAATTAACTAACAAGTTAGAAAAATATATATAAGGTTAAGACTGTCTTTTATATTATTCTCAAAAGCTCTCAAAATTGAAGGGATCACCGGTCTGACCGACTGACTGACCTAGTGGACGTAGTGGAACGGAAATGTTCTCAAAATTGAAGGAAGCACCGGTTTATTTCATTGCTACTTCCTCCTCAAGGGCTTTCACTAATCTCAACTACTTACCAACAAGGAGTAATTAAGTCACCTATGACATATATTGTCTGTGTCCATGTGTACCCCTCCCGCACCAACCTCTGACATTTTCCAAAGCTCTCAAAGGGCCACAAACACACTCGACCATTGATATTGTTGGCAATTATGTCTTCCCTCAGCCCGGAGTGCATGATTGAAAAGTATTGTGCATGCACAAGTTCTTGATTCCTATGCATGGAGTAATTTTCTTCGCTGATAATGTTTCCAATTTTAAGTTCTTGAATGTTTGATTGTCATGTGAAACGTTGGTCATATGTATAACTTTCTTTGGACTTCTTCCTTGATTCAACCACATTCCATTTCAAATCTTTATAAAATAATCAAGATATATGAATATTCACTTTTGTACATATTATTATGTATGTATTATTAGAGACTAATTTTTCATAAACAATCTTGATCAAACTATCAAACGGTCGATCCATAAATTTGTGATAAAGGCTTTTTCTTGTTGTAACCTTGATTAAAAAAATCCATTTATGTGCAAGTGTAGCATTAAATCAATGACTTTGCCATTTTGCAATGACAAAAAAACAATCTTATCCAAAATCGGGGAATCAGTGGACAATGTTTTTCATTGGATTGCAATGTGTTTTGATTGGATTGCAATGGAAGTTGGGAAGTCAATGGTGGTTGTGTTTCCATTGGAGGTCACAATGGTGGTCAGGAAGTGGCAGTGTGGTTCCCAGTGGAGGTCTTGTCAAAGGCTAATGCTTCATGTGGTTTTCAGTGAGGCCGCAATGGAGGTTCATAAGTCGGTTGGCTGTTTTGGCTTTCAATGGAAGTCAGAAAGTTGAGGGTCGAGTTTCCTATAGAGATTGCAATGGATATTGTGAAGGCGACTATGGGTATCCGGTGGAGCTCTTGTAGAAATTTACTTAAGAGGAGAAATTTTGAAAGTTTAAGGTGCATCGAATTTTCTTCTTAATTGGTACTTATGTCTTATAGTCATTTAATCTTCTTCCTATTATTAACTAATAACTATCATGGTAAATCTTTTGTGAATCATCTCAAATATATTTTTTTAATCCAATGGTTAGCAGTGTGTAACTAGCTTAGTTAGGCACAAGGTGCTCTCTCTCTCTCTCTCTCTCTCTCTCTCTCTCTCTCTCTCTCTCTCTCTCTCTCTCTCTCTCTCTCTCTATATATATATATATATATATATATATATATATATATATAGGAAATTTTATATTTGGATCAAATTGCTAAAAACAACCATGAATATAGACATCCAATGATCTTCATCCAATGATCTTGGGACAGAATCTGAACTAACAAGTAATAAGCTAAAGCCCACTCACCACTATGAACTTTGAGCTTGTAAACTAAATCTCAAGTAAATGGCTCCATGGATCAAGTTAGCTCATACAATTTTGAGCTTATATGAAGCAAGATTGAGCTCATGAGTACGGTCAGGTCAAATAGAGCTAAAACTAGGGCACTCCTGGTATGAAAATAAATGGAATCCATCCTGTCCTACAACAATTATAGACAAGGTCAAACAACACCAGTTCAACCAAGCTTAGCTCATTTCCTTTCCCCAGCTACCCATGATCCTTTGGTACAGATTTATCAGGACACAACATAATGGCCAGTGCAAGTCTAAACTGACAGTTTGTAATTGACCAAGAAACATGTCGATCTGGAGAGGTACAGATTGGAGAAACATAATGGCCAGTGCAAGTCTAAACTGACAGTTTGTAATTGACCAAGAAACATGTCGATCTGGAGAGGTACAGATTGGAGAACTAAGAAACGTTTACACCATACCTACCACCGATCCTCTAGAAGTACACAAGTCATCAGGATAAGTGACCTGATTGTCAGTTCAAGTCTAATTGACACAGTAATTTATTGGCAAACCAAGAAACATGTAGATACATTAGACCAAAAATGTGTCTTTAATGAATAACAACTTCCAGAATAAAGCAAGCTCGTACAAGAACATGAGAAGGACATCACAAATTACAAAAGTACCTGAAGCGGGGTTCCCGTAATAAGAAGACGATAATTGGTATTATAAATTCTCATTGTTTTGGATAGGAGAGAATTCTCATTTTTTATCCTATGGGCCTCGTCAATTATAACATAGCGCCAACTGAAGCGCTTTAAGGTAGTTTTCTCTTTAATGGCCATCTCAAAACTTGTCACACAAACATCAAATTTCCCTGCAACTAATAGGTTCTCCCTGATGTGTTTCTGCAAGATATGAAACAATCATAATATATGCTCCATTTCACCACTTAAGAAAACATAAGTAAATTAGAATGAAAAGAGAGGTCACACTTACTAACCCTTTCATCTTGATTCCCTAAAAGCTTAATTGCACGCAAAATAGGACAGAAGCGCCGAATTTCATTCATCCAGTTGCCAAGTGTGGACTTTGGTGCTACAACCATATGGGGCCCAGTTATTCCTCTGAACTCATGCAGATAAGCCAGCAATGAGATTGTTTGCAATGTTTTACCAAGACCCTAGATAAGAAATTACAGTCAAAATCGACAACAATAAGTCCACTCAAGATGCTGTGATAAAAGCAACAAGTTCCGATTGCTGCCTCCACAAGGAACAAACGACCACAAGAAAAATAAGTAGAATAATTTAGATTAGAAGAAATCACAGCATATTAGAACACACCATCTCATCAGCAAGAATCCCATTGATGCCATTTTCATATAACCGAATCATCCAATTCAATCCAGCAAGTTGATAATCTCTCATTTTCCCTTGTATACCTGCATAAAGAAAACATAAGAACAGCAGGCACTACTACTGATGAGTATGCCCTCTTCAATTTTTCAGTCGTAGGTAGAGAGACTTTTTTTCAGTTCATAAATAAACGTACATATTTACGGAAGAATGTTTCCGATAGGCATAATTCAAGTTGAGCATTAAATTCAAAACCGTGAAAGGTAAACCTCAAAGTCCTGATGGTTACCAAAATTACAAACAGTTGCTCAGACTGTATCATGTTACGGATAACAAAGGTTTCTAAGGCATGCCGTCATGAATATTCCCATCACAGAACCTACAAGAATACATGTCAACATAAAATATATGCAGTTCCTTCCAACTAATACAGAACTTCCAAAATCACTTTCAAAAGAAAAGGAAAAATCTACCAACTAATGAACTTTGCTAAGACACTTGTGTATGACTGTATGGGAAAGAAACCAACTGTAAGAAAGAACGTGTATTTATATATCCTATCATGTGCAACCTAACACTCAAAACCGTGACTACTACTAGAAAACCAAACAAAAGGTCCAAATCCCTACTCTAAACATGCTATTCGCTTATGTTTTAAAACAGGGGACCATTTAAGTGGGAAAAAAACAGAGTGTCCAACAACTTACACGCTGCCAAGGGATTAAGGGTCTCAGCTGCTTTGAAATGCTAGCAGCTTGAGAATCTTGATGGACAATATACCATTATACTAAGAATTTGGAAGCATGCCCACCCCTACATTTGTACTAATAAAGGTGTAGAATTTTTATTGCTATTATGTTACTTTCTTACAAAATCTTCTAGGTGTGCATAAATAGCAATAATATCCCTAACCTTTGTTAGTAACAAGCATGATTTGCTCAGGACAAGGGACACCTGCAAAGTTTGCACATCTAGAAGAGTACAGGCACACAAATGAATTGTATATGTGCACATGCAAGTAAAATAACATTACATCAATCAGCATAAAGTATAGGACAAGGAGCACTTACAAGATGGCTGTGACACCAGACGAGTCCCTCCTGAACCACCTAAGGCATCCTCCTCCTTGAGGTACTCCTCATCCTCTTCCTCCTCAGTTAGTTTGGAAGCATGCCGACCCCTAGATTTGCCATAATACTACTTATATTTAGTATGAAATATATGCTATGCATAAAGAGTAAACTTTTACCAATTTTACCACAACTGGGATTCAAATAAATAAGCATTAGCTGGAAGCTTGGAATGGCAACTTTAAATAATAAAGTCAGACTTCATAATCTACTGAAGGACAGGAAAAATTGCGTGAACTTGCCAGTCAAAGGAGATTTGCTTTGCCTTCAAAACCAGCTAAGAATGCATATTATGTAGGGCCACAGTATGCCAACTAACTCGGCAGCCATTCGAATTAGCTGATTCTCATACACACACACACACAACAACAACAACAAAGACAAGGATCATGAAGTATTTGTGATTTCTAGAGTTTAAACGCAAAAAAGGAATATTCTACATCGTCTAGCAACGGAACTAGGATCTAATGATGACGGAGGCCAAAACTTAAATACAATGGTGTGCGTGGGGGGTGGGGGGTGGAGGTGGAGGCGCAATACACTAAGAACTTCATAATTTTTCAAAATCGCATAGTGGGTATATATATATATATAGAGAGAGAGAGAGAGATCACGAATAAAATCATCACTAGAAAAAAGATATCAATGGACGTCTTATAGATGATGTATAATGATATACACATCGGAATACTTAAAAGACTAGCACATTTAGTAATACCTTCCTTTTGTCTTCTTCTGTGCTGCAGACTGATTCCCTTTTGCGAAGTGGGCAAAAATCTCGGTCTGTTGAAGGAGATATTGTAACCTTCCCTTCCCTTTGTTGTTCTGTCAATGCATATTATTGATGAGCAACTATTGTACTTTGCTAGAGTAAAACATTATATAAACACATTTATATGCATGACACATCTGCTGTGACATAAAAATGCAGTAGCTAGCCTCCATCTCATACAAAACATTGCACAAAGTATTTACTAAATTTTAGATATCTCTCCACTACGATCAATCCAAGGAATTCGCATACCATATCCGCCTCAATGGAAGCATTTTGGGCATTCAGTATATCTTGAATCTTTTGCTTCTTCAGCCTTTCCATTTCTCTAAGTCTGGCTCTTTCTCGCTTTCCGATGTCATTTCTGGGAGATGGATTTTCAGTCTGCAAAAAAAAAAAAAAAAAAAAAAAAAACCACGAAGCATATATGAAACATATAACAACTTGCCGAACTAAAAAGAACAATTTCTCCCTAGTTTGCCCTTTGGATTAGTGATCAGGTTTTTTTTCTTATAATAAACAAAGGGCAATAAGAACAGCAAAGAACTGATGTCAAACTACTACAAATCCTACTTCTAACAAACTAAATTAGAACTACTTAAGAAAGTACCATATTAATCCATAGCTTGTAAAATAGTTTAGGATTCAACGGAGAACAAAAGGAACCCCTAACAGAATGAGCCCCTAATCTGAGCTTTAATCTCATACCTTTCAAGTTACAAACTAACAATGGTGCCAATCTAAGCGTAGATCACACTGGTATAACACCCTAACCTGCAGATAAAGCAACAAAAACCCTAATTTCCCACTCGCCAACATCAAATAACCAAAACAATTTCCTTCCAGCTTCAATCCAAATAAAAAAAAACTCTCAGTAAGATTTAAAAAAAAAAAAACTAATCTCTGTTACCATTCGGAAAACTGCCTATTTAGAAACCAAGAATGGTGCCAACCAAAATGTGAATCACACCAATGCAAACCCTAGGCTACCACTAATTTTGCAGTTGCCAACATCAAATAACCAAAACCATCCAATTCCGAACCCTCGTTAGGATGAAACCTTTCAATTTACAAACCATTGATGGTGCCAATCAAAATGTAGATCGCACCGATACAAAGCCTAGCCTGCCAATTAAGAAACAAAAGCCTAACTCCACACTAGCTAACAAAAACAATCCCACACCAGCTTCTACCAAAACAAAACCCCTAATCTGAGATTTAATTTAACATCCATTTAATTTACAAACTAAGTGCGCTGCCAATCGAAATGTGGATGACACCAACATAAACCCTAGCCTACCAATTGACAAACAAAAAAACTATTTTTTATCTCTTCCGATTAAGGAACAAACCCTAATATAGAAGCCGCCAGCATCAAATAATCATTAAAAAAAACTGTTCCAGCTTCGATCGGAAAAAGAAACCCTAAGAACCCATCAAACCCCCAACAAATCAAACCCAACCCGATTGATCTACAGCTCTAACCTCCTCCTCGTCGTCGCTCTTGGCCTCCCCGACGGCGACGTCGTCCTCGGTCGACTGGTCGTCGTCCCCCTCCTCCGCCCCCGAGGTCTTGGCGACGGCCTCGAGCTCCTCCTCGTCCTCCTCCTCCATGGCCTCGTCCTTCTGTTCCTCCTCTTCCTCCTCGGTGGAGGACGCGGATCCGTTGTTGGAAGGCTCCTCGTCGGAGAACTCCTCGAAATTGGAGGTCTTCGGCATGGCGGAAATTTGGGTATTTAGGGATTTGACGAAATAGGAAGACCCCAAATATTTCGAGTAACGGAGTCGCTGGTGATTCTTTTCAGTGGAGAGGGGTGTTTATACACGTTGGTGTCTGTGTGCCGCCAAATATTCGGACAACAATTCGTTTTCCCGCCTTTTTTTTCTTTTGTTACTTAATATGTAATATTACTAGTTATAACCCGTGCCTGGGCATGGTTCATTTAAGGTATTCCTCCTCAAAATTTTGGACCCCCAATTTTAAACGAACAATAATAATTATGAGGCCCTCATCAAAATATTAAATTCCAACCACTGCTGGATGTGAATTTTCTTTGGATTCCCCATAAAACCCCACTCTCAATAATGTTCATCCACAACCATTATGAGTGCAAACCCCACTCTTTGGATTTCCCATAAAATCCCACTCTCAATAATGCTCATTCCCCATAAAACCCCACTCTCAATAATGCTCATCCACAACCATTATGAGTGCAAACCCCACTCTTTGGATTCCCCATAAAACCCCACAACCGTTGATTCACCAAGATTAAATCCCAACCACTCTTTATCTTGGCACAGTCAGCCCTAGGATTCAAAAATATTTGTGTTTTGTATAAGAGATTTTTAATACTAGTATTTTATTATTATTATTTTTTAAAGGAAATAGTAGTACTTAAGGAGTTTCTATAACTTTACCAAAAAAAATTGTATAGGATAATAAGTTTTAGGTTAAATTATAACTTGATACCCTCAACTATTACGATTTTTTCAACTTGATACTATTAACTTTTATAGGTACTAACTTGATATCCTAAAAAAAAAAAATTGGACCAAATTGCCCCCAACCCCTCCTCTCTCTCTCCGGCTGTAGGTGGCAGCGGACGGCGGCACGAGCAGGCAGCGGCGCGCGGGGCAGTGCGCGACGGCGCTTGGGACAGCCGGGGGGGATAAGGGGGGGTTGGTCGCCGGTGGGGTCGGATGCGGGTAGGGGGGTGGTCGGGTGCGGAAAAGGGGGGTGGTCGGGGGTGGGTAGTGGGGGTGGTTGCCGGTGGGGGAGGGGAGGGGGGATGGTTGTCGGGGGAGGGAAGGGGTGGAGGAAGTAGCAGCCGGGAGGGAGGGAAGAGTAGTTCAGGAATAAAAAAAATTGGGTATCAAGTTAGAAATATAAGTTGAGATAGGGTATTAAGTTAGTACCTATAAAAATTGAGGGTATCAAGTTGCAACTTAGCCTAAATTTTAACTAAAGTAGTTGTATAAAAAATAAGTTTTGGGAAATTAGAAAGCCAAAATTATTCCGTGAGACTGCTTTGATAAAATTGGATCGGCCATATTGGCCTAACGGTCAACTCCTAACGGCTCTTTCAACGGCTGTATTGGTTAAAATGAAGCGCATTGGTTTTCCTCTACACCCTCTTCTGCTCTCTACAAACTCTTATACGTTCTGAAGCTCTCTATAAACTCCTCTGCATTCAGAAGTTCTTCGTTCACAGGCTCTCTACCATCTATAAGTTCTTCGATCAAAAATTCTACGTTCACAAGCTCGAAATTTAGAAGGTATACAACATTTATTCACCATGGATCAAAGCCTAAAAATATTATGCTCGCATAGAGGTACACTAAATTGGCTATCTAGTGAATCTGGTTTTAGCCAATTTCTTTTAACTTAATCAGAATATTACGTTGGATAATTTATGCTATCTCAAATATTTTTCACTCCGATATAAATTTATTTTAACCACTACCCATGTTGAGGACTCGGAATCCATTGGATTTCGTGACTCCACCACCGGCTCAAGGAGGAGCACCAATGGAAGGAGGACAACTTTAGAAGGAGCATACTGAAGTGATGAGGCAAGGCATGCAGAATGTCCAGCAGACAGCCGTAGCAGTGCTAGAGGGAGCCTATGTTCCCCACAATAGAAGGCAAGAACTGTGAATGATTTTATTCAATTGTGTCCCATAGAGCACTTGTGGCAAATGAGTTTGTGAAGAATGTAGGAGGACTTTTGAGTGCCTCCCACGTAGGGCTGTAAAACGATTCAAACAGTTCGCGTTTGGTTTGCGTTCGGTTCGGACCAAGTTCGGTTCGAAGCTCGTTCGTGGGTAGGTCGATACCGAGCTCGATCGATTTTTTTTTTGTTCGAAGTGGTGTTCGAACCGAGTTCGACTGTAGGTTGTTCGACTCGGTCTTGTTCGCAAACGGGCTCGAACTCGGCTCGGTTTCTCCTATTGTAACTTTTTCTAGTATATGATATATATTTTTTATGGATGTGCATAAATTTTGTCTTAGAAATTTTACTATCCCTTTTTATATATATATGATGGTAAATTTATGATGTAAAGAGTATAAATAATTCAACAAAAATGTCTTTAAGACTCGAGAGTAATCGTACAACAAGTTTAATGTTGTTTTGGTTCGGTCTTGGCTCGGGCTCGGTTCATGTTCGTCCGAGCTTGAGAACTAAATCGAGTCGAGCTCGATCGTTTCGAGCCTATAATCAAATCAAGTTCAAACACCATTTTTTAGATCGATCTTAAGCGCGGCTCGAATAAAGCTCGTTCGATAGTTTAGTCGAATTGAGTTCGAACACAGTTTGTTCGAGCTCGTTCGTTCGATTTTCAGTCCTACTCCCATGTTCTGGAGGACTTAAAAGTGGAAGCAGCGGGTTTGCAGTTGAGAGATTTGGGAAGATTTTTTTTTTTTTTTTTTTTTATAAACCAGCACGTGCAGGTTCAGCTAAATCGTGTCTCCCCGCACACGAGGGAAGATCTTGATATAGAGGAGAAGCAAAGTTGCATGTGTCAGAAGCCACATGGATACTTTCAAGACCCACTTTAAGAGTAAGTTCTTTCTAGCAGTAGCTAGAGAAGTTGGCTGAAAGGCCATACGTGGATCTCTAATAGTAGAGGAGGTGATCAGCGACATCCAGTTATCGATGAGTTCTTAGATATATTTTCAGAGGATCTCGCAAGATTGTCGCCGGACATAAAAGTAGAGTTCTATTTTGATTTGGTGCTTGGAGCGACACCGATTGCTTAGATTATTTATAGAATAGAGAAAAAAAATGGATATGAAGGAACTCATGGAACATCTTGTGGGCTTGGAAAGTAAAGGATTTATTCGGCCAAGCGTATCGGACCAGGGAGCGACAGTTTTAATCGTATGAAGAAGGTGTCACACCCTAGTCCCGAAATATGAAGGATTAAGTTGCGTGGCTATGTGCAACTATGTATCAATTGGACTCTAGCCGAACTCGAATACGTATACGATGTCTATAATATGGTAAGTCTACCTATAAGTCACTATGTCAATCACATCAACTATATCTCAATCCAAATGAAGCATGAATATCGGTAATGAATAATATACTTCATGGTATGCATCCTTCTATCATATATGTTCGAATAGACCCGAAGAACAATATAGGTCTATAAAACTAGGCTATAACAGCAGAAAGTATCATGGTATGTAATGTACAATACGAAAGAAGTTAAGAGGGTACCATTATCGATACTTGAATCATGCATAAATGCGCATCAACACAATCCTATTGGTGGATTTCAGCAACTACCTGGAAAAAAATCCAGTCCTCAGAGGACGTTGCAAGATACATAATATACATGATGAATGTAATAGTAAATAAACATGCAAGAGAGACAAAAATAAACACAAGGAAATATTACATCTAAGAGGGTGGCATGCCATCGAGAACAACGGTATCAGCCATGGCAATAGAAAAATCGGTTAATAGTAACCACAATATAGTGATGCACAAACAACCATATCACAGGTCTCTATCATTGCCCGGTGAGGTACTAACGATCGAGGGACCGAGAACGTTCTAACTTCTATAGAATAATAGGTTTAGGGTATTGAGATTTGGAAAAGAAAAGGGGGGAGAAGAAGACAAGGCAAAAAAAAAAGACTTATATAATATGTAGTGGCAGTTCTAAGTAATTTTTTTCTAGTTGTAAATGAAAAAAAAAGGGCTAGCCTGAGTAACTTTGGATGTGCCTTTATAATTTACCAAAAAAAGAGCACAAAGTACTATACAGTGTGCGACACTATTTTTCAAGCCGAGAGGACTTGATGAGGGCCGACAAAAATTGTACAACCAAATATGATAAAATCTACAAACAAATGCATATCACAAACACTACTTTTACATTAAAAATTTTGACGGGAAAAAAATTCACGAGATAATCGGAGTCCAATCCAAAAGGCCTCCATACACCAACTTCTTTTACAAACTCCTCCACCAACCCACATTAATCACTACAACTCTTCAAATAACAACAAAAATAGATTATAAAGTGAATAACGAATTACCGAAGACGAGAAGAACCAATGTAGAAGCAATCTCGCTTCAAACCAATCTCAAATCCTTCAAATCTCTCTTCCTCTTGGTTGAAAAATTGCACCATTTGAGAAAATCTCCTTAGATTGTTGTGTTGGGATTATGGTTAGAAAACTCTTATTTACAGCACCAAATTCCTAAAAAAAAAAATGGCAGTTGATCACGATCCAACGGTATTAATAAAACACCAAAAAATTATCTTCTACCCCGACACCGGTGTATCGGTAAAACAATTTCGAGTCAGAAGATACCGTTTTTCCAAATCTCTAATACGCACTCAGATCAAGCCCCCTTTGTCGTCTTCGACTCCCCGAACTTTTTCGAAACACGGATTGACACTCGTTCGTAGGTTGGGAATCCACCCAACACCAAGAATTTGCCCTTTCAGAGGGAAGAAAACTAATACGATTGCTACAAAATATAAAGCAAGATAAACAAACTCTTTGTAGTTTTGAAAGCTCATATACTGCTAGACCATTGGCACTGAAATGGGTTGTTCAGTCTTGCAGCATTATGAACCACCACAGGAACATTTATCAAACCCTAAATTTTTTAGCGTACTACCTGGCAATACAGAAAGTTGGGTCTTCTAGCTCGAGAAACAACTCTAGAAAGCCCATTAGTCTCAGCGTCTACAACAATGTGCCTTGGATATATTGATGCATGACTCCGTCCAGAAAACAGTGCAGTTCACATAACAAACAGTAGAAAACATAAAATTCAAAAACCTCAAGACAAAGATGTCTGCTGCATGTAGATACAACAACAAAACTGACATTTTTCGCATCTTCTACTGGGGTTTGAAGAGCCCTCACAGAGTGCAACCATCTGCACAGAACGCGATCCTACCTCCACCGCTGTGCTATCTTTCTATTACATGTGCACACTTTACCTCCAGTGACGAACAACGCCTCGAGAATAAGGCATCTGATTCTGATTCCGATTCCGAACATAAGAAATTCAGGAGCAATTACATTTCGTCGACAGCAACCTTATTTCCAGAAAGAAAGGAACCAGGATGGACACCTGATGACTTGGATGACAGGAATCTTGTTCATAGCTCATTGATACCATCAAAGCTACCAAATTCGTTCGATCTCTTTCTCTCTCTCCAGTTCTCTCCCCATATCTTCGCCTCTGCGATTGCTCTTTCTCTATCGAGATCTTGGTTGAAGTTCTTTGGTGTTTCTCTTGCTCTCCCTAAGTGAGCCGGACTGTCGTGACGAGAGCCTCTACTATCTAGTTCATCCAAGTCCCACTTCCTTCCAGAGCCACCGCCAACGTCCTCTCTGCCAACTTCTGCCCCAAAGTTCACTCCCTTGAAGGGGTCCTTCTGCCTAAAGTCGGGAGAATTCTTGTGAGGTGAGTGGACCTTTCGGTCGTCTCTTAACCTGGGAGTAGATGGGCCGATCCTATTACTTTGTGCTGCATTTGGATCATAGCTTTGAGAAGCTAAATATGACAGTGCAGTAACAACGTCTCCTATAAGAGGTCTAGTTGCTGCTTGTTCTTGCAAACACATGGCCGCAACAGCTAGAGCTTGGTATAGGCCTCTCACAGGATAGCGACCTTGCAGCAACGGATCTGCCATTTTGGGGAACTTTCTTCGATCTTTGAATAGAGGTCGAGCCTGCACATCAGGATCAAGAAATAATGATAGCAAAGGCCATGTTAGCAAATAGAAAACCATGCCCATAATTTTGTCATATCGAGCACATGTGAGATGATATAAGAAACTGTTAAGTATCACTACTCAGATGACATTTTCAAACAACTGCAGTTCAAGTATTTTATCGTAAAAAAAAATCCTTGATAATAAGTCATAGTTAGACGGACTTAGTAAAATGAAATGCAAAATACGAATCACTGTCACACTGTTGAATGGTACATTTTAGGCTTGCATTTTGAGATTGATAGGTACTAATTTATATACATATTCATGATACTTGGCTGGATGAAGTTTCTGGGAAAAGAACTTTACATTTAATGAATTGTGAATGATGAAGGTAGCTGTTGGCATTACATCACATCAGGTTCAAGTTCTAAACTTCAATGCCTGAACCTAGAGCTACATCGTGTCTGGAAATTTATACAAACCTTACCCTTAAATCCCTTGGATGGTTGCACTTCCGATCAGAATTGGGATCCATGTTAATGCTCGCTTTTAGTGTCAGATGCACAATGTTGAAAGCCCATCCTCTCCCTAATACTCGTCGGGTTCCGGGTCCAACTTGGGTAAATGGTTTTTAATCTTCTTTTCTTTCAAAAGAGCGATTATGTTTTGCCATGAAAATTAGCATGCCATTCACAGTAGTTAAACAGTACAATAAAAAAACTCATTTTTGGTGATCTTGATGCGTACCTAAGGTAGGTAAATGCATTTTACATCAGGTTAGGTAAACACTAAAATAACAAATCAGAATATTCTAGCATGATCATTGAAATTTCTTAAATGGCATGCCATTCACAGTAGTTAAACAGTACAATAAAAAAAACTCATTTTTGGTGATCTTGATGCGTACCTAAGGTAGGTAAATGCATTTTACATCAGGTTAGGTAAACACTAAAATAACAAATCAGAATATTCTAGCATGATCATTGAAATTTCTTAAATGGCATAGCAAAGGATTTCTCTTATGCTAAATGGTTATATTGAGTTAGGCCCACTTGGATTCGATGTAAATGCTATGGGAAACTGAAGTGTGGGAGTCCTACCATGATTGTATGTTGTAAGATTATTGCGTCACATTTGGAATAAAATTTACCCTTTTTTCAAAAAAAAATACACACACACACACACACACACTACGTACTTTATTCTAACCTACCAAAAATTATGTGCATTCGGTCTTGGACAGGATTCATATTGTTTTAGATAGAGTTCCTACAGTTTACTGTAACTTTACTGCTCACATGTGGGGTTTGGAGCAGACTGGCCAAGTTTACTTCCATAAGATTCATTACTCAACCCAAAAATTATCAGGTTAAACTTTATACAAATTTTACTCATGATTTTGGCATGCGACAGTTTGGACAGTGCAAGGATCTGGATCACATGTGAGCAAGTAGGCCAATAGACTAAATTTGCTAAATGTATGTGTCACACTAAATCTTCTGAATAGATCATTCATGATTCAAATTGTTAGCTACATAATTCAACGAACTTTCTGGGGAAAGTAGAATGAACATTTTACCAAAATGCACCTGGCCACGTGGCTCAAAAAGGGGGAAATGGGAATTTGCAAGAGTAACTACAGTCTACGCCCTATATTCCCCAACTAATACTCGAACAGAAAAATATTTAGATTGTTAGAATAGATCTCTCTCTCAACCCACCGTACAACTCTAGAGTTTTGGTATAGTAGCAGGATCCTTTGCATGGTATTCGAGCAATCCAGGTTCCATTCTCCTTTGGCGCACACTTTAAGTGGATTTATAAAATATATACCACCGCGTGAATCCAGTTCTCTGCCCACAATGGACCTTCGACGGTTCGACCTGGGGAGGTGCGTTGAATAGATATATAACCCTTAACCCTCACTACAACGTGTTTTGGTGTAGTGGGTGAGGCTTCAACATAGATGACTCGGATATTCATGCTAAGGAAGAGTAAATACATCTATAGGAGCATTTTACTTTGATAGAAGAATAGACACTAAGAAGTTAAGAAGTCACTCCGTCTGCTACTTGCTACATTGAAGATACTAAATAGAAATTATAACCACTTACCCAGGCCACTAGATTTTGTTCTACTTGAGCTCTGGTGTTGTCAATTGCTTTGCGCCCAGTGATCAGTTCAAGGAATACAACACCAAAACTATAGACATCAGATTTTAGTGTTAACTGCCCAGTCATAGCATACTCGGGAGCGCAGTAGCCATATGTTCCCATCACACGTGTAGAAACATGAGTCTTGTCACCAACAGGACCAAGTTTTGCAAGGCCAAAATCAGACAGCTTGGGATGAAATCCTTCATCCAATAAAATATTTGACGACTTGAAATCTCTGTATATAACTGGAGGGTTTGCCTTATCATGCAGATATTCCAATCCTTTAGCTGCACCAGCAGCAATTTTCATTCGTGTATTCCAGTCAAGTGGTTCTTTGTCATGTGGTATATCTGAGGAAAGAATGCAAAGTTAGTTATGGAGTGAGAAATACTTAGAAAGGACGCATTTTCTCCAAATTACTTAACAGCAAAATCCCAAGAACACTGAGGACTTCATTTATTAGGAAATTCCCTGCACAACTCTCCCTAGATTACAGAGGTAATGCAAACATGATGCAATGAATTTAGAACTGACTGGATACTAGAAATATATTAAGTACTCTACAAATCTGATCTAAAAATGTCTGCAGTTGTTTAGAATGGCCTCACATTGGCATCGTCATGTTTCATGCTGATATTCATCAACACAAACGATGTTGCATGGGATAATGATGCAAGAAGCACAGGAGGCACTTATAAGGGGAATTAGATACTTCAAGTCATAAATTGTTGACTGAAAATGATGTGTGATATGTATAGGCTAATAATCCCTAGACCCCTATATGAGAGTCCTTTTCTCCTCTACTATAGGTCATTCAATTATCATCTCGTCGTGTTCATAAAAAGGTGATAAGCCATAAAGTGTAGTCTTCTCCATCAGTCCATTCTTGATCCCCCTAGTAGTATCAATTCAACTACCAAGTCCCCAGCCACATGATCCATGTTAAGAAATCTATAATGGTCATGTTGCAGCTTGCTATGCTGGCGCTTCTATACACTTGATACCAAATGAGAAAGCTGGATCGATCAAATCATATACTCCATTTTTAATGTTTCACTTTTGAAAGATCGAACTGATGCCTGTGGAAGAATACCTAGATCAGAGGCCAAAATAAGTTTTTCAAGGTGTACCAGAATCTTCTTGTCAGGTAACTTTTCATGCAGTCAAATATATTTATGTTTATAACTTTCTATGCATGGAAGTGTCAATATAGTTTGTTATTTGCATGAACTAAGCAGGGCATAAAAAGATAAGCATGTGAACTGCTACTCTAAAACAGTCCTTGTGAAATTTACCAGTTCAAGAAATTTTGGAACTTATAGAGTTCATTGGCAAGGCAAATCAACCTTAACCTCAAGATGCAAATCTTCACCAGCAACAAACAGACCAAAATTAGCTATAACTTTACAACCTTATTTCTCTATCAACAAAATTAGCTAAGTTTGGAATTAAGAATGCCCTCACACTATTTGGTCTCACCAAGGGGTATAATTTTGGTGTATTAAACACAGCAGCATGGTTGCCAATATAAGGCTTCAATGTGCCATATACCCTTTTTTGGGTATAATGTGCCATCTTTCTACTGCAGATATGATTTAAAATAGGACCACCCTATCAGGTTGCTTGTATGAAGCCTGAGCCATGAGTCGTGAGTATCATAATTCACAGTGTAAGCCATTTCTTTATCTCCATTATCACATGAAACAAACTACCAATGCTGCAAAATCCCCACATTTATTTTTCTTTAAGGCTACAATCTTCCCGTCTATGCTAAAGACCAGCATCAAGATCGACATCACCAACACGCCATTCCAAAACGGGTATTTCTGTTCATTGTAAGCCGATTGTTATGTTTTGCATTTCTATTATAATTTTTGTGATAAATTTATAATAGTTATTGTTCACATTTCATTTAGGGTCTGCTTGGATTGAAGGAAAAAAAGAAGAAGCATAGTTAAGAGGGGTTAAGTGAGGGGGAGTGAGTCGATACATATAACGTTGCTTGGATTGAAGGGAGAGTTAAGTGGGTTAATAACTCTTGCTTGGATTGGTAGTTTTGAGTGAAAGGAGTAATAAAAATATAATAGTTACTAAAATACCCTTATTATATATGTAATAAAATTAAATTTGATTGATATTTTAATTAGAATTTGTCAGAATATCTTCATAAATGAAGAAGCTACGGAGCAGCACGTTGAAAGCAAGAAAAAAATGGAGAAAAAATCATAAAATTTTATAGGACAAATAAGGGATATTTATGTCTTTTTAAACAAAACCCCTCAACCCCCATCGTTAACTCTCCGATTCGAGAGGTTAAAAAATGGATAAAAGAGGGTTAAACAAACCCTCACTTAACCCTCTATAACCCCCCTCCTAAACTCCCACCCTCAAACCAAGCATAGTTTTATTTTCCCTCACTTAACTCTCTTACCCCTCAATCCAAGCAGATCCTTAAAGCTTTCGCACCCAGTTTTTTCCCTAACTCTCAAAATTTATACTAGTCATTTTCTCTTAGGTCTTCATCCCGCGTCAAATTGATATCTTAGTAATATTTTTATACGTAGGTAAGGTTAAAAAAGTGTTAATACAAAATTCCTCCCAACATATTAGTTACCTAATTGATGTCGTGTATGGCAAGATAATTTTTTTTATCACTGATATGCATGCCGACATGAGAAATAATCAATGAATTCTCAAACTCATTAAGGCATAAACTATTGCTAACAATAATCCTTCATCCTTAGAAAATCCCTCAGTAGGTTCTACTGAGCATGTCCTAATTAAGTCATCAGTTAAATCCATGTCCGAAACTAGGTTT
Source organism: Iris pallida (assembly GCA_029216955.1). Taxonomy (NCBI): domain Eukaryota; kingdom Viridiplantae; phylum Streptophyta; class Magnoliopsida; order Asparagales; family Iridaceae; genus Iris; species Iris pallida. The sequence continues at coordinate 6,142,118 of JANAVB010001796.1, read as the reverse complement.
ATGTTTAAACCAAAGATTAACTTTTGACCTTTATATATCATCATTAGAAGAATTAAATAGATCATTTCGATCAATCTAATGAATTTAAAAAACCTATTATGACTTATAAATACTTTAAATTTGTCTCAATAATCATGCTAGTGAGCAATTTCTATTATATAAGTTTTACAAAAAAAAGTTTATAATAGTTTACAGAAAATAATAATTGATTGTATAATGATGATTTTGCGCAAAATCATTTTGTTGAATTTGCTCCTACATTATGCTACTACATCCTTAGTGGATATCATATTTTTTCATCTCCATGACCACCAATACCACCGTAGAAGTTCATGAGCTTTTCAGGAGACTCTATGTTAACTAGTCTGCCGAAGTAGAGGCCTCCATCATGGCTGATTTGGTGGACATCACCAGAAACATAATTCTCACATTTAACGCTTACATGATTTACCGGGAGTTGAATTTTAGCTGAGAAGAATGATAGAAAACCACTTTAGCTTTTTTATGTTATCTTTTAGTTATTTTCGTTATTTTAGATACATATTATTTTATATGTTTTATCAATTATGATGCTAAGTTATCTTAGGAATAAGCCTTTAGATATTGACTTTATCTTCTTTTATTTTTTTAGATAGTCTGTAAATTAATAAATTATTCATTGAATAATTGAATAATGAGACATCTATTTTTAAGTTTGTACGGTGCGATATCAAATCCTAAAGTGGATCTCTCAATCTTATTTTATTTTCCGTCTCCGACATTGACGCCTAGTTGGGTCTCGAGTACAAAAGTCCAGCAACGATATCCTACGCCACCAACACGCCATTCCAAACTAGGTATTCCTATTAATTTTAAGTCTATCGTTATGTTTTGCATTTCTATTATATTTTTTGTAATACATTTATAATAGTAGATTGTTCATATTTCATTTAAAACTTTTGCACCTAGTTGTTTCCTAATTGCCAAATTTTTATACTAGTAATTTTATCTTAGGTCTTTGTCCCACATCACTTGGCATTGGTTTTCTTTGAGGTTTGTTTTGGTTCATTTCCAGCAATAATTTTATATTGAGTTTAGTTGGATTAAATGTTGATGATTAAAGATATGATTTGGTTTGGCTGTTGAGATTGAGTTTGGTTATGGCATAGCTAGTCTTGGTGATGAGACTTGCAATTTGGTTTGGTCCCTTGGAATTGATTGACTGATTGAGTTTGGCTTTGGTTTTCTTTGGGGTTAGTTTTGGTTCATTTCCAGCAATAATTTTATATTGAGTTTAGTTGGAGTTAATGTTGATGAATAAAGATATGATTTGGTTTGGGTATTGAGATTGAGTTTGATTTATGACATAACTAGTCTTGGTGATTAGACTTGCAATTTGGTTTGGTCCCTTGGAATTGATTGACTGATTGTGGCCTGAACCTTAACATATATTGGACGACTCTTTGGATATGACTAATTTTATGACTAGGTTAAGTCCCTTGGATTGGATTTGGAATAAGTTACTTATGACTTGATCCTTTGGAATGGATTGTCTTAACTGGTAGACCTTGGTTTGGAAATAGTAGTCCCTTGTGCTGGATTAGAGTTGGGTTTACTTGTCCCCAATGGATTTTAGTGGCTTATTGGTTTGGATTGTTGGATGCAATTAGGTAAGACACACTTTGGGGAAGAATCCACATTAATATATTTCATTTTATATTCAAATCAAGAATTCATTTGGCATCTTTTTGAAATTTGAATATTATCTTTAACCCCTTAGGTTTGATGAATCTAGATATCTACAATTGAGATTTTGCTAGAGAATTTCATTTGGCATCTTATCATCTTTTTGATAAGATTTGATCACATCTCCTAATTTGAAAAATTGTCGAACTTTAGGTTTGATGAATCTAGAGATCTACAATTGAGATTGATCTTACCTTAATTAAATTTAACATATGGCTAAGATTCATTATATGCTAGCCCTTGGAGCCTATAATTCTATAAATAGAGAAACGTGTCTCATTTCTCTTCACAACATTTCATTTCGTTTTTAGATAGATAGATAGAGAGGTCTCATGGATTGTTGAGACGAGGAAATTCTGTAGGAACGACGAATACGAGAAGGTCGAGTGCGAGGAATCTCTTCGATGCAAAGTCTAAGGCATTTCCTCGAACGAGTAGCAACAAGCCTTCTCTTATCGATATCTCTTCGATGCAAAGTCTAAGGCATTTCCTCGAACGTGTAGCAACAAGCATTCTCTTATCGATATCTTCTCAACAAAAGATCTCTCTTTCGTCCATATTCCTTATGATTGATATCATAATCTAAAAAGCACCAAGATAAAAGAAAAAAAATGTTATGCTTTCGTTCATAGTGTTCGTTATTACTTTACTTTTGGAATTGATGGAATATAAAATTATAGAAATATACTTGTTGATGCTTCTAATGGTACAAGAATAATATTTTAGAAACGAACTTGGAAAGACCCTAAGACAATGATGAACGATAGTGAATATAATGTTTGTGTAAAGAGGATTATAGATCACAAAATATAGATAAGCGGTATTGTGATGTTTCACTGACACATGCATGGAACAATCTATAATCACGTCCCTAAAGAGAGAGATTTATTACTGAGCCTTAATAGTTGATCATTAGCTCGCCTTCTGAAAATGACAACCATATTCTTTTAGAATAGCAGTTCTGACCCGTGACTATAGGAGTACATGTCAACCCTATCAAGTTTATATAATTTGAGATAATGACCATAAGAAGAATTGTCATAAACGGAGTACTAACATGGATTGCATGTTTGATAATGTAGAATGAACAAAATAAAATAATTAGTAGGTTAGTAGGTAGATCTATCTCTTACGGTAGGCACATACATTCTCACACACGCTAATATCGCATTCCTTCATTTTACCACCTACTCGTTCGTTTCCTAACGAACATGGACTTGCATGATCAGGTTTAGAGGAAGATCACGGACCAAAGTTGCCACTATACGCGGAGGACAAAATTGACACCGGAGATTAGTCTTAAGAGTCTTGAGACTTAGTAACGACCAACTTAAGATTGAAAAACTTTCCTACTTTACAATTATTTCCTTTTTCGTTTTATTTCATCCGTGTTTGTAGTTTTGTAGACTTGTATTTAATTTCCCGATTCTTATTTCATCCCATCCGTCCATATGAATTGAAGCATCCAGATTCATTCACTTATCCTCTAGACCCGTTTAACTTACTCTCTGGACCCGTTAAGGCCACTTATTCCTAGTCTCTCTAATCATAGCCATTAATCTTGTTTGTATGGTCCTAATCTTATCCTACCTCTCAGCTAACTTTCGGACCAATTTAACCCACATTCTCGACCCGTTAATCCATTTTATTTACCCACTAGCTCTAAATAAATCCATTAGCCCATAAACCCTCTCGTGACCTATCCCATGGCATGATTTCCCCAGTCTGTGTCTTCTTAGACGGTGATGGCATATGTTGGTTTATTCTTCTCTTCGATGGACATTGTCTACTTTGATTATTGGGTTTCTTTGACTACTTCAGATCCTTTCTAGAATTTCTTATCTTACTCCGGCTATGATGATATCTACTCTCGTCTGCTGATCAAATACTATCGGTTTCTGCCGTTCTCTATTTGTGCTTCTAGATACATATATGAGTTTTCTTTGAGCGGTAATCTTCATCTTTGGTATTTATTTACTTGTTGAATTACTCAGGTTTTCTATCTTTGCGAGCCAGAAGTCTCAATAGAGCACAAATACCAAACAAGAAATCTCCACCAAAGAGAATGTACGAGAGAAGAACCCATGTGGTAAGTCGCGAAAGTGTGTGAATTTATTTCAATTGCATGGGCATTATATTCATCAATAAATCTATTTGCTTCTGTTCTGGTTTGTTGTACAAAAAATGTAATGTTAATTTTGAGAATGTCTACATTGGATATTTGCCAGAAGTTTAGTTATCATGATATGCCATTGGTATTCGTCATGAGACCTTCTCCCGTATTTTGGGAGCAGGGGGTGACATCCCGATCTGTTGGTTTATCTCGATTATCCGCAACATTATGTCCTTCAAGTACAGAAGGCTTGTCACCCCGGTTCTCATGGAAAATGGGTCAACCAATAGGTTTCAGATTTGTTAGCTTTGGTTAGACAAGATGATCAACTTTCACGAAGATCACGCTTTCACTCGATAAATGAACAATCCGATAAGGTGCAGCCTGATGCCACACAACCCCTTTTTGACAACTCATCAAGGCTCTTCTGTCTAGCATGTTGCCTGACTCGTCAACAAGCTCCTTAAATTGACTACTCAATGGATGCTCACATAATCCCCGCTGACCTTGATGATGGTCTGCCACCAAATTCAACCAACAGCTCGTCGATGCTAGCCAGCCTCCTTCATCTAGTATGCTCACCACTTGACTCATCGTCAATTGGCATATTGTCAGGGAACTACCACACGGCCTTCTGGCCTCATCAGACACTGCCGACTTGTAAGCTCCTCAGATGGAACAATGTTGCAAACTCAGCAATCAGCATCAGGTGTGTTGTACGCGTCATTATCTAAGGATACTGTCTGATTAGTCACTTTCTCAACTAACAACTCATCAAATAATCATCGCCGGATGCCTCATCAGCATCCTCTTCCAGCCAATGATCGCCACAATGTTCCAAAACTAATAACACATTAGGCACCCATAATCTGATACCTACTCTGTCCTTTGCATCTACCAACTAAAGCTTGCTAAACCTCCTGTTCCCAGCGCTGGAATGTTGAAAACTAACCAAATGATGCCTACTAGGGCTCATAATGTGACACCCAGTTAGCCTCCTCATCTAATGCTCACAATCTGATTTGTGGCAAGACTTCTCAAAATGATGCTTTGGACAACTCTCTGACACATGTCATCCTACTAGAATCCTACCAGGTCCGACACTTGATTTTTACTGTACTTTGACTCATTGCTGGTGACTCTAACACTTCTTTAGAAGCCTCATCAAACTAGTTATCTACTTACATAACTCTCTGTTTGACGTGTCCGTTACTGCCTTCATTACACAGTGGATTAAATGATGATGGATGGGCCCGACTCGCTTCAATGTCCAGAAATTTCTAGGACAAATCAAGCAACTTCCCACATAAAAACATGACAACCTCAAGTTAGAAGAAATTGTTTTTATACTAACAACTATCCTTTCCACAGGGTATCTATACATATTGCTTTATACAAACTCTCCTCCCTGTCAAGGGAAAATTCACTTCGTTGGACATTCTTCTTTTTGAGAAGAAGCCTCGTTGGACAGTTATTACTTAGTCATTTGTTGGACATCTTTGGTCAGTCATTTGGACAATTATCAGTTGTCCATCTTTTTGTTATACATTCCAGATATATATTGAATTCTTCACTCAATAGAGACCTCCCTTCAGTTCTGGCTGCTAAAGAAGAAACCATGGAATATTCCATATCCCTCTTCCTCAGAGTGGGATCTGACAGCCATGAAAGATAATCTTTAAACTCAACTTTCCAAACAAAGCGAAGTACCCCAACGTACACTCTGCTCGAGGGCCCAGATGTATCATAATTTCTTGCTCTATATATAAATATGTTTTGAATATCAATAGAGGGGAATGATTGTTGTGCCTATATGTTTCAATCTTTGTTTATAACTAGATTATAATATTTCTCTTTATAAGCCCCGAGATGTAGTTAACGAGGGACTATTCCCTGATAAAACTATGAACTCCCCCCTTTCTACTGATCCCTTTCCTTGTGGGGCAGGAAGGCCTTGGGTCTCTTCATCAAGAGAGACAAGAAGCCTCTCTGGAAGGGGTTGGTGAATGACTTCTGAGAAACTACACATTACACAACAGTACAAGGAAGCCTAAACTCTAAGGTATAGATCTATGTTGCATGAACACTAATAAAACTACCAATACAGAGACACATACACTACACCTGTTTTGGCGTATCCTAGAGTATGTGTTGTGTCTGATACACATGTGACTTTTTAGTGTAGTGTCTGATACGTATGTGACTTTCCTATGAGTATCGGGATCGACAATATCGGTAGTTTCAGATTGGAGCATCAGACTTTTTGGTATCGGAAAACAAATAATTATTAAAAAAAATTAGAAAATATTTTACACATCTAGACATAATTTTAAGTATTGTTTCTTAATAGTTTCGAAATTGAATCGAATACTCACCTTGATGATTGGTTTACCTACGATAAATAAGTTTTTTTTTCCTTTCATTTACATGCTTTTACACCCTTACTATGCTTTTACACCCTTGTCGATTGGTCTTTTCGTTCAATTTTCTCTGTCGAATTGACTGGAAAAGAGACCCCCAAAGCTGGTATCAGTAGCGGTCGGTATCGCACCGGAACATGTCAAACCATATCGATATCGGCCGTATCGTATAGGTATCGACCGATACTGCAAAGTATACAATGTGACACAAAATCGATACCAAGGCTCTAGTGGAAGGCTAGGTCTGTTAAGAACCCAATAATCATTATATACCTCATGCAAAGCATTTAATATGCAAAAAAAAGCTTTTAAGGTATAACCTAACAAAATCTAGTCACAAGGAGAGGGTAGATTGAGAGAAGTACCATGATATGTAGATACAAATATAACCTGGATATCAGAGGAATGCCAACTGGAACCTCTTGAAAATCTCCTAATCAACCTGCCGATAGGCCCAATTCTTCATCAACCGTGATGAATACAGGTAAATTCTTCACCCACTTGAAGGATGTATATGTATGTGAATGTAGTGTGGGCTATGAATGCATTGTGTGAAACAGTTTTCCAACCAATTATAATATTTAAATGTTTACTGAGGTTCCAGAAAGCAGTTAATGTGAAGCTCCTAAGGTAGCCTTTATACAACAACACTGTTTTTATAGTTCTTGTTAAGTATTAGTAGTATTGAGCTTTAGTCCCACGTTGGTTAGAATAATAGTGTGAGGGGTTAGCCTCTCTCTCTCTCTCTCTCTCTCTCTCTCTCTCTCTCTCTATATATATATATATATATATATATATATATATATATATATAACTCTCATTAATAATAACCATCCAATTATTCTTCTCTACATGGTATCAGAGCCACAACCCATCCACCCCTCTCCTTAAAAAAAATCCTAACCCTAAATCCCGCTGCCGTTCACCCCCCCTCTGCTTCCCCTCCCCACCCCGCCCCCCGCCCCCTGTTGTCGTCCCTCCTGTCAGCGCCCGCCCCCTTGCCCCCCCCAACCCCAAACCCTAATCCTGGCCGTCTTTCTCAACCCTAACCTACATAGTCTATAAACCCTAACCCTAACCGCTACCTACACCAATCCCTAGCCGTCCTTTCAAAAAAAAAATTGGGGATCTGCAAAGGGTAAACAATTGTTTGTTTGCTGGAACCTCTCACTCTCAACATTGACGTGGGATCCTCAGAGGGTAAACATCGATTTGTTTGCTGGAACCTTTTATCCACAGCCGGGTACTTAGCAGCATGTGTAGTAAAATCGAAGCAGTAGATGATTGACTCCGGTGCCTCTTCTCACATAACTGGCGACGCAGGTATAATTATGTATCGATGGATCGTGTTTCCAATATTATTGTTGCCAATGGTGGTTCACTAACAGTCCGTGGACAAGGAAGTGACCGTCTTTCTTCCAGACTGTCACTCAATTCTGTATTACATACACCGGAAAACCCTTTCAGTTTGCTATCAATTAGTCAGCTTACTCGCGATTTGCATTGTTCGGTAACATTTTTTTCTGATGGTTGTATTTTTTCAGGACCTAAAGACTAGAAAGTATTAGTAAAGGGCATGTGGCTGAAGTCTTGTACCTGTTTGACATAACTTCTTCTGTTATATGTGCCGGCGTGAAACTCGATCCTTTCAAGTTACATTGTCAGTTAGGCCATCCATCAAACCAAGCTCTCAATCCAAGCTCTCCAAAAAATATACCCATATTTAGATGTTTGTACTTATTTTCATTGTGAGTCGTATCGTTTGACTAAGCATCACCGGATTTCCTATTCGGTTAGTCATAATAAAATTACATCCGCTCCTTTTGAGTTGGTACATTCTGATGTATGGAACCTTGTCTGACTGAATCAATAATGGGTTTCAAGTACTATGTTACATTTGTTGGTGATTACTCACGTTTCACTTTTGTTTATCTTATGAAAAATTACTGAATTATTTAACATTTGGTGCAATTTTTATGCCGAAATAAAAACACAATTTGGTGTTCCGATTAAATGCCTTCGAAATGACAATGATCGTGATTATGCATCTCGTAAGTTCATTACTCATTTATCCCACAATGGCATCATTCACCAACCTTCATGTCCTTACAAACCACAACGGAATGGTGTAGCAAAGCGCAAGAATCGTTATTTCTTGGAAACAACACGTGCACTTATGTTTCAAGCACGTACTTCAAAGAGATTTCGATCAGATGCGATTTTTACAGTTTGTTATCTTATTAATCGCATGTCGTAGTTCGTTTTCAATCATACTACTCACTTTTTCAGGTTATATTCCGACGGAGAGCCGTTTCCTCTACCTCTAAAGATTTTTGGTTGCTTGTGCTATGTCGGGATACCCGACCGACTCTTTCTAAATTAGATCCTAAGGCAATCCAATGTTTTTTCCTTGGGTATCCTAAAGATCATAAATGGTATCGATGTTTTTCCCTACCTTAAAGATGTATTTTCTCTCTCGGGATGTTACCTTCGTTGAAACCATGTTACCTCCACTTCCACAAACTACAGATCAAGTTCCCCATGTTTACCCAAAAGATGACTTCTTATTGTTTCTTGTTCAAACACAACAATCCCACGTAAGGGTACCCTCCCCTACCGAGCCAGTATTCCGGTCCCATGCTACGCAAATACCGGTTCAGTCAGTGACGACGTCGTCCAAACGAACATCAGATAGTACCCACGATCACATAACCATCATCCTCTTCTAGTTCCACTAATTCGCCTCTGCATGTTCCACCAGCTCGACTTCGTCGTGCCTGTGTGATATCCCTTATATGTTGACAACTACAAAGTGCTCGCGAGTTACACTCGGTCATTGGTAGCTACTATTGATGGAATTCAGATTCCCAATACTGTTGAGGAGGGTCTCGCGTGCTGCTATGGAAGAGGAGATGAAAGCGCTCCGAAAAAACCATACTTAGGACTTGGTAGTTTTACCTACTGGTAAACATGCAGCATGTTGCAAATGGGTGTTCACGATCAAGATGAAACCGGATGACACTCTTGATCGTCTGGTGGCTAAATGATATTCTCAAACTTATAGTGAGGATTATTTTGAAACATTCTCTCCAATTGCCAGAATGATATCTTTGTGCGTACTCTTGGCCTTAGTTGTTCACTATAACTGGCCATTGTATTAGCTGGATATCAAGAATGCATTTCTCTACGGAAATATTGAAGAAGAAGTGTATGTGGTGCAACCTCCCGGATTGGTTGTAAGGGAGGGTAAAGTGTGTCATCTACGGAAGGCCCTTTACGGTCTCAAACAATCACCTCGTGCGTGGTTTGGTCAATTTACACAGGTTGTTACTCAGTATGGCATATGTCAATCAAAGAAGGATCATTCGGTATTCTACCGACAGTCATCAGCTGGAAGGATACTACTTGGTATCTATGTTGACGATATTGTAATCACGGAAGACAACAGTCAGGGTAATGCATGACTAAAAAAGTTTATGGAAGAACAATTACAGACCAAGGATATGAGATCGTTAAACTACTTCTTGGACATTGAAGTCACACGGGGTAAGCGAAACATTGTAATATCTGCACGAAAATATATGCAGGAATAATGCAAGCTAAGGGAGCAACCTCACCCATGGATCCAGGAGCAAAGTTACTCCCAGATGAGGGAGTCCTGACGACTAATCCTGATCAGTATCGTTGAGTAGTTGGAAAACTCAAATACTTGGCGGTCATGACTTGTCCGGACATTTCCTTCACTGTGAGTATCACAAGTAGATTTATGGTTTCTCCACGAGTTCCACACTGGCAAGCAGTTCTCAGAATTTTGCGCTATCTAGTCCAGAATCCGAAAAAATGAATTCGGATGGAGAATCATTGACATACTCCTGTTGAGTGCTTTACCGATGCTGATTGGGGTGCAAGCCTGACAGATAGACGGCCTACGTCTGGCCACTCGGTATTTATTGGCAGAAACTTGGTATCGTGGAAGAACAAGAAGCAGAGTGTGATAGCATGATCAAGTTCGGAAGCAGAATATCGAGTCATTGCTCATTACACAACAGAGGTGTTATATCTGATGCATCTTCTAGAAGAGCTGGGAGAAGCAGAATCTAAAGCAGCAGACATGTGGTGTGATAACCAGTCTGCTATTCATATTGCTACAAATATCATGTATTTCATGAAAGGACGAAGCACATCGAAATCGACATTCACTTTATCCATGATGAGTATAAAAAGGGATGATAAAGTTTTACCACGTGAGGACTGGTGATCAGATAGCCGATATCTTTACGAAGTTTCTTTTGGGTTCTCGGGTTCAATTTCTGTGTAACAAGCTGGGCATGATTGACATCTATGCTCCAGCTAAAAGGAGGATGTTAAGTATTGGTAATATTGGGCTTTAGTCCCATATCGGTTAGAATAATAGTGAGAGATTAGCCTATATATATATATATATATATATATATATATATATATATATAGTGTGTGTGTGTAACTCTCATTAATAATAACTATCCAATTATTCTTCTCTACAGTTCTTCAAAACGTAGGTCTTTTTCTCACCTGGACATGATTGACATCTATGCTCCAGCTAAAGGGAGGGTGTTAAGTATTAGTAATATTGGGCTTTAGTCCCATATCGGTTAGAATAATAGTGAGAGGGATTATCCTCTCATATATATATATATATATATATATATATATATATATATATATATATATATATATATCGGTTAGAATAATAGTGAGAGGGATTAGCCTCTCATATATATATATATATATATATATATATATATATATATATATAGTGTGTGTGTGTGTGTGTAACTCTCATTAATAATAACCATCCAATTATTCTTCTCTACAGTTCTTCAAAATGTAGATCTTTTTCTCACCTGAATGTTTCCCAGATTTATGTCTAGGACATTTCAATAACATATATGCGACTTAGTAGACACCCATGCATGGTGGAATGACTACAAAATAATTTACATTCCATATTCATGTCCGAATTGTGTATATTGATCATATTCATGTCTGTATTGTGTACGTATCACATTCATGTCAGAATTGTGTCTTAAGCAATTTGTAACCAGTTCACAGACCATTGAAATTTGAAAATTAATTAATATAGGTTTTAGGCTTTATTTATTTGTGTCCCTCTTGTGTTTAAAGTGTCAAGAAACAATGTCTTATAATGACATTGAAGGAGACCTTATCTAGAGAGCTATAACAAAAGACTTGGATTATCTTGTATCATTTAATTCAACTTGCTTAGTTGAAGCTGGTACGTACTACCTACATAGAAATAAAAGAACCATAAGAGGAAATATATCTTCCTTTAAGTGACTAAGATCCTTTCGTCATTACACATGAAGAACGCTAGCCCTAGGGGGAGAACATGTGTTTTTAGTTCCTTAATCTGTATCTCTCTGGTTTGATTTCTTATATTCCATTCCAATGTTGCTTGATCTAATATAAATGAAATGGGTCCATTTTCCTAAAGAAAAGTATCAAAAATAGGGGAATTGAGCACCAGAAGTATTAAGAAGTTACCACCACCTAAATGGTCAAATTCCTCCAAGAAAGAGTGAAAAGATTATGGAAATGATCATAAACCCAACAATAAATGTCATTGTCGGGTCTACAAAGATCGTACAAGTACGAAGAAAGTTCAAAAAAAAAACCAACAATAAAAGACACAACATATCCAGTAATATCTCTCTACCCGAGGATCAAGGTTATAAACGGCGGTAGGCGGGTGCGCGACGGAGAGAGTCCGCCTACCGCCTAGGCCGCTTAGGCGTTGCCTAGGCGCCGCCTAGGCGGTCGATACATTTTGAACATTTTTTACTATTTTACCACTGTTTTTTTTGCATAATATGTATATTTTAAGGGTGTTCCCTGCATAACTAAGTTGTAGAACGAAGATTTATAAAATTTCAGTTTTGTAAACGTGAACAATAGGCCCAATAATGCTTTAAAAACCTTTTTGGAGAAAATATTTTGTAAAGTATTGCTCTGCCTACGCTGCCTCACCTCCGCCTATGCCGCCAACCTCCGTTGGCCGCCTACTCCACCGCCTACAGAAAAGCGGTGCGGAGAGGGACCGCCTACCGCCTAGGCGGCCTAGGCAGACGCCATTTAGATCATTGCTGAGGATTTGATATTCCACACGAGCCATAGACTGGATGTGGTTGCTCAAAACTATAGTATGTCAGGTAACTAGTGAACCTTGCAGGCTCATCGGTGTTATTAACTTATTGCAAGCCCCTTGAATTTCGGAAATTTATTTTTGATTTTTCCAAAAGAATTATTTTCGATAATAATTCTTATTTGATTATTTTTGATCATTAAATGCTTTTTTCCATGACTTTGATTTCTGGAGCGTCAGATATGTCAGTCTCTGGAAACTCTCTTCATGAGTTTGTAGTAAACAAGATTATTTTCATTTTGATATATCATGTCCCACTCAAACTTGTTCCCTTGTACCCTGTTTGCATCACGCAACTTTTGGGTCAATTTTGGCCAATTTATTGTCTGCCGTAATTTGTGATTTAACTTCCAATTTAATTTCGGGGCCCAATATCGGTCCAATCTGATCGACCCAATATATGGTTTTGACCTGTTTTGAGCCTACTATGCACATGCCACTTGCGTGCCACCCAATTGATCTCCCGTGTGCTCCTATTTCATCCATGATTATAAACAATTTAAATTTATAATTATGATCAAACCTTAGCCCAAACTTGACCCAATACCCAACCCAATTTTATGTGACCCCTATCATGACTACCAAAATATCCCACATACAATTTCTCTCTCATCTCTACTAAAAAAATCTCTCACTTTCCCTCTCTACTTTACATAATATCTTATTTTATCTCTCCTTCTAAATATATATATATAATATATATATAAATCTCTCTCTCTTCACCCATCACTATCACCCTCACCCCTCACCCAATTTGCAGCCAACACCCCCCTCTCTCTCTCATTTTCTCTTTCTCTCTCTTTCTTTAATATACATAACTCACTCTCTCCCTCTCTCCCTCTCATTACTCATACTACACTCCAACCCCATCACCATCAGCCCACTCCCTCTCTCCCTCCAGCCGACAAGCACCCCCCTCTTCCTTTTCTTCTTCATCATCATCACCCTCACTATCATCTTCTTCTTCATTTTCTTTCCTCCCTACTTTTCTTCTTTTTCTTCATCTTCTTCTTCACCCTCACCATTAACATCATCATCACCATCACCATCACCATTATCATCTCCACCACCATCTTCTTCTTCTCCTCCTCCTTCCCTTCGGCCAGCAGTGGCTGCGACAAGGCAGCGCGCAGCAGCAGCGGCCGGCGGCCGCGCACTGCCGCGTGGCCAGCCGACCATGGCCGGACGCACCCCCGTCGACCCTCCCTAGATGGCCACCTGCCTTCCCGGCGCATACGACGGACTATTCGTGCGTTTTGCACGGAATCACGCCATGACACGCATTTTCAAATCTCAGAATTCGTGCTTCGTCGCAGCGACTTCGCGCACATTTTCTGGACAATCCGACCGTTGGATCGCCGATCCGTTTCTTCCATCTACATCTCGGTATATACCACTCACTCCCCTCAAGTTTTATCCGTTAATTCCGTCGTCTGCTATGTCAAAATCGGCCACCAAGTTGACCCTTTTAATTGTGTTATTTTTGGACAGTTTTGTGGAGCTAACTTTGTGGACTCGTATCTCCGCCATCGCAGCTCCGTTTGGCGTGCCACCAGTTCCTGTGCACAGCTGGTATAACCCTCTTCCTGCCCCTTAAGTTTCGTTTCATTGTGAGCTTATTTGATTGGTTGAATTTGACGTCAAAGTTGGCCGTCCGAATTCGTAATTTTCAATTTGTAAAATCCCAATTTTGAATCCGGGACTCCGGATTCAATTTCTGACACCACTAGTAGACTCGTGGCGTCGTTCTGGCACGATTTCATATAAAGTTTGTTAGATTTGGAGGACGTGGGTCCCGACACGCATTTCGGTGCAAGACGGGTCCTGCAGTTCGAGTCAACCGGTCTTTTTGAGATCGGTTCATCGAAATTCAATCCTGGATATACCGTTGAGTTCGTATCGTCATTCTGGACTCGTTGACATATAATTTGCTGAATTTTGTGGACATTGGCTCCGACACGCATTTTCGTGCAAATCAGATTCCAATATCCGGGTCATCGGAATCCAATTCCGGATATACCGTTGAGTTCGTATCGTCATTCTGGATTCGTGGACATATATTTTGCTAGGTTTTGAGGACTTTTATTCTGGCACGTTTTTCGGTACAAAGTGGACATGGACACCGTTTTGACTCGAAATTACCTTTCTGTCCAGGTGTCCAAATTGAACTTATGGGTAGACTATTCTAGCTATTTTGACCATTCTGGACACGTTGGTGATGTTTGTTTCATCATCCGACAACATCTGTAGACTTTTCTCCTATCTATCACCATTTGTTATAATCTCTCTTTTTGGTTCGTATTTTGAGATCCGTGCACCGAAATTGAGATCCGTCGATTCCAGTGATTTCATATCACTGCAATTGACCAGTTGACCATGTGGATGATTATAGAGACTAGTTTTGACCTAGTTTAACCCAGAGTGGACTAGGAGTTGACCAGTTGACCAAAGTCAACTGTAAGTCGATCTTTAACCCAGTTTGACTTTGTTTGTCTTAGTTTGACCTAGAATAGGCCTAGAAGCATATAATTAATGTATTTATATATATTGTTTACTCTAGAACACTAAGTAACCCTGTAAATTCATGTTAGGTCTCTATGACGTCGGTTCAGGCATAGACCCTCACTTATTGCTCAAGACATCAAGCGAGTACATTCTCTGAAAGTTTTCATTTTCTTGATATCTGCTATATCCGATTCATTTGTAGTGTTTTACTTGATTCCCGACATGATGGTGTACATACTAGTATACGTCGGTTCTTGTCATGAGATGTCATTCCTGGGTTACCATGGTATACTGGAACATTGTTCGATCTTGTTTTTCTTATACTTGTATAGACGCCGATTTCTAAGGAGATTTGCTACCCTCTTAGAGAATCCCGCATCATGACGTGACATGTCCGGATCCATTATACTACTCGGGGATGGGGAGTTATTAGAGGTTATGTGATCATACCCCACTGGTTACTACTTGCATCATAGCTTTACCCTCGTCTCACGTAGGGTAAAGCCTGACCTGATACTACTTGCACCGTAGCTTTCCATTTTGGCCGGCCTGATCTCCAGGTTTACCTGCACTTGTTCTTGCACCATAGCCAGTCAAATGGAAGAGCCTGATCTTGACCCAAGCCGATCACATAATGCTCTAATATCTCAAGGCACTGTTTATATTTACATTATACATCAGATATTATTGTACTGTTCTACATTCCAGTATTTCATATCCTGACATGATATACAGTTTTCATATACTACTTTATTTCAAGTCATGATATTTCATTTTGTATTTTATTATAATTGTCTCTTATAGAATTTGTCAATTCATATGGAACTGCTATTAGTTTATGTACTCGTTCCCGCCCTGACTGGATACATTGACAATATTTTAGGAGTTGTTATGCCCTCATTATTGGACTACAGGATGTTGCTAGCTGAGGCGGATCTCGATATTCTTTTACCGTGAGTTGTCTCCCAGGAGTGCTAGGCCCAGTAGTTATTTTAGTTTGCTATTGTTTTTCTTCCGTTTCATTCTTGCCTCATATGATCCTTTGTAGATTCTAGTTGTTCTAGTGATATTGTTATTATTTCTTGTCTTATCTTCCTTAGCTTTTGTGATGTGATATGAGTACCTTTATAGTTATGGATCTTTTAGATGTTATAGTTAGTATCGGGTACTTGACAGCGCTCTACCGCTGACACTGCGGCGTAGGCTGGACGTGGCCCACGTATTCGTACCCGTATATCTGGGTGCGGATCGTGACACATTTTTAGTGGTGGCCATGCATGTCAGTCTTTGCAATTAATGCGAAGTCGTGGCAGTACTTGAGCTTATCTGTACTACTGCGAGCCTGCCCTAGGATTAAGATTAAGTCATGGAATATTTTAGAATTTTGGTACTCGGTCACATATTAGGAACTCTTGATAGATTCCAGGGATGACCCATGGGAGTCTTATTTCAAAAGTTTTTCGAATCTATTCCCACTTGCTTCCATTCGTCCTGATTTTGAAATATCTGTCCGTTATCGAACCCTATCCTTGCATTGGGATGTGTTCATGGACCCCAGAGGGAACTAGAATGTAGAAGTTGAACTTATATATCATCTAGGTTGAGAAGAGAATATGATTAGTCAATCTTATATGAAGGTTAAGATTTGTTTTAGATTATATTCCATGAATCCGACCTAGATAGTACCTTTGGGACATCCCTGAGAACCTCCCTCTAAACCCTACCTCGGAATCTGTTTTTGCTTATTTCCATTTATTTGTCCTTGATTCGTTGATAAAAATTTTGAATCTTGATGTTCGTTGTTGACTTTGATTTTGTTTCTAGATAAGTTTCTATGAATTGAGTTAAGATATATTCTGATAACATATTTGATGAGTACGATAAGAAGGGTAAATGTCTACTTTATTTATGGAGTTTAGAATTTATCGCAGCCATACAAGCTAGCATGACGAGGACATGGAGCCTGATTTTGGGTATACTATCCTAGTTATGGAATTTAGATTTTCTTACAGCCATACCGGTTGGCGTGGTAAGGAATCTAGATAACATGATTATAGGGTGTATACCTTAGTTATGGACTCTATCGTTTATTGCAGCTATGTTTACTGGTGTGGCGAAAATTCTGGCAACATAATTTCGGATAGACGTGTATGGTTATCAGATCATATCTTAAATTGATTCACTTCTTTGACCAAATGAGCAGGAATAATTCCTACCATTATTTCTCGATTTATTATTCCTTTTCCTTTTCTCTCATTGCAGGATGATTTTCTCTATCTTACCATTATTCCCTTGTCTAAATTAATCATGTCCTACTTACATCGATCAACTATCTCGTGTCTACATTTGTCATCTACACTTTGAAAATTTTGAAATTCTCACATTTCTTTACCATGGGAAAAGTTGAGGAAGTATCGTAAATCATCTGGCTTGGAAGACGAATTTGTTATCAAGTGGTATCTTGGTAGGAATATGAGATGTTGGACCTTAGTATAGAATTTTGAGAGGAAGGTATGACTGAGATTGAAAATGAAACCAAGAGGCCGATATAATCAGTTTAGAAATAATTTACTAGAGAACTAGGAGGATGAATCACTTGGAAAGAACGTAGGAGGATTTCAAATGAGAAGGACAATAGGATATACATTAATGGTTAGAACATTTATATTTTGTGGATATAGTTTAGAAACTGACGAGGATATCCGAGATCGAAATATTTTTTTGAATTTGGATAATTTTAGGTTATTGATTCTCGAGATATTTCACATTAAGGTTATGATGCAAAATTTAGAATTTAATAATGGGGAAGAGATTTTAACTATATGCGATGATGATACGAAATTGGACAAGACAGGTAAGAGGATAGAGAACAAAAGATTTGGAGTAAAAAAGAGCGGAGATTTTGTGGTAATATATAAAAAATAAATTTAGATGAATAATATTTGAAAGTGTACGTTAAAGAAAATATGAAGGTTGATTTTATAATGGAGAATAAGTTTTGTAAGGCCTAGTGGTATTAGATTTGAATAACACAAGGAGCGTGATTTGAACAAGTTTAATGATTTCATAAACTTGATTTAGGGGTTTCGGATCCAATTTAGGACAAGGTGGAAGAATTTGGATTTAAAGATGATTAAGTGGATAGTGTTGAGATCTATGTTTTGGAATTTAGGAATTAGACCTATGGTAATCATGACAAGGTCCAATCTTCATGACAGAAGTGTAAATGTTGGTAGTAGTCATATAAGGGTTGATTTTCATATTTGGACTTGTGAGTTAAAGTTATGATTGACAAATGATGATTAGATAAACTTGAGGGTATCAGAGAGAGATGATTAACTTGGCTTCCTTATGAAATCTTGTCTTTTGATTTCCCTATCAAAAGGAAATTTGACTTATTCCATATCCTAGAATCATCATTTGAGTTTTCAATATCGTTAAATCCCAACTCCCTTGATCGCGACCAATCGACTTTGGTCATATCTCTAATCATATTCATATCCTGGATCATACTCAATTGGATTAAATTCAATTGTGACCTGGATTTCCATCATTGGATACTCGTGCCCAGACTTCGATGATCTTGTTCTCCATCTTGCCTAAATCATGTTTTGATGATCAACTTAGATCGTGTCGAGACTGAATTTTTTTAATCGTGATTAGATTTCAATGCTATTACCACTCGTGCTTTAACTTTCGATTTAATTCTTACTAATGACTAAGTTCTGTTCTAATCACGATTAAGCTTCATACTATCCCTGATCATACCGAAATTTCATGTTTGGTCATGCCTATGCTGCTATCATACTCTTCCTCATATCTATATAACTGTTGACCAAGGTTAGACTGACCGTATCTATGATCGTATTGAAATTCAATTTTGATCATGTTTAGAAACACTCGTGCCTAAACTCTTTTCGACCTTGATTTAATTTTCTGATTATATTTGAATTCCCTTGTGATTAGTCGTGTCCAGATGACCTGGCATGACCAAGACGACTTTAAAATCCCTTGATCATATTTTAACGATCATGACTATACATATTACCTTGCCTCTAAATCGTGCCTAAAATTTTTGACTTTCTATAACGACTAACTAGTGTGACTACGATATTAGTCGTGTTAGAATTGAAAATTGATCATGTCTGAATAAATTTCTACCGTGCCTAAATGACTTGGGTTTCTTCATAAATCGTGCTTATAAGACCTTGATTTCCAAATCATAATTTTATCGTCATTCACAACTAAACTTGGATCTTGATCGTGCTTATGCGACCTAGAGTCTGATTTTCCACCAAATCTAACTACCGATCGTTCTATACTCGTATTTTGTTCTCCGTTCGCTTCTCTTAGCCTTGAATCAGATCATGACTATACGACTTTGATTTTCATGATCATGATAATCTTAACCCACAAATCGTGCTAAAAATCTTGATCTCTAATCACGACTGTGTCGAAATAGATTTTCTATCATACCTAAATTTTGATTCTCTAGTCACTCGTGCTCAGGTTTCATTCCTATCATGACTAGGTTTAGAATTTTCATCGCTTTATTCTAAATCGTGCCTAAGTAGTTAGTCATTCCAAATATTTTGAACGCATCTGAGTCTTGATTTCACTCATGACCAGATGGTTAATCCTTGATCAATGTTTGTGCTAAACATCTGATTATTCCTAACAATGTCTAATCACGTCATTTTCATCTTGATCGTGCCTATCTATAACCCTAAATCTAATTTCATCGAGTTGGATCCTATTAATTGATGCTTTGGCATGATTCTGACTTGATTGTAACCGAACGATTCTTGATTTTCCTAGTCGCGGCTTCGTACTGAATAACATAGGATTATTTCTAAGTGTACCTACAAACTATGACCTTAAATCTCAAATCATGCCAAACCCTGTTTTGGTCATGGTTAGCTTTTTATCATGATCGGGCCTGTGTGACTTTCAGGTTGATTTTCATCAAACCTAAGTGCTACAGATCACCCCGTACTTAAACTTCATTTATATCTTTCATTCTCCTAATCGTCACCAAGATCGTGCCCCTATGACTTAACTTATTCATTAAATCGTGCATATATATAGTTTTGTTCATATCATGATTCTATCGTGCCAAAATCCCTAATCGTGTCTGAATAATTTTGAATTGATTATCTTGATCGTGCGAAAACTCGTCGTTCTTTGATCGTGCCTGACATATTGCTTAAACCTTCTATCTTGTTTTAACCCCACTACCAACCTTTAATTTCGAGGACGAAATTCTTATAAGGTGGGTAAGATGTAAGCCCCCTGAATTTCAGGGATTTATTTTTGATTTTTCTAAAAGAATTATTTTCGATAATAATTCTTATTTGATTATTTTTTATCATTAAATGCTCTTTTCCATGACTTTGATTTCTGGAGCGTCAAAGATATCAGTCTCTGCAAACTCTCTTCATGAGTTTGTAGTAGACAAGATTATCTTCATTTTGATATATCATGTCCCACTCAACCTTGTTCCCTTGTACTCTGTTTGCATCGCACAACTTTCGGGTCAATTTTGGCCAATTTATCGTCTGCCATAATTGGTGACTTAACTACCAATTTAATTCCGGGGCCCAACATCGGTACAATCTGATCGACCCAATATATGGTTCTGACCTGTTTTGAGCCTACTATGCACGTGCCACTTGCGTGACACCCAACTGATCTCCCGTGTGCTCCTATTTCATCCATGATTATAAACAATTTAAATTTATAATTATGATCAAACCTTAGCCCAAACTTGACCCAATACCCAACCCAATTTTATGTGACCCCTATCATGACTACCCAAACATCCCACATACAATTTCTCTCTTATCTCTACTCAAAAATATCTCTTTCCCTTTCTACTTTACATAATATCTTATTTTCTCTCTCCTTATATATATATATATATATATATATATATATATATATATATATATATATATATTCACCTATCACTATCACCCTCACCCCTCCCCCCATTTGCAGCCGACACCCCCCTCCCCTCTCTCTCTCTCTCTCTCTCTCTCTCTCTCTCTCTCTTTCTCTCTCTTTCTTTAATATACATAACTCACTCTCTCCCTCATTACTCACACTACACTCCAACCCTTCACCATCAGCCCACTCCCTCTCTCCCTCCAGCCGACAAGCACCCCCCTCTTCCTTTTCTTCTTCATCATCATCACCCTCACTGTCATCTTCTTCTTCATTTTCTTTCCTCCCTACTTTTCTTCTTTTTCTTCATCTTCTTCTTCACCCTCACCATTAACATCATCATCACCCTCACCCTCACCCTCACCCTCACCATTATCATCTCCACCACCATCATCATCTTCTTCTCCTCCTCCTCCTTCCCCTCGGCCATCAGTGGCTGCGGCAAGGCAGCGCGCAGCAGCTGCAGTACGCTGCAGCAGCAGTGGCCGGCGGCCGCGCACCGCCGCGTGGCCGGCCGACCATGGCCGGACGCACCCCCGTCGACCCTCCCTGGGTGGCCACCTGCCTTCCCGGCGCATACGACGGGCTATTCGTGTGTTTCGCACGGGATCACGCCGTGACGTGCATTTTCTAATCTCAGAATTCGTGCTTCGTCGCAGCGACTTCGCGCACGTTTTCTGGGCAATCCGACCGTTGGATCGCCGATCCGTTTCTTCCATCATCATCTCGTTATATACCACTTCACTCCCCTCAAGATTCATCCGTTAATTCCGTCGTTTGCTATGTCAAAATTGGCCACCAAGTTGACCCTTTAAATTGTGTTATTTTTTTACAGTTTTGTGGAGCCAACTTCGTGGACTCGTATCTCCGTCATCGCAGCTCCGTTTGACGTGCCACCAGTTCCTGTGCACAGCTGGTATAACCCTCTTTATGTCCCTTAAGTTTCGTTTCATTGTGAGCTTGTTTGATTGGTTGAATTTGACGCCAAAGTTGGCCGTCCGAATTCGTAATTTTCAATTTATAAAATCCCAATTTTGAACCCGGAATTCCGGATTCAATTTTTGACACCACCAATAGACTCGTGGCGTCGTTCTGGCACGATTTTATATAAAATTTGTTAGATTTGGAGGACGTGGATCCCGGCACGCATTTTGGTGCAAGGCGGGCCCCACAGTCCGAGTCAACGGATCTTTTTGAGATCGGCTCATCGGGATCCAATCCTTGATATATCGTTGAGTTCGTATCGTCATTCTGGACTCGTTGACATATAATTTGTTGAGTTTTGTGGACATTGACTCCGACACGCATTTTCGTGCAAATCGGATTTCAATATCCGGGTCAATGGGCCATTTTGAGATCGGACCATCGGAATCCAATTCCGGATATACCGTTGAATTCGTATCGTCATTCTGAATTCGTGGACATATATTTTGCTAGATTTTTAGGACTTTTATTCTGGCATGTTTTTCGGTGCAAAGTGGGTCCGACACGGACACCGTTTTGACTCAAAATTACTTTTTTGCCCATGTGTCCAAATTGGACTTATGGGTAGGCTATTCTAGCTATTTTGATCATTCTGGACACGTTGGTGATGTTTGTTTCATCATCCGATAACATCTGTAGACTTTTCTCCTATCTATCACCATTTGTTATAATCATTGTCTTTTTGGTTTGTATTTTGAGATCCGTGCATCGAAATCGAGATCCGTCGATTCCAGTGATTTCATATCACTGAAATTGACCAGTTGACCATGTGGATGATTATAGAGACTAGCTTTGACCTAGTTTAACACAGAGTGGACTAGGAGTTGACCAGTTGACCAAAGTCAACTGTAAGTCAACCTTTGACCCAGTTTGACTTAGTTTGTCTTAGTTTGACCTAGAAAAGGCCTAGAAGCATAGAGTTAATGTATTTATATATATTGTTTACTCTAGAACACTAAGTAACCCTGTAAATTCATGTTAGGTCTCTGTGACGTCGGTTCAGGCATAGACCCTCACTTATTGCTCAGGACAGCAGGCGAGTACATTCTCTGATAGTTTTCATTGTCTTGATATCTGCTATATCCGATTCAGTTGTAGTGTTTTACTTGATTCCCGACACGATGGTACACGGACTAGTATACGTCGGATCCTGTCATGAGATGTCATTCCTGGATTACAATGGTATATTGGTACATTGTTCGATCTTGTTTTTCTTGCACTTGTATAGACGCTGATTCCTAAGGGAATTTGCTACCCTCTTAGAGAATCCCGCATCATGACGTGACATGTCCGGATCCATTATACTACTCGGAGATGGGAAGTTATTAGAGGTTATGTGATCATACCCCATTGGTTAATACTTGCATCATAGCTTTACCCTCGCCTCACGTAGGGTAAAGCCTGACCTGATACTACTTGCACCATTGCTTTCCATTTTGGCCGGCCTGATCTCCAGGTTTACCTGCGCTTGTTCTTGCACCATAGCCGGTCAAATGGAAGAGCCTGATCTTGACCCAAGTCGATCACATAATGCTCTAATATCTCAAGGCACTGTTTATATTTACATTATACATCAGATATTACTGT
Source organism: Iris pallida (assembly GCA_029216955.1). Taxonomy (NCBI): domain Eukaryota; kingdom Viridiplantae; phylum Streptophyta; class Magnoliopsida; order Asparagales; family Iridaceae; genus Iris; species Iris pallida. The sequence goes on along the minus strand of JANAVB010001796.1, from coordinate 6,118,636 downwards.
ACTGTTCTATATTCCAGTATTTCATACCCTGACATGATATCCAGTTTTACATATACTACTTTATTTCCGGTCATGATATTTCATCTTGTATTTCATTATAATTGTCTCTTAAAGAATTTGTCAATTCATATGAAACTGCTATTAGTTTATGTACTCGTTCCATCCTGACTGGATAAGTTGACAATATTTTAGAAGTTGTTATGCCCTCATTATTGGACTACAGGATGTTGCTAGCTGAGACGGATCTCGATATTCTTTCACCGTGAGTCGTCTCCCAGGAATGCTAGGCCTGGTAGTTATTTTAGTTTGCTATTGTTTTTCTTCCGTTTCATTCTTGCCTCATATGATCCTTTGTAGATTATAGTTGTTCTAGTGATATTGTTATTATTTCTTGTCTTATTTTCCTTAGCTTTTGTGATGTGATATGAGTACATGTATAGTTATGGATCTTTTAGATGTTGTAGTTAGTATCGAGTACTTGACAGCGCTCTACCGCCGACACTGCGACGTAGGCTGGACGTGGCCCACGTATTCGTATCCGTATATCTGGATGCGGGTCGTGACACTTATTTAGCCCCGAGATGCACAAAGATTGTAAATATGTGAAATTCAATCAACAACATTTTCTTACACCTACCTAAGGTTGGGCTACCCAATGGTTGAGGCCTTAGAGGAAGGTCTTGGGGAAACCCAGTGTGGGGATAGTAAATTAACTGGCCCTTGTCATAAAAAATAGCATTTTTTTACACCTACAGACTTCTAATACAACTTGCACATATAACTGTAACTGTGTATAAATGTGACTTGGTCCGAGCGAGTGAGCGCATTTATACATTTTGCTTCGTGCTATGCATAAGTCATATACATATAAAGCAGTGGTCTGGTGCAATATAAGTATTGTTATATCATAATATTTGATTAGGTATTCCAAGAAACTTTTGTTTCAAAAATTATTTCATACCCCACAAACAAATAGCTCATTATCCAACAGTATCCGGAATTCATTAGCTCCCAAAAGATGATCCTCTCAAACCTCTCCTGATCAAGCAAGACTAAACTATCTGGGTCTACTAACTTCCATAATAAGATCTCCTTAAATTGCCTTCCAAACCACAGCAAGGAAGCATGTAGTAGTTTAAGAAGCGTAATTAAGAAATACGAGTCTACTATGATAAAATTCAACCAATATATTTTGGTCATGAGATTAAAGCATTAATCAACTAAATAAATTCTTCAAAGCAAAAACTAATCCAATCTGACAAGAACGAAAATTTGAGGCACCTTATGCAATAACCAAACGATGTAACCATCAGTACAAAGAAAATACAGAATCTAACCATGTAGATGATCCTCCAATGACCCCAGTGGCATGAACTCATAAACTAGTAGGCGTTGATCTCCATCAGCACAATAACCAATCAAATTGACAAGATTAGGGTGATGCAATAGACTGAGCATGAGGACCTCCACCAGAAATTCTCTATTCCCTTGAAGACCATTCCTATCAAGTTGTTTCACAGCAACAACCTACCAAGCATCAACCACATTATCAATGCACCACAACAATCATATGGAAAAAAATATATATAACAATGCATTAAAATGTAAACCACCGAGATGCAAAAATACTATCACATAAATATAGAATATGGTTATTTATATTTATTGGAAAATGAGTGCATTAGATCTATAAAATTAACAGAAGTTTACAGCAAAAATATATTCTAATAACAGCTATTTCAGCTTGCCTGTCCACTACTCTCTAAGCGTCCCTTATACACACGACCGAAGCCCCCTTCTCCTAGAAGGCATTCTTGTCTGAAGTTCTTGGTTGCGGCAGCAAGTTCACGGAAAGTAAAGGTCTGAGCAGCAATATGTGCAGAAGAGCCATCTTTGGGGACTAATGCTTCCTTTTTGGAGTCTGAACCGTTCCATGACTTTGTCTTATCTTCCAATACCAAGCAAGTAAGTAAATTAAGTAAGATACTGATCATGAACATAACCAAGAGGATGGATTAATCTTTTTTTCTAGTCAATTACCAAAAACAAAACATATATAGTACTAGTCTGAAGCATGCAATCCTAAACAAAAATATGATATTCTAACAGGTGGATACTTGACTCGATATATTTGGAGTCTATCGATATTGTTGAGATATTATCATATTAGTGCTATTAAGAAATATCTATATAAGTGTGTTTACTCATACACACACACACACACATATATATGGGTGGGGACATGTGACACATACAATTTGACATCTAAAAAAATACGCAATCTTAGACGTACATCATTTGAAATGAATGGTTCAGATTTGATAGGGTAATTTGTATTAATTAGCAACATGCCAAATTGAATATCTCACTAATTAATACAACCTATTATTAATTAGCATGCATGTCAAATTTGACTTACATGGATATAAATGTGGTATGCATTTAAATCTGAATCATTCATCTCAAATGATGTACGGCTGAGATTGTGTGTTTTTTTAGATGTCAAATAGTATGTGTCACCTGATCCTCACTCTCTCTCTCTCTCTCTCTCTCTCTCTCTCTCTCTATATATATATATATATATATATATATAAGAGAATTGAGGGGTTCATTATACTGCCACATGGTATCAGAGCCAAAACCCTAACCCTAGCCGTCTCTTCTCTCTTAAAACCCTAGACTCCACCCCTCCACACCCTCCCTCTAAGAAGCTGGCCGTGGAGGATGCCTCCGCATAGCTAGTTAGCAGGCTGAGGTCTCGTATTCAGTTTCTTTGTAACAAGCTAGGCATGATTGACATCTATTCTACAGCTTAAGGGAGGGTGTCGAGATATTAGTGCTATTATGAAATATCTAAATAAGTGTGGACCTATATGTAAATATAACATTATTACTCCTACATATATGACTCCAAACCCTCACAAGAGAATTGAGGGGTTCATTATATTGACACATATATGAACAAAGCAGAAACTCGAGGACTCGCTTTACAGCTACAAGATTCATTTCCAACATTTGGATAACAATCGGGACTGCTGCCATAAAGCATGAAACAGCCACGAATATGTGCGAAGGAGTCGATCAATTTTGTGCAATTATATTGCAACATCCCTTCTGAATTCTGATCCATCAATACTGTATGAATAGAGCTTGGGAAAGTTAAGAATTTTTAAAAGGAAACTAGAAGAGACCAACATTAACAGCAAATTATTAAGTTATCTCCTAATGTTTTAGCTAAAATTATTAAATGAAAATTTAAGTTTGGGTAAGCAGTGTAATTTCTGTAAAAAAAAATTAATAAAATCCATAGATCAGAACAGAGCAATAGAAATAGAGTAACTATATTACAAGATCAACACAGTATATTCTAACAATTAGTATCCAAAATCTCAAAATGGGTACCCCTAAAACTCATACAAAACCCAAAATTTATCAGAAAATGCAAAATCATGAAATTTAAGTTAGGATGAACTTTCTAACTTCTCTACAAGTTCATACAACTTCCACAGATCATATCAAACCAATAAAAATTATAATAAAATTCATGACAAGGACTACATTGCAAGATCAACTCAACATATCCTGACAATTATCAACCAATATCCCAAAGTGGGCACCCTTAAAAAAGCTCATAAAATCCAAAGTTTATTACAAAAAATTACCATAATTAACTCTGGGTCACCCCCTAAAAACTCAATAAACATCCAAACTTCATAATTAAAAATCGCAACAACAAAAAAAACAGAAATAACTCTGCTCGACCCTAAACACTCGTAAAAATCCAAACTTTCTCACAAAAATTTGCAACTTTTTTACCAGAACCAGCTCTGGCGACATGATGGGAAGATGGGTTGGCCGAACCCTCCTTCTTGAAGTCCCCACCGTCCTTCTTCTGATCATTCTTCTTCTTCTTCTTCTTCCCCTCTTCCTCCTCCTTGTCGATCGATCCGAGGCACGAGAAGCAACCCATCTAACAAAAGAACTCCCAGAACCCAAAACGAATCCAAAGATTGAATCTCTATGGGGGGTCTCAAGAGCATCCGCTCTCTTCTTGTTCCGCTAAATCCATCAAAGCAATTACTTTCTGCGGATTATCCACAGAATTTCCATGGGCATCCAGATCAAGTAGGGAGAAAGAAAATTAATGTTCTGGAAGAGAGAGAGAGAGAGAGAGAGAGGAAGAATTTTGAGATTTGATGGAAAAAAAAGAGAGAAAAAGGAAAAGGGGTTAGAGAGAAAGGAGTGTAATGACAGGTGAGAGGAAGAAATGGGAAAAGGTCAGCAAATAGGACTGTCCTAATTGGGAGAATGTATATTATTATATCGATAGTTAATACTAACTAAACAGTCTTAAAGTTGTACTTAGACTAAATACATACTGTTACGTAATTGTCAAGGTGATTCATTATGTACATAAATCTTTCGGGTTATTTAGTAACAAGGTCTCACGTAATAGTTTGATATTAGAGTTTGGGTCTTCAAAATATCTGACGTTAGTGGATCTTAAAATCACTGTTCACGTTGGCAAGTAAATAGTAATTTTAATGCTCAAACACTAACGTCGGACATTTTAGAGACCTGAATCCTAATTTCAACTATTATATGAGACCCTATTAATAAATATCCCAAATCTTCACTTCAATATAGGGTCGAGTTTGAGCTTGATCTTGAACTTGGACGTTGTTTATTTTCGAAATTTTAACCGTTGATTCATAAGATAAAAATATAAATAGTTACGAAAGCGTACGTGAATCCATTGTTTGGCTTGATGGATTTTGTACGATCGTCTCTTTATGCGGTTCGATCTTCCAATTTGCTACGACCTTTAATGACAAAAAAAATATTCTTTGTTCATCTTTTTGTTGATGGAGATTCATAAGAGAAAAGAGAAAACCATATCTTTTGGTGTTCGTATAAGTTGGGACATAACCCTAATGAATATATATATATATATATATATATATATATATATATATATATATATATATATATATATATATATATATATTCTTTTTATTTTTCTTTCTTTAAAAAAAAAAAAAACAAAGCCCGTGTCGAAGACACCCAACCGGCTTTGGCCCGGGAGCCCGTGTCCACTGACACCCAGCCGACCCCTGTGGGGCTCGATCCCTTGACCTCATCCCCAAGTGCCAATGGTCTTAGCCACTAGTGTGTGTGTGTGTGTGTATATATATATATATATATATATATATATATATATATATATATATATATATATATATATATATATATACCTTGTTTCCATGGTTTACTTGTTTGACACTCATCCAAGATATATATCCACCAGCTAACAGGTAAACATAACCTGATATGGATCTCCTGATTTCTTGACATCGAGCAAAATCGGAGTCGAAATACCTTATAACCTCCAAATTTATTCAATCTACTATAAAGAGCATATAATCTTTTGTTCTCTATAAATTACTTAAGTAACTCGTTTAGCTGCTATCCAATGATCCATCCCAGGTTTGCTTAAATATATGTCTAACATTTCAACTATATACGCAATATCTGGACGCGTGCACACTTAAGTATACATTGAACTTCCTACAACTGATGAACAAGGAATCTATTGCATTTCTTTAGTATTAAGGTTATTCTTAGGGCACCTGATTAGGACTAAACATGTCTCCTTTAGCGACAAGTGTCACCTGGTTTGCATTAAGTACTTTAATCGATGTATAAAATCAGAAAAATAGGTTTACTCCCACTGAATTTGTGATACGTACAATCTTCAGCAGTGTTTATCTCAAAACCAAACGAGATAATCACTTGATGATATTTGAAATACCGTTGACGGGAAGATTGTTTGGTCATAAATAAATTTTTGTCAGTTTACAAACTGTCACGACCCGCTACCCAAATTATTAGGTCGGGCCGAGCCATGCCCAGCTGTAACTCCACCTTTTCAAATTGGTACTATTTTTTTTATATAAAATGTTTATAGATTTTATTTATAATTATTAAATTGGTTTAACTAAATAGATTTGGTTTAATTTGTTTATCAAATTTTCTTAATGAATGGCCCATGGACTATCCTGATAGGCCAAGGCCCATAGAGTGTTAATATAAATTCTTCTTCTCCTTATTTATTCTTCCCAATGGAAGAATGAAATTTTGAACCTCCATTTCTTCCCCAACTGAATTGTTGCAGAGCCATGTGCTTTTCTAACAAACTATTCCTGTAGCACTCTTCATTTTCCGCCAAGAAATCCTCCATAACCACCTACTTAAGACCACATCCTCCTCTGAGTTTTCATTCAGCTCACTGAGATTTAGTTCCTTCCAATTCATTCTCCATTGATTCAAGAAATTTCTAACCCAAGTTCCTGGAAGGAAGACCACGGATGATGGCGATAATGGGGATGAAGGCAGTGGCGCACGCAACCGTCCTTGGCGACTGAACCGATCGACCACCCAGCGTCGACGCTCGCTCAGCACAGCTTCGACTTATTTCTTCGGCGATCACCAGTAAGTCTCGATCTCGATATCCTGTACTTCACCTCCTGATAATTTGATTTCACTCCTCTTGAACTCATTCTTCCCATCTCGTGTTAGTTGTTGTCCCGATCAAATTCAGATCGAAAGGTTTGGATCCAGAGAATTGCAGAGGATTCGAAGATCCTTCTCCAATCTACAATTCAAAATCGACTCTGGTGAGTCCTGATCGAAGTTCCTTAAATAAAATTAAATTGATATTATTTTATGGTTTTATTCGAATTTAGTGATGTGTTTCCCTGTTTTTACTCCTACACCTGTTCGATCTATCATTTCAGAAGTTTGGGAAGCAGTTGGATGTTCAGATTGTGACACCAAGTACAATTCAAAACCTATCCCCATCAGGTAATTTCAAAACTTAGATTATCTATTCATATATGAATAATAGGAGAATGCAGTGTATTAGAAATCAGTGAGATAGATTAGGCATAAATTGCAATGAGGGCATTGATATGAACCTGGGGATCCAAGTATCTGTGATGAGTCATTAACTAAATCTGAGAATTCAAGTATCTATGTGGAGGCAATTCTGTTGAACTAAGTTGCACATTTCAATATGGGTTCTTCTTTTAATATGAAGTTTACATATGATATGTTGAGTATATTTCTGAACCTGGGACATCTCATCTGTGCATGTTGGTTCAGTTATTTAAAACTGAGAACCTAGGTCTTGAACCTGAGAATGGATTACCTGGTGTATCATTGAGCTTTTGTTCCAAACATTTTGACTGAATGATGTTTATGTTGGAATCACTCGACAGATCAATGAGATTAGGGAGTTGGTTGGTGAATTGAAATTCAATACAGTTGGTTCAATCTAGTGAAGCTGAAATTCATATATGCGTTTGACTGAGACACCCATCATATTATTGTGTTACCTGAGCCAGAGATTCATATGGCAATATTAATTCATCCTTTAAATTGGGGTGTCTTATGCAATATTGGTTTCAGTGTTGAATCTAAATATACGTACCATGTTGGTTCAGTGGGTGAGTTGGTGAACCTAAGCATATCAGTGAGCCTTTGTTCAATACCTTAACCGATTCACTCTATTAGTTTCATATGAACCTGAATAGTGGACTGAATACATGTTGAGAAAGGGTAAGCCTGTGATGTTTCATTTTAAATTGAACTTGAGAAATTTTGTTATCAATTCGAGTTAGGAGGTTAATATTGGTTGATGTACAGCTCTATTAGCCTGAATATAACCTAAATTTATGTGTTCTTTGCAAGCAACACACTATTTCAGTACAATTTCTGAAACCTGAAATCTCAGTTCAGTTTGTGGCACATTCATTGCACTGGTCCATTGGAACCTGAGAGAAATTTCAAATTGAACCTGAGAGATCAATCTCAGTTAAACCTGAGATCAATCTCAGTTGAACCTGAGAAGAAATCTCAGTGTAAACTGAGAACCTAAGAACCTGACTCATGTGCAATGTTTTATCAAGTGTGATCCAACCTAGTGCAACCTGGATGCCTGTGCCATGTTGGTTCATTCCTATTGGACCTGAGAATCTAATCTCAATGTAAGTATTGTTCATTAGAAATAAAATCCTATTTGAGTCCTTTTGTAAGGATAGATATTAGTAGAGGTTGGTTTTAATCCTAAAGCTTGATGTAACCTGTATTCATTTCAATCCATTGCTTTAAGTTAAGTTTCACATACTGTTAGATTACCTTGACTGTTGTCTATATATTTCCCTTGGAAATTTAGTAGTGATACTTTAAAGTGAACAACATATTTTTTACAAACCTTAGTGACTAAACCTTGGTTAGTTATTACATCACATATTTAAGGCAATATAATAAATTGTAATTGGTTAGTCAGTAATTATTTAGATGTTAACCAAATTGTATCTATTAAAATTTGGACAGGAGGACATCTAGCTCCCTTGTTTACCCGTACTTTCCTGGAGCAAGGCAAGTACATTCTATGGTCTTATATATTTTATTATATCATGTGCTTCCTTGTTGACACACTGTGACATGACATGTTTTTCTGGTGCTCATGTTCCTTGTTCTTATTATTTGTACCTGGAGAGGGGAAATATACTGTTTATGTGACCAAACCCAAGAAACAACTCAGGTGTGTTTAGCTTAGGCCCCGTATCGTGCACGCGGGTCCTAAGCCGTACAATTCATGTGCTTTCATGTGCTTACCCCTAGCCGGTCACATACTCAGTTATATTTCAAACATTGTGCACACATGTTCAGGAGATATATCTTGTACTTAGTTCCTGTGATTCCTGAGATACCATGTTCTTTCATATTCTTACATACCATGTTCTTTCATGTGCTTATACACCATGTTCTTTCTTGTGCTTTACATACCATGTTCCCTTGTACTTTCATATCATGTTGTCTTGTTCATTACCTAAATCTGTGCTTTGCTCCGCTCTTGAATAGGATATATTGCAGGTGAGTTGGAGGCCCTGTGCGACACATATTATGGCCGAGAGCCAGTAGATGCAGGAGAGCCATCTGGAGTTGCTCTTGACTTAGAGGCTGCAGAAGCCTAGAGCTTTACCATTAGCACTTTACATTTTTCTTGTATTTTGAGACTAGTAGACTCTATCTTTCATTTTGCTGGAATGTAATAATTCTGAGACTTGTACTTTACTTTTATTCTGGGATACATTTATAGATGCTGTGATGTTATCTTACTTTCCATAATTACTTGTTAGTTTTCCTAGTATTGGTACAGCTTACTTCGCCGTGTCCAACGACGAAGGCTGGGCGTGTCCGACTCGTGTCCGATTGTTCGAAATCGGGTCGTGACACCAGCCTACGCTTGTGTTATAGCATAGTAAGCTGTTCTCAGAGATAGACAATATAGTTCTAAGTGTGCTAGCAGTTCTATTATAGAATTTTAAGGGTTCATCACAACACAACATCTATAAGCGAAAACAAACATGTTTAGTTGATTATTACACTTCCAAAGTATGAAAACCGGAGACAAAGTCCAGTACCCAAATATAAGTTCATAATAACCCAAATGTCTAAGTCTAAGATAGCTAATGTAGCAACTAGGAGAGGTTCCCTGCGGGGACTTCCTCAGGAGCTAAGGCATGCACTACAAGAAATCCGAGTTTTCGTGACAAGTAATATGTGACAAGTGTAAAACTTATCACTGAAAGGGATATTTTTGTGACAAATAATTTTTGTTGTCACTCATAATTTGTTTCTGTGACAACTGTTATTGTCCGTCACACAATTAAAACATTTAGTGACCATGTTTTCATTGGTCGTCACTTAATGTGGTCACTGAAATTAAATTATGATTTTAGAGACAAGTTATGTGTGATAAGGGAAATAGTTGTCACTAAATTTTTTTCTTGTAGTTACAAGAAAATATTATTGTCACATAAAAGTATTAGCCACAAGATTAAAATTTTATTCTTGTCACTTAAAAGTTTCTTTTAGTTACCAAATAATTGTACGTCACACAAAAGTATTAGTCACAAAGAAAAAATTTATTTCTTGTAACAAAAACTTTAAATAAATTTAAAAAAGTTAAATAAAAAATATATCCTATTTTGATACTATTTTGACATTACTATTTAAATTGTAACAAGATTTGACTATACCAAAAATTTTCACATCAAATATCACTATCCTAATTATAATCCGGCTGTATAAAAACCATAGGGAATCAAAAACCATTTCTCTCCAATCTGGCAGACATACCCCATCCCCAAATTTATAGCGGGAATTAAAAACCATAAGGAAAAACCTACTTCTCTAGCAGGATTTCGTCATCCTTTCCCTCTCGTGTGATCCACAGGATCGAGTACACCCTCTGAATCTCCATAAACTCCGACCTCCTACCATCCGGGCCTACGTCAGGGAACGAATGCCTTGATCTCCGCCGCTGACGCCTCTCCTCTACCCACAGCATCCTTTACAGCCCCCTCCTTCTCTCGGCGATGGTGTGGTGCGTCGATATTCGTGTGTGGCGGCTCGATCTGATGATCGGGATCCAGACCGACGGAAAAACCTGTATTAGCGACTAACCTAACGACTAACCTGTATTAGTTGCTAATTTTGCGACTAGTTAGCGACTTATATTCAAGCAATTAAAAATTTAGTTTAATGAACGATATGGTTCCTTGCCAGTCCGTTGCTAGTGTGTTGGTAAATTTCTGAAATTATTTAGCGACTGTTCCTTTTTGTTGCTAAGTAGACTAATATTTCAGTCCCTTCCAAAACCTAAACTTCCCCCCAAAACTCCAAAGTGAATTGCTTTCCCCCCTTAACCCAGAACCTTTTTTTTTATTTATTTTTTTCCTAACTTCTCCCTCCTCCTCACCCGCTGCCCACAACTCCTCCCTTCTCCTCATCGACTCGCTGCCCACACCGGAGCCCCTCCTCCCTCCTCCTCACCGACCCGCTGCCCACACCAGAGCCCCGCCTCCCTCCTCCCTCCTCCTCACCGACCCTCCGTACCGGAGCCCAGCTGCCCAAACGGAGCCCTGCCGCCTCCTCCCTCCTCCTCGTCGACTTCTCCCGATTCCGACAACCATCTCCCTCCGCCTCCTCCTTGAAGCCGGTATTTTTTAAAGTTATTTTACTTTGATTTCTTTTTTCAATCTTCAATTTAAGCTATAAATTTATGTACTACATCATTTTAGGAGTCTAGGGCTTGGTCTGGAATCAATTTATGGTTTGAAATAATTTTAGATAATTTAGTTATGAGTTTTCTAGGGTTTGTGTTGTATATTTAGAAAGAAAATTTTCAATTCATATGGAAGAATGTAGTTTTCTAGTACAGGATTCACAATGACATTTTAGACTATTAAAAAACAAAATAAATGGAAAAATGTAGTTTGGGACAACTTTCATGATATTTGATCGGTTAAATGACTGAACAATTTGACAACATGAAAGTTAAACGTCTGATTACATTCATGGTAAGTTGTAGGAAACATTTTAATTGTTTGTCTTTCTATAGTTTTCTTCTATCTTCATTTGAGACAGAAAACTCCATTTCTTGCTTCCTTTTTTGCTATATTGTAGTTTAGCATGTCCCTTCTCTGATTAAGAATTGTTTGTCCGCCATCACAGCCGCCTCCAGAGAGAGACCCATCCAAAGACGAGTCTCATTGTCACCGGGATGGGCCTCGTCTTGGTGTTCGACAACAAAGTCGATCTCTAATATGAGAAAATGTTGTAGGGGGAAAGCGGGATCGACCCCATCGATCAATTTGACCCATCAAAGTTCCCAACAAGGTTCGTCGGCTAGATCTGGGGGATCAGATCGAAAGGCTACATCGGAGGGGTCTAAGAGGGCCTTTCTTGCTGGGCTCAAGTCATCATAGGTTCCAATTTTCAACTTTTCTTTAAGGCTGCCCTTCTTTGCAACGACAACATACTATGATAGTCCCAAACTTACATGTTGAATTTTAGCTAGATAATTATGGTTAGATTATAACCGATATAGATTCCAATATGTATTTGTTATATAGCCCTTGTAAATACTTTACAGGCTAAGTAGCAGGTTCATCTTATCATTATTTTTAGATATCTCTACATTCTTGTTAGACTAATTCATGTCAGTCCATATAAATTAAAAGATATAGAACTTATGAGAAGTTTTGTCTCTTTAAAAGGTCCTGAAACTTTTCTAGCAATAGAAGAGAAGGAATTACATTGCTTTCCTTTTTCTTTCATCATCATTGGTGGACATGTTTCATGAGGGGAGTTCAATATAGTAAATGTACTCTTTGCAAGTGGTTCCATCTACTAGATCCTGGTATGAATCATCTATCCTTCATTATCTTCGTTTGACTGCATATGTTTATTGATCATTATGATCTTTTGTATTTAATGACATAATACAAGTGGATAAAACTTTGGATATAGTCCAAATATGATTAAATTTGTAAAAGAAGAGGTACAATCTTTACAACAATCACAGTATAGGAATTTGAGTTTTAGCTGAAGGTGGCTTGCGTTGCCTATCCTTGCAATTCATAGTAGGCCTCATCTTTAGTGGTATGTAATTTCTTTAGGCATGGTAGCTAAATAGTGATGCTTTTGCTTTCTTTTTCATTTAGATGATGTCCGGCCTGACATACTTCTGTAGATTTATGACACATGAAAGAGGAGAAATTTTGAATGGTGTTGAGTGATGCAAACTAGATACTTGTTTTGGTTGAAGGACTGTCCTTTATATTATTTGGTTTTCTTACTTTCCTAACCTATTATTAGTTTCCTAGGGTGGCAGCTAATTAGTGATGTTTTTGCTGTAGTTTTAACTTACATTGAGTCCAGTTTGACATACTTCTCTAGACTTGTGACACAGGCAAGAGGAAAAACTTCAAAAATTGATGATAATAGTTTGAACGGTATTAATGATGTAAATTAGACTCTGCTTTTGGTTAAAGGATTTGTATTTTTTGTATTCTCAATTTCTTATCTCAATGTTGTATGTTGTTGCTAATATGATATTTGTGGCTAGTTCTTTTAATGAATGGTTGCTCTTGAAGAATGCACCACAAGCTTTTGGAAGCTGCATTCCTGTAAGGTCTCAATGGGAATTTATTAATTCTAACTTCATGGTGTACTTAATAGCAAATGCATCATGCATTACTTACCTAAAGACATACAGAAGTGAAGCCGAAGTTGAAGTATGCCCTATAGAAGTTTCTCGTTGCCATAAATTGACTTCAATTTAAATGAATGTTTTGTTAAATTAAGGTCTGAAACTGTAATTCTGATAGTTTTAACTTCGAAGTTTTAGGAGAATATATTTCAATCTGTGTTATATGTAGTGCTATATGTCACATACTTATGCCTGTAATTGTTTAAATAGTTCTTCGTTCTATTGTTCTGAATATGCCAAGGTTGCTAAATTAATATATTCCAATATCTTGTATCCTTTATATATTTTGGTTTGGTAAGCTATCCCTGTTAATTAGTGCCCCTGGATGAGACCAACATACAAGCAAGCAAGGAAATGGGGCAACTGGATGAGATCAACATCCATAAACTATTAACTTTCTTGTTTTTTTGGTCAAGATATAAACTTTTTAACCTGAAACAAACACGACAAACAAAATACAACATGATTTGGGAATTAGAAATATTTTACTGAATTCATGTTTTTTATTAGGAATTGATAAATTCTTATATTGGCTTGTCATCGCAGACCCCTAGTTTATATGTTGCAGTTTTCTTGTTTTTTTTTTACTTATTGAAACTCTTGTTCTGGTATTTTGGGCTATGGGAGCATTTCTAGATGATGAAAAAAATGTTTTAGATCAGAAAGTTGGAACACTACAAGAACTCTCTAGAGATCTTTTTTCCTATGCAGAACTCTCTAGAGATCCCTTCTTAAATGTTATACAGAGTTTTAAACGTTATACAGAGTTTTGGAAAGCCAGTGATCAAGCTAATGTAGAAGGAAGTGAACATAGAAGGAAAAGTAAGCTTCTTGATCTTTAGCTTCACAAGTGGCAATTATTATATAACATAATGTTTGTTATGAACTTCTAAAGTTGATGCTACGTTTGTTATGAACTTCTAAAGTTCATAAGCCAGTGATCTTTAGCTTCTTGAATTTATTTGTTACTTCCTTGCACCTCTCCTCCCTAATATTTCTATTTGAAGCTATTGCTGATACTGAAGTAGCTTCAAAATAAATGAATTCATCAGATCTAAATTTAGTTCTGGATGTTGTAGATCTGCAAAAAGCTCTATTGACACGAAGGTGCTAAGCACAAGGCAAATGCTCAAGACCTGGCTAATACCATGCCCCACCATTTCTAGCAGTCAAGAGTCTTCATTTGAATAATCATATGCGCTTTTACGATGCAGTTCAAATTGGTGATCATGTAGGTTACACCATCTTTAGCTTGCAACTTACAGAAGCTTGGGAAACTAAAGCATAAAACTTGATGGTTGTTCTATGACTTCTTCTGGATTGATTGCCATTGAAAGTTCTTGTTCAGCTTTGAAGGAATTGAGCTTAAGTAAGTGCTCAGGGTGACTGATGAAGGTCTCTCATTTGTTGTGGCAGAACATAGGCATTTAATTAAATTAGACACTACATGATGTCATATGATAACTGATGTCTCCATTACAAGTATTACTAGCTCATGCATTTCACTCACCTCACTAAGAATAGAATCATGTAGTCTGATTTTGAAGTATAGGTTTGTTTTGATTGAACAACGTTGTCGTCTCCTAGAAGAATTGGACCTTACAATCACTGAGTTAGACAATGAAGTTGATACCTGACATATTTCACGAGTTATAAGATGACAACAATTTGTTACTTGTCATGTTTGTATCTACAGGATTGAAGGCCATCTCAGGATGCTACGAACTTCCCAGCTTAAAAATTGGCATACGCTTGAACATCAACGATGAAGGTCTCATTCATGTTGGAAACTGCTGCCGTGAAATCCATGAGCTTGATCTATACAGGTTTGTCAGTCATTCCTAAGTTTACTTTTATCTTCATAGTATTATCAGTCATGACGGCAAAATATGAAAGAATAGTTTAAATGAAAACTTGTGCTCTGTCATATGTGGAGTAACTAAATCTTGATGGATTTATTATCACAAGTCAATCTGTGTTAGTCAGTTATTCCTAAGCCCTTTTTTGAGCACGTACAAACCTGAGGATGTATGTTTCACTGGTGGGATAAACCCTTCCAGCTATCTTCTGTTCTTTAACCATGAACTTGCCATACTATTACTCAATCTACTTATAATATTGTTGTTTTATCCATGAATTAGTTGCTGAGAACTTTCTTTACATAAATTTGCAAACAATGTTTAAGACTTTCCTCTCTCAGAAATTGAAAGAAGATGCCATCGAATTGGAATCTCTAGTACTGAACTCCAACTTGGCCAACTGCAGGAACGCACACTGCAACCACACATAATTTTAAATATGGCCGCTAATTCATCAATATTTAATAGGATAAGATTTTAGTTGTTGTATAATATTTCATTTGAAATAAAATCTTGAAAAATGTTGTATTTTGCTGTGCAGACAGAGGATACACAATGGATACACAACCATAATGAAAAGAAAAGGGAGATGGTTGAGGGAGTGAATGAATGAGGAAGAGGGGAAAAAATTGTGGAAGAGAAATGTTAGTGAATGTGTGCAGACACAGAGAATAGACAACCCTTGGAATCATATTCTGCACACATTCATGTGTACAGACGGATTCAGAATGGTTAGTGCTAGTCAATTGATAATTTCCATGGTTCCTTTACCCCCTCCCCCCCGGACCACTATAGGACAATTTGATATCCATACATATCCTTTGTTAACAACTGCACTTCTCACTAACTACCCCACACCAACACCTGTGTATATCTGCAACACAGAAACACCCACAAATCACACACTCTGACATATAAAGTTCCTTCTAACACTGATACGCACGTAGATGCTGCTATTACACATAGGATACAAAATCCTCTCTACTAACCTTTGTCTGTTGAAGTTAACCATCATAACATACACTGGTTTTACCTATTGCTCTCAACTGCAGTTACCTATTGTTGCCCAAACTGTAGTATCTTGATGCACATATAGCATCTGCCAACTTGTTACTGCAATCCAGTTTGGACTGCTACACCGTCTGCACATGTTATATACAAATATCTATTGCAGGAATATGCACACTAAATACTCATGTATTTATGTATCAAATGCATACATTATATTCTACGAAGTCTGATACATTCCCCCTTTGATAGCCTTGATACTTCCCGATACTTATTTGTAGGACTTGATCCCTTGTTCTATAATGCCAATAGATTTGGTTCAACAAGTAATAATATTTAATGCATCTCACCTTATAGTTGATGCAGTGATACTCTAGAAAGCTTGAAAGGCTTAGTATGCATGCCTAAGTTGGCCACTTCCATAAAGTTTTACCGTATAGATCTATGCAACTTTTAGACGTTCAAGTCTTCTTGTATCTTGGAAATTAAAATGTCTCTATTGACTAGAAATGTTAAAATCCATCATTTTCCCTACTACATTTTAAACCCTGTTTTGGCTTCCCTGCAGTTTTTCTTCAACAGTTCTTTTGACATTAAAACTGAAGCTAAAATCACATACCTCAGCGTAGTTGTTGCCTTGTTCGCAGAAGACATTTGCATATTTTGATAAATCACTTTGGTATGACATACAATTTTCTATATCTTTGGTTCTATCCTTACAGATTTACTGCATTTTTCATTAATCAATTTTCTCTTGCAAAAAGGATGAATCTAGTGAAGAGGTAAAAATATATTAAATATTTGTTCCATCAGATAACTGATTGTTCACGTGGAAGACACCATGTACGGAATGGCGTCTGGGAAGGGGCTTGGAACTCTAGCAATGCTCGAGATTTCATTAAGTACACAATCTCAAAGGGCTATCCAGTTGATTCATGGGAATTTGGTAATTTGTGTTTCAGAAGAAATGAGAGCAAATGTTAGTGATGAACTCAGAGCTGAAATTAGGAAAAGTGTGGAAGACGACATCAGGAATGATTTTATGTTGCAAATTCAAAGTCAGTTTAATGCCATGTTCCAAGCACGAATGGCTGCCTTTTTCGGCTCTTCGTTACAGTCTGCAGATATTTCAGTTCCTACAAATACAAGAGCTATAAACTCTGTTAAGTGTTCGAAAACAAGATACATGATATTTCCATTTATCAAGTAAATGTAAAGAAACATTCTCTTCATGTTATATGTACTGAATTTTGTGGAGAAATATAAATACTTTTTGAGAATTGTTATAATTATTTTTCATGTTGTTGTCGTCTATAATTACTTTAGAGTTAGTTGCCTATATAAAGGCTTTTTAGAATTTGTGAAGGTTAGTTTTGGTTTACATTGGAAAGTCGATGGGGGTCCTTCTTGGAAGATGAGCACAATCATGCATACCCTCTTCTACAAGAATTGTGTGATATTACATTGTGTTCTTGTGTTTTTAATGTATAATGATAATAACAAAAAAAAATACTCGTGACAATTGATTTCCATCAAACGTATAAAGTGTACACTATGGTGACAATAATAAATGTGTTACTGCAAGTGTTTACAATGATGACATGTACTTGTCACTAAACATATACGTTTATTGTGACAACAATAAAAGTGTTACTAAAGTTGTTTTGTGATAGCAAATGTTGTCACGAAAATAATTTTTATTTTTGTCAAAAAAATATATATTTATTTTTAGTTACAATAAAAAGCTATTTTGTGACAATATTGTGCGCCACTTATAATATTTTTAGTGATGAATTTTGTTGTCACGGAAAGTTTACTATCACTGACAACATATTCTTGTCACAGTAGAGAACTTTTTGTGACAACGACTTTTGGTCGTCACCTATACTTTTAGCTACGGAGGTATAGGCTACGAAAATAAATCGTCACTGTACTCGTCACAGAAGATGTGTTGTGACGACTTTCATAATTTCTGAGACAACTTTACATGTCACAGAAACCATGTTTTCTTGTAGTGATGGTCCTTAATGACAGCCTCATAATAAGGATCACATAGCATCTCCTCCTCGAACAATATGCCTGCAACGTTATCCTGTCAGGACGGAAGCAAGTACTGGTTCTACAAACTAAACATACTGAGCATGGAATGAAAAGAGATGTAATAAATAGAATCATGGCATATCACAGTTTATCAGGTAGCAGATATATTTGTCATGGCGACACATATATATATAATATTTAAAACTGGAGCATGTACGTGATCGTCAATAGGTATAAAATGTACTGGTGTACAAGTTTACGTACAATAAAATGTACGTACGTACAAGTCTATAAGCATCAGTGTATGTACATACAAAAATATGGGATACGCCTACGACAAGGTAGCATGTAATACGGCCTTGCTCGATACATACGTACGAGAGAAGGGGGCATGATCACGTACTCAGCTAGCAGTTTTTCCATAACCCAAGTTATAACATGTTAAAGATACTGAGAGCAGTATAAAGCATATGAAGCATACAGTAGATACATATAGACATGTAAGATATGATTTGCAGTTTAAGAAACTGTATTTAACATGGCTCATATGCAGTTCATTATCATATGCAGTAAATAAAGGTTGTAGGGGTACTTGCCTCGTGCAAAGCAAGAATATAAATACAAAGCTATAGATGTCCAGTGTCCTGTCAAAATGATACACAATCTCAGTCTCTAAGCTATGTTCAAAATTTTACATTAGCGGCGTGACACGGCTCCTAACTGGACACTAGCTAAGTGAAGCTCTAGCATAGAAGTTCAATGTGGGGTGATATAAAATCTAACCTAACACTTAGAGTCTCTACACTAAGATAGGATAAGGTCCCGATACTAAAATAGCCCAAAAATCCATTAAAACGCACAAGACAATATCAATTAATTAATAATTCAATCTGTACATTGTGTTCCAACAATTATTAAAATAGTTATAAGGCTCATATATATATGAAGTAAAGTACCAGACTGATTCTTGTTAAGTATAGTAATTTATAATTTTTCTGGAATTTATAATCTAATGTAGATATTTATTAAAAATCAGTTTAAATATATACTTTAAAAATGAGTTTTGTTTTCCTATTTTTTGGACAATGGCAAATATTTATATTAAATGCTGTAAAATTATATTAAATTAACTAAATTAACTTAATATTTAAATATAATTTTTTTGGAATTTATACAGTAATTAAAAGCTGTCTAAAAATTCAAATACAGTAAAGTACAGATTCTGAAAATAAATAAATAACTATTTATGTATTTGTCCACGTATACGAAATTGAACCGAAGTCCAGATACGGGACTCAAAGCCATGAATCAAGTCCGATATGACTCGTACAGACCTTGAATGTATTTAGACTCATTTGGGTCCACAAAATCCATGCTAGGTTTGGACTCAAATGACCACAATTAATAAAATACTTAAAAAAACAAAATTAGACATAAATATAAAAGTGCATATTAAATAAATAAAACAATATTTTAATTTAGTAAAATATACTTAATAATTATATTTATTGACAATAATATGACAAGTGAATTTATATAATATAGCATATATATATATATATATATATATATATATATATATATATATAATAATAATAATAATAATAATAATAATAATAGATATAGAGAAAAAAGATCATGGAGTGCTTCCACTCCTGGAAGCAGAGGGGACTCCGGTCACCACCGGAGGGAGCTCCTCTGCTCGCCGTAGCCCCCCCACCTTCTCGTGGTCGGATGGCTCTCATGGCCGGTCGGCCTCCTCGGGCTGGCCGCAGCCCCAGGATCCTCCCCCCCGGAGGCCCCCTCTCATCCCGCCGCCACCGCTTCCTCGAATGGCCGGGTTCCGCCTGCCCCCCTGTAGGGGGTTTCCCCCTCCCATGTCGGCGTCCTCTCGCTTCCCCCTACCCCCTCGGCGCCATCGTCATCTCCGGCGTCCTTGGCGCCACCGGGCTCGACGCAGGCTGTCCGGTCCTCCCCCACCGCAGCCCCCCCCCGGAGTCCCTCAGGCCCCTTCCCTCCTCGGTCCCCCGTCGGGGTCGACCCTTGCTCCGCCTGGCTTGCCTCCCTCTGTCCCGGCGCCCTCCCTCCAGCCGCTCCTCTCGCTGTGCCGCCCCCCTCCTCGACAACGACCCATTCTCCGGCTTTCTTCTCCCTAAGGTGGCCCCCCCGCTTCATCCGATGTGTCCACCTCGACCCACCTGGCCCCCGGCAGGCCTGGACTTGCTCCCCTCCCTCTCGTCCCAGCGACCGCCTCGGGACCCCCGGGGGCACCTCCCTTGTAATGACCCGCTCCGCCCTAGCGGAACGCCAATTCAAACGGCAAGTGCGACGACTCAAACGAGCCGTCGACTCGAAGAGTTACGTCGACCCGATGAAGAATCGATGAAAGACTTACATTGGCCCGTCAAGGATGAATCCAGACTTAGACTTTCAAAGGCGCGCTCGGAGTATCGCTCGGCCGATGCGAACATCGCTAAGGTGGGTGGCTCCGATGAACCCGTCTTTGCTTAGCCTTGTTACGCCCCAGAACCAGAATACTGGAGAGCGGGGGCAGACATAGCCAGCTACGTATAACGGAATGGAATCCACACCGCTATACGGTCACGGCTGTCTAGATATGTGAGGGTTTCACTACAATCCATCAGTCTCTTAAGGTCATAAAATAGCCTATTGTCTCAATCTCAACCAACTAATAATAATCACAAGATATCAGATCACCAAATATACAATTGTAAGGCGTCCCAAACATTACATATCCTGATGATCATGAAGCTAGTCGTTACAAAATGTGAGGACTAGCAAGAGTTCAGTCATACATGATCAACCCCCGGGGCTTGTCAATCATGTTACAGCCCGTAGGCAGACAGTAAGTAAGTACAATCGAGCTAACACTTGCTCGTCGGCTAAACGCCTCAAAAGAATAATTTACAATATTACAGTGGGAGAACAAAAGAAACCCACTTGATGCCCTGGTTACGCCTGGTGACCACCATCGGGCTGAAAGACAGGTAGATCCTTTGCTGCTGCTCCGGTATCTGGCCATACAAAACCAGCTGGGTCAGACCCCAGGAAGAGCAAGTGCCACAAAGGAGGCCACAAAAATAAGAACCAAAGCCAGCAATTTAGCACAATAATAAAATTACATAATAAGAGACAGTAATTTAAGAAAAGCATGATGGGTAATTATAAAAGACAATCTTGCATAGAATCACTAAAAGACAGGACGTATGGAAAAGCATGACAGGATGATATACGATGAGATAACCATGGGACTATTCAGATAGCTAGGTTACAACCCGTAAACCAAACAAGGACCGGGGTTGTAACCCTTCGTCTGAACGGAACTTGGTTTCTCTCACCATTTATCGGCAAGATAAATATAAGAAATCAGGTCAAGTAACAATCTGGAGTGACAATCATTATAGTGACAATCTGGAGTGACAATCATTATAGTGACAATCTGGAGTGACAATCATTCAATCATTCTGGAACAATCTTACAATCAATCAATTCTAGACAATACTATACTGGACTAGACTCCATCCAAGCAATCACGGCCAATCATTGCCTACGGCTTTCTACATTAACTAACTAGGGTCATCACAATCCTAGTTACTAGCAAGATGCAATGAGATGCTCCAAGTAGTCACAGGCCCTGCAGCTATCCAGGTTATCCAGGCAATCATTATAGTGACAATTTAGAGAGTTCAATACATTAGAGTGACAATAGAGTTCAATCATTAAAGTGACAATCAAGAGTGCCCCACATAACGGTGGGCTGGAAATGTGCCCTACTCGTCGGCAGGCTACAAGTCCAAACATTTGCGGCCGGGATAACGGGATCACCTGTAACTGGGGAACATCTCTTCATGACTAGTGAATTATACTAATTATTAACCTTAGTCCAATTCAGTAGGTACTCCTGACCGTGGTACTCAGGAGTCCCCTCCTAGACATGATGCAAGACAGGACTGGATTATTTGTACAAGCACAATCGTCCACGGTGTCCAGGTTAATTATACAGGTCATGTCATGTCAGGTAGCCGTCGCAACAGCTATTCAAGATATATCAGGTCAGGTTATCATATCAAGTGTACTAGTCAGAAGTGCGCCACGACGGGCCACTTATCAGGTCATGCTCAATTATCAATTCCAAACATATCCAGTAAATTCGTGATTATCAAGTTCAGGACAAAAGGCGTAAGCATATAAAATGGGCGTAAAATATCTAATAAAATATCAATATACAGGACAATAGAAGAGCCAAGCTTAAAGAATAAGACCAAACTCCAAGAGCCTGGGTTAAGCAAGGGGGTCAGGGGAGCAGCGTACGAAAAGTCACGCACGCTGAGAGAGCAGCGTAGGCGAAAGTCATGCACGCTACAGGGAGCAGATGCGTGAAAAGTCACGCACGCTCAAGGAAGCAGCTGCGTGAAAAGTCACGCACGCTACAGGGAAGCAGCTGCGTGAAAAGTCACGCACGCTCATGGAAGCAGCTGCGTGAAAAGTCACGCACGCTCAAGGAAGCAGCTGCGTGAAAAGTCACGCACGCTCAAAGAAGCAGCTGCGTGAAAAGTCACGCACGCTCAAGGAAGCAGCTGCGTGAAAAGTCACGCACGCTTCAAGGGAGCAGCGTTCATGAAAAGTCACGCACGCTCAAGTCTGCGTACGCACAAAAGCACGCACGCAGGAGACACGCCTCCAATAGGAAGCGTATCCAAGGCTCAGTGGCGTAAGCTAAGAAGCTCAGCACACTGCTCACTGTCTTCTCCAAACAGCAAGAACACCATGGTTGAACTCAAGGCTACACAGCACCATAACTTGGCCATCCGAACTCCAAATCCGGATTTCCAAAGTTCCAACTGGAGTGAAACTGAATGCTTTCCCACATGGAAACATCAGAACCCACAGAACTCCAACCAAAATGGATCAAAACATGCAAAGTCCGAAAATAGGAAAACTTAGATCTAGAGTAATGGAGACACCAAATCACAAAAAGCTAAGAACTAATGTTGATCACCATGTCCTAATCTAGCTAATGGACCAAGAAAATAGGGTTCTCATGTAGTGGCAAGATGCACTTGCCTAGGGTTAGGAGAGTTGTGGAGGAAGGAGAAGAAGAAGAAGAAGGAAATTAATGGTGGAAGTTATGAGGAGAGAGAGAGTGGTAGGTAGGGATATAAAGAGAGGGAGTTGTGGTGGGGATGAGGGGTAGCATAGGTTAAGGTGCTCCATGCATAAACCGAACCAAAATAAACCACCCCAATTAAAACCGAGCCATGCCAAAAACCCAAGAATACGAGAATTACCAAAATTCCACAAGTCGAGAAAAATAAAAATACATGCCAAAATCTAGATACGAGTATAAATACGAAATACGAGAAATACGAAAAATGAGGGTGACAACTCTACCCACCTTAAAAGAATTCCGTCCTCGGAATTTAATCAAGGAGCTAGAGATTGTCACGACAAGCTATACTAAGCACATGCAAGCTACACTAAGCAATTCAATCATACAATCATACAATACAAGCAAGGAAGGGAAAAACGTAAGGCATAAGAAAGACATTACACCTCACGAGTCAAACAAGTAGGGATAACGTGATCGGATATTATCCTCACACTCCCATGTTTGACTCTCCCAAGGAGCGATGAACGCAAGCAACATGAACTAAACTGATAGTCTTGCGCTTGAGGTCTCTCTCCTTGGTCAAACAGGGACACGGGCCTATCCTCATACGAAAAGGTTGGTACCAATAACCAGTTTCGAATGACCTAGGATATGGCTCGGGTCCGGGATGTACCGTTGTAATTAGGATACATGAAATACGTCATGCACCCCGCATAATGACCTTAGAAAAGCAAGATGAGAGGACACATATACCTCTCGGTCGATTCTGAACCTGAGCCTGGGCTAGGGCAAACTGCCGCGGGTTCTGTTGCTGGAAAGTCTGGGCTTGAGTCGGCAATGGCCTCGGAGGCTGGTACTACTGCTGAAACACTTGGGCCTGAGGCGGCAATGGGTATTGTTGCTGCTGCTGGACTGGTACTGGAGCTGGTGCTGGTCCCCTAACCGAGGGACTAGATACTGTTGATGCTGAATCGACTCTGAATGGGCAGGACCCCACCCTATGGTCCGGTGCCCCACACAACAAGCATAATCCCAGCGCCTTGCGACACTCCGCTACCACTCTAGGCTTCCCACAATAAGAACATCCTACTGCGAAAGACTGCGCTTGCTTCTGTTTCTGCTGAGGGTACGTCGGGGTCGAGTGCTGAACCGACGTAACTGAGGTTGCTTGCCTCGGAGTTCCAATAGTCAAAGCCCTAGCTGCCGGGGCTGGTGATGAAGACTGATTCATCTGACTATGGGACCGCTTCCGACCTCCGGTCCTGTCCACTATTCTCTGGGAGGTATACTCGTGCCTCCTTGCTGCTCGCAACACCGCATCATAGGTCTGATGCTCGAACTGTTCCACTGCCAATATAATCTCTAGGTGAAGTCTCTGCTGGAATCTCTGCGCTCTGTCAAACTCGGTTGCCTCCAAGGTGGGAGCAAACCGACTGAGCCTGGAAAACTCGGCCGCATATCCGTCGACCGTCCTCCCCATCTGCTTAAGATTACTGAACCTGGTCTGCAAGTCATACCGAGCCACTACATCATAATACTTGGTCTGGAACTTTTTGCTGAACACTGCCCAGGGGACAGGTATTGTCAATCCCATTGCTTGTGCGGCCCACCAACTACGGGCTAGATCCAATAACTGTAGGCGCACCACAGCCACCTTCTCGTCTTCTGGAGTCTTCGCAGCTTCGAGAATCACCTCTATATCTTGTAGCCAAGCATCGGCAGCAATGGCATCCTCGCTGCCATCGAAGAATGGAGGGTTCAGGTGCTTAAAACTGTTGACCGTACTGTTCCCTCGGGGTCCACTTCTATTCAGAGCATCTTCCACTGCCTGGTGCAAGGCATCGCCTCTACGATCCTGGGAAGCTAACAATGATCTGATGAGACCCACCAAAGTGCCATCATCATGATCTGCAGGCTGGACTGACTGAACTGGCGGCTCTCCTCCAGTAGGTACGACTCGGGAGGCTGCTCCTGAGTGTTGGGCCTGATCTTCTGGTTGCTGCTGGTCCACGGGAGATGCTCCTCCTTGCTGATCGACAGGATCAGGTGCAGTGCCGCTGAGGAAGACGATACAGGGAAACAATAAGGAAGGACCAGGACAGATCAACGATACAAGCATGTAATCAGGGCAAGAATTTTCAGGAATCAAGAGGATACGAGCAGAGATCAAGGGCGAGTACCGATTGAGACATCTATTCGGTAAACCCTCACACATCTTGATTAACAAGACCTGCATGGGCCACCACTTAAACCATGTCACGCCCCAGAACCAGAATACTGGAGAGCGGGGGCAGACATAGCCAGCTACGTATAACGGAATGGAATCCACACCGCTATACGGTCACGGCTGTCTAGATATGTGAGGGTCACTACAATCCATCAGTCTCTTAAGGTCATAAAATAGCCTATTGTCTCAATCTCAACCAACTAATAATAATCACAAGATATCAGATCACCAAATATACAATTGTAAGGCGTCCCAAACATTACATATCCAGATGATCATGAAGCTAGTCGTTACAAAATGTGAGGAATAGCAAGAGTTCAGTCATACATGATCAACCCCCGGGGCTTGTCAATCATGTTACAGTCCGTAGGCAGACAGTAAGTAAGTACAATCGAGCTAACACTTTCTCGTCGGCTAAACGCCTCAAAAGAATAATTTACAATATTACAGTGGAAGAACAAAAGAAACCCACTTGATGCCCTGGTTACGCCTGGTGACCACCATCGGGATGAAAGACAGGTAGATCCTTTGCTGCTGCTCCGGTATCTGGCTATACAAAACCAGCTGGGTCAGACCCCAGGAAGAGCAAGTGCCACAAAGGAGGCCACAAAAATAAGAACCAAAGCCAGCAATTTAGCACAATAATAAAATTACATAATAAGAGACAGTAATTTAAGAAAAGCATGATGGGTAATTATAAAAGACAATCTTGCATAGAATCACTAAAAGACAGGACGCATGGAAAAGCATGACAGGATGATATACGATGAGATAACCATGGGACTATTCAGATAGCTAGGTTACAACCCGTAAACCAAACAAGGACCGGGGTTGTAACCCTTCGTCTGAACGGAACTTGGTTTCTCTCACCATTTATCGGCAAGATAAATATAAGAAATCAGGTCAAGTAACAATCTGGAGTGACAATCATTATAGTGACAATCTGGAGTGACAATCATTATAGTGACAATCTGGAGTGACAATCATTATAGTGACAATCTGGAGTGACAATCATTCAATCATTCTGGTACAATCTTACAATCAATCAATTCTAGACAATACTATACTGGACTAGACTCCATCCAAGCAATCACGGCCAATCATTGCCTACGACTTTCTACATTAACTAACTAGGGTTATCACAATCCTAGTTACTAGCAAGATGTAATGAGATGCTCCAAGTAGTCACAGGCCCTGCAGCTATCCAGGTTATCCAGGCAATCATTATAGTGACAATTTAGAGAGTTCAATACATTAGAGTGACAATAGAGTTCAATCATTAAAGTGACAATCAAGAGTGCCCCACATAACAGTGGGCTGGAAATGTGCCCTACTCGTCGGCAGGCTACAAGTCCAAACATTTGCGGCCGGGATAACGGGATCACCTGTAACTGGGGAACATCTCTTCATGACTAGTGAATTATACTAATTATTAACCTTAGTCCAATTCAGTAGGTACTCCTGACCGTGGTACTCAGGAGTCCCCTCCTAGACATGATGCAAGACAGGACTGGATTATTTGTACAAGCACAATCGTCCACGGTGTCCATGTTAATTATACAGGTCATGTCATGTCAGGTAGTCGTCGCAACAGCTATTCAAGATATATCAGGTCAGGTTATCATATCAAGTGTACTAGTCAGGAGTGCGCCACGACGGGCCACTTATCAGGTCATGCTCAATTATCAATTCCAAACATATCCAGTAAATTCGTGATTATCAAGTTCAGGACAAAAGGCGTAAGGATATAAAATGGGCGTAAAATATCTAATAAAATATCAATATACAGGACAATAGAAGAGCCAAGCTTAAAGAATAAGACCAAACTCCAAGAGCCTGGGTTAAGCAAGGGGGTCAGGGGAGCAGCGTACGAAAAGTCACGCACGCTGAGAGAGCAGCGTAGGCGAAAGTCACGCACGCTACAGGGAGCAGCTGCGTGAAAAGTCACGCACGCTCAAGGAAGCAGCTGCGTGAAAAGTCACGCACGCTACAGGGAAGCAGCTGCGTGAAAAGTCACGCACGCTCATGGAAGCAGCTGCGTGAAAAGTCACGCACGCTCAAGGAAGCAGCTGCGTGAAAAGTCATGCACGCTCAAAGAAGCAGCTGCGTGAAAAGTCACGCATGCTCAAAGAAGCAGCTGCGTGAAAAGTCACGCACGCTCAAGGAAGCAGCTGCGTGAACACGCACGCTTCAAGGGAGCAGCGTTCATGAAAAGTCACGCACGCTCAAGTCTGCGTTCGCACAAAAGCACGCACGCAGGAGACACGCCTCCAACAGGAAGCATATCCAAGGCTCAGTGGCGTAAGCTAAGAAGCTCGGCACACTGCTCACTGTCTTCTCCAAACAGCAAGAACACCATGGTTGAACTCAAGGCTACACAGCACCATAACTTAGCCATCCGAACTCCAAATTCGGATTTCCAAAGTTCCAACTGGAGTGAAACTGAATGCTCTCCCACATGGAAACATCAGAACCCACAGAACTCCAACCAAAATGGATCAAAACATGCAAAATCTGAAAATAGGAAAACTTAGATCTAGAGTAATGGAAACACCAAATCACAAAAAGCCAAGAACTAATATTGATCACCATGTCCTAATCTAGCTAATGGACCAAGAAAATAGGGTTCTCATGTAGTGGCAAGATGCACTTGCCTAGGGTTAGGAGAGTTGTGGAGGAAGGAGAAGAAGAAGAAGAAGGAAATTAATGGTGGAAGTTATGAGGAGAGAGAGAGTGGTAGGTAGGGATATAAAGAGAGGGAGTTGTGGTGGGGATGAGGGGTAGCATAGGTTAAGGTGCTCCATGCATAAACCGAACCAAAACAAACCACCCCAATTAAAACCGAGCCATGCCAAAAACCCAAGAATACGAGAATTACCAAAATTCCACAAGTCGAGAAAAATAAAAATACATGCCAAAATCCAGATACGAGTATAAATACGAAATACGGGAAATACAAAAAATGAGGGTGACAGCCTAGACACTTAACAATACGGACACTGTTGCTAGAATCGCTAGGCAATAACACCGCACATGCTAATAAATGACTCAACGCACCTAGCTAAGAAAATAATTCCATCTTGTATGCTTGTTTAAACCATGGAAAAGAACTCGAAAAATATAGGGACTCTCGTACCGCACTCCACGCTCGTGCTAAGGCACAAGCTTACATTCAAGTTTCTTATGTGTTCAACAATAAAACAATGAACGGTTTACAACAATGAAACGAAAGACTATCGACATAGTCGTTCCGAGTAGAATATAGCAACATTGGAAGACTTCGGGATCGATTGGTCGTCAAGGCGACTCCCGTATGGGGAGTTGCATAATTGTATGAATGAATGAATGAACGAATAAGTGAATGAATAAATCAACGAATGAATGAATGAATATGTAAATGAATCAATAAACGAACGGACAAGTAAAAGAAAGAAAAGAAAGAATGAATAAAAGATAAGAAAGAAAGAAATGGTTAGCGACATGTATGACGGAAACGTGCATCGGGGCTCGCCACCCGCGCTGCACGGCCGCCGTCGCCAACCTGTTCGATAACGTATTATGGCTAAGGGTTAGCCTATGGCTCAGAGACAGCCGTTAAGTTAAAATGACAAGGCAATACGAAATGGTCGTGGACAATTCCATCGTATACGGGAGGTAGAAAGAATAAGGGATTTCTGCGGCACGATCAAAAGGAGGCATCGTGGTCGGCCTAGGCGAAAATCAAAATGGCTTACGGTGCTGGCCTGGGTGCGGGCTTAGCTACCCAGGAGACGTAAGGCCGGGTATTTCAAGAGACTATCAAGGTGTACCAGCCATCACGCTATGATAGGTGAGAATACCAAAGGAGAATATGTCCAAATTAGCTTTTGATGCCAGCGACCGATGCATATAGATTAAGTGGGCTTTGTCGGTGGCAATCTACGTACAAGTCCTTGTATTGAAACAAAGTAGTCTAAGTTAACTGAATGAAGCGCCTTCTGAACATGCTTGAAATGTAATACACCAAATGATAAAGAGTACTTCATGCAAATGAGTTAGAGAACATACCTACGACGTGCTAAAATCTGAGGCAGGGACACGCCCTCGACACTGATTGTTCACATGAATTACGTTAAGTTGTTATGTATGAATTATTGACTAACTTGGTTTACTTTGGACAGGGAAGTCCGGATGGTAAGTATGGGTAAGTCCTGCATGTATTTCCATGCAATACATTGAAATTGGTAACACGAGATAGGTCATGAAATATGCCATGAAACTGATCCTAAGACAAGATTAGAAAGACAATGAATGATAGACAGTGCACAAAAGTAAATAGAACGTATTTGGTAATGATAGCATTGTAGGCGAGCTAGCCTCCCCACCAGTGCATAACAATGTACTGATAACCCCACAGTTTGTTTGCAGGATGCAGGAGATATCATCGGGTACGGAACTTCTCTCGAACGTGCTAAGGTGCGGAGCTATCTCTGGAGCCTTGGAGCGTTGTAAGGAGCTGAAGCACCATATACAGGACATAATATATCAGAACATCGCCCTGAATCATTCCATCTTGTAAGCCACTTGGCATGCCTTTTATGTTTCACAGAGAGAGAGAGAGAGCTTGAGAGACTTGTAAACTCGGCCTAGCGCCGCTTGTAAACTTCTTAAAAATTAATAAAGAGTTGAATTCGCTTCAATTTGTGTTTATTTACTTTCCGCTGCAAATGGAGACACTCTGTGCGACTCTGTAGCCTAGCTCAAATCGGCCGTTTCTGGACTTAGCCTTGCACGGGCACAACCTAGGCTCGTGCGACATCACACCTTAGCGAGGACGATCGCTCCTACGGGAGCGGGGCATGACAGATTGGTATCAGAGCACGGATTTACGTCCTTGGACTTCATTTCGATTCTCTCAGTTTTGAAAGCTCGTTTACGCTCTCTCTCGTTGTGCCTTGGGATGTTCCATATAATAAGTCTAATATTTTTAAAAGCTCGTACGAGTACTCGGTTGAACGGGATCGATAGGCGAAGGCCTTTGTGCCAAACTACGACGGACTTGAGTTGGAAGGAACCGATGCTAAGAGTTAGCAAACGTAGTGCATGCTTGAATAACCTTATGTTGACAATAGCGAACGAGTACATGAGACCGAGGTATAGTTCGAGCGGGATTGTTATGCATACAGCCTTTGGCTAAGATGTGTTGGGTATCGCGCACCTAGACCCTCTGGTGTGAACAAGTTGCGAGCGAGATTGACTATCGTTCGAACAAGAATAAGTGAGACTTAGAATGTATGTTGATAGGGACGCTACTTGACCGGCGCTAAAGCGAACACGGAAAAATGGTTCTTAGATTTTGAGGAATGAGCGAACGCACATTTGAACATGTCGATTGGGAATCAAATGACCTTTTGAGGAATTGTAGAATGACTTGACCTCGAGTGGTGTATGTGATAGCTTCGAAGAAGAATAAGAGCGAGTGTCGACCAGTCGAGTGGCTCAAACCCTGAGTGGTGTATGGACGTTATAGAAATTGTTTGAGCGAGACTAAAGGATATACGGATAGAACGAGTATGTCGGCAAGCGATGATATCGCGTAAGCCTTAGAACGAGTAATGCTTAGTTGGTCATGATTCGGGAGTCTCAAACGAGATATTGTTCAGACGAATTATGAATGTGTAGTGCAAGTACAAAACAAGTTGAATAGAGAGTCGAAAAGATGAAACGAATGGAGGTCTTGGTCGAGAAAACGTAGTGGATCGTGCATGCGATTTGAATTTAGTAGAATGGATTGAAACTTGAGTTAAGATGAAATACTAAGATGAAACTGAAGTTAGCACGATTAGAAGATAGCGTGCATGGAAAACGTTGGCTTGGAGATACGAGAATGACTAAGGAATTAGAATTGATGTTGCTCGATAACGAGTTAGCATGTGACAATATGAATTGAGGAATTAAGTTGCACGACTCGAAATTCATTGCAAAAGGAAGATCGTCAGGTTATGTACATCATCGATGGTATTGAGGCGTATCAAAGATCGATGTACGATAACTCGGAGGTACTCAGATTCGATGAATGATGATCGTGTTAGAAGTTATTATTTTGAAGGATGCTATGTTG
Source organism: Iris pallida (assembly GCA_029216955.1). Lineage (NCBI taxonomy): Eukaryota > Viridiplantae > Streptophyta > Magnoliopsida > Asparagales > Iridaceae > Iris > Iris pallida. The sequence continues at coordinate 6,087,145 of JANAVB010001796.1, read as the reverse complement.
AGGATTTTAATGGAGATGAATGTTTGGGTGAAGAAGGAAAGTGACTTGATTGTTCGGTGATAACCACAACGACAACAATCTTGTCTTGTGTGAGCGCAACTCCAGCCTCGCACATGCGTCATATCGGATTTGGGATGATCGTTCCGCATGAGCGTTGGCATGGTGATTCATGTCCAGCGGGAATGATCGAACTCGAAATATTATGACATGGCAATTTTGATTGCTACGACTTATGGTTTGAAGCGAAGGCGAATTTGAGGATTGATCGGACTTATGATGGACGACTAAGTAAAGTTGAGGACTGAGTAGACCCAATTTGCGTATCAAAAATGAGTAAGTCTAGACTCAACGCAAGAGTTACGTCCCGATGAAGATGATTATTCTGCGAAAATGTTGACATGGTGATTCATGTCTGCCGTGGATTGTCACGACCCGCACCCGCTTTTCGGATGCGAGCTCGTGAGCAAGCCAGCTACGTATCGAGCGGACTCCAGCCCGACTCGAGTACGTATAAGCTGTCAAGGTCATGGGTATCATGTCTAATCTAAACTGTATCTCAATCCACATGAATATTGTAAAACAAGAATGAACAAGTATGGGTCATGGTCTGCAGCCCATTAGCATATTGTTCGATTAGACTCCAAGAATGATATAAGTCTAATAAATAAGCATAGTATATCATGGTACTGAATATAAAACACGAGAAGATAATAAAGAAATAACACAAACAAATACCTGTATCATGCATCGCAATCCTCTACATCCCGCTCTGCTAACTAACTCCATACAATCGCTAAACCTGAAGAGATCATCAGGTCCTCAGAGGACTAGCAAGATACATAAAACATGCCTATTTGACAGTTTAATCATGCAATAATATAGACATGGTATAAACAGGAACTAGACAGAAAACTAACATATGGCTACTGACAGGTAACTATGAACATGGATACAGGATCAAGTATGCATAAATGAACTGCTAGTAGATCAATGGATACCAACCCTCGCCTCGAATATGGACTCGCAGGTCAGCTTCAAGATAAGTCACCATCGCCCCGTATGTGGACTCGCAGGTACAAAGGCAACCCTCACCCCGTGTGTGGACTCTCAGGTTGTGGAAAAGACAAGGAATAGCAGTTCACTCACACAGACTTGCAGGCACGACTCAGTCAAGACACAGGTGAAGACACGACATGACCCAATCATGATACACGAGAGAACCAATCCAATAGGAACTACAAGGCTAACCATGTACAAGTACTATATCCATACTAGCATGCACGATATACAAATCACAAGTAATAACCAACTAGTAAAACTATATAATAATAGAAATATGCATGTAAATAAACTGTAGAGGGAGGCAAGGTATACTTGCCTGGTGGCAGTGCGAAGAACCCACAATGTATCGCCAATAAA